>CP136063.1:144963878-145376378 GCA_032622095.1 Siphonodentalium dalli
TATATTATTAGCCAATCAGAATCACTAGAAATATCTAATCAATATGTATGAGTTGGCACTGCGTCATTTCTTTCTCTAACAATAGCTTTTTCAGAATTCCTTCATTGGAACGCTGTCCAGACACGTGTGGTCAGAATAAATTATTAGGCATCCCATTGTTTGAAATGCGTGGGTACATCATTGGCACCCGGTACAACCAGGTGTGGCGTTCTCAGACGCTGTTATTGGAACCATTTCTGAAGTAAATAAGCTTACTACGATGGACATGTTGAACCCTATGTGTAATGTTTTGTGTGATTATAGACAAAAGTAACGTGTACCTTATGCAATCAAAATACGGTCAATTGTATGAACAATGTCTGAAGTAATGACACATCAATACCTTCATTTCCTACAATGTTGCCTCGTGCATCGAATGTACATGCATATGTAACTTGAAAGCCAATATGTTATAATGTTGTTGTCTAACACACATTGGGTAGTTTTATATGAATGAAAGCATGTAGATTGCAAAAATCTTTGTTAAAACTATGGACGTTTTTGAAAATAAAGAGCGTTTTTTATTTATAGATACGATGAATTATGTTTAAATGCTTAATTTTAAATATAAATTTAGTACAATTAAGACAAATTTTGAAAATAAAGAGCGTTTATATCGATGGATACGCTGCATTATGTTAAAGTGACGTGTTTCTTTAAGGTATGTGACCACGTGTACAATAGTATGCTATTGGAACCATTTCTGAAGTAAATAAGCTTACTACGATGGACATGTTTAACCCTACGTGTAGTGTATTGTCTTATTATAGACAAAGTGACGTGTACCTTTAGAGTGCATTGTGTTCCCTTTAACTTACACATACCGAGATTACCACTTTAATATTCCTCACCGTGAGTGCATTGTTCCCCTTTAATGATGTCATAGCGTGGGAGCACATAATACTGTACTGTGAAAGTTTCCTCGCTCATTTATTGGAAGATTTAAAGTTTCCAATAGTATAACGGCCGCATTCTTTTGTTGTGGAATTTTCGTGAGAGTGAATGCCTCGCTGTACTGTGTGTGGGGGAGTTGATCGATAATATGGGCCATGATGCTCTGTTATTGTTTTGTTGTCGTTTAACATTCATTCATAATGAGTGTTGTGTATGTGTCCCTTTAGAGTGCATTGTGTTCCGCCTGTGCTTAGAAGTTAATTAACAGACAAAAATGCGTCTGCCTTCAGCATTGTTAGTTTAAACGGCAGTATACAAGTATGAATTGTCTTACACGAATACATTATGGATTTACTAGAATGTTGTAGAAAACAAAAATTTCCAGAATATTCCAGAAAGAATAATTTGCGTGGGAAGGAATATTTTTAGGAATTTTACTAGATTGTTCCAGAAGATAAAATTGCGTGGAGAACGGTAAATAGATATATGCTATGATAGCATGAGAGCCAATGCCTCGCTGTACCGTGTGTGTGGGGAGTTGGTCGATAATATGTGCCATGATGTTCTGTTATTGTTTTGTTTGGAGAATGTTCCAGAAATGGATATATGCTGTGTTATTAGCTTTTGTGAGAGCTGTGCCCAGCAGTAGGTGCATAATACAACATGCTTAGAAGTTAATTAACAGACAAAGGTGCGTCTGCCTTCAGCATTGTTAGTTTAATAGGCCGTATACAAGTATGAATTGTCTTACACGAATACATTATGGATTTACTAGAATGTTGTTGAAAACAAAAATTTCCAGAATATTCCAGAAAGAATAATTTGCGTGGGAAGGAATATTTTTAGGAATTTTACTGCATTGTTCCAGAAGATAAAATTGCGTGGAGAACGGTAAATAGATAGATGCTATGATAGCATGAGAGCCAATGCCTCGCTGTACCGTGTGTGTGGGGAGTTGGTCGATAATATGTGCCATGATGCTCTGTTATTGTTTTGTTTGGAGAATGTTCCAGAAATGGATAGATGCTGTGTTATTAGCTTTTGTGAGAGCTCTGAGCCCAGCAGTAGGTGCATAATACAACGTGCTTAGGAGTTAATTAACAGACAAAGGTGTGTATGCCTTCAGCATTGTTAGTGTAAAAGGCCCTATACAAGTATGAATTGTCTTACACGAATACATTATGGATTTACTAGAATGTTGCAGAAAACAAAAATTTCCAGAATATTCCAGAAAAAGTAATTTGCGTGGGAAGGAATATTTTTAGGAATTTTACTAGATAGTTCCAGAAGATAAAATTGCGTGGGAAGGAGGGAATTAAGAAAAAGGAGGAGCGATATATAATAATTAAACCTATAAAATACATTAAAAAATAGGAGTTTGTAAGACTATGGACCCATACATAAACATATACAAAGCATAGAAAAGGGGGCGTTGCCATACTATGGGGCCATAGACATACACAAACCTATAGGAGAAGGGGTCCCATATGGAAATGGGGCAGCAGAAGCCCCTATGCTGCTCATGCATTGTTAATTTGTTATATCTAAATATGTCAGCTGAAATTTCCAAATATAGGTGGTAAATTTTCCGAATTAATGGGATAAAAGCCACAGTTGAATATTCTCGAGCAATGTCTACTATAAACCAGCTAGTGGGAATTATTACATTTTACATATGAGCAACAGTGGTATTATTACTTATCTTGTGAATTATCGGGGATACATGGATATTTAATACCTGGTTCTCGATTTTGAACCCCGAGGCGGAGCCAAGGGGTTTCAAAAAGAGACATCCGGGTATTAAATCTCCTAGTATCCCACGATGTTGGCGGAGCTAACGATTTTGTCCCACATCAATAGCTACCATGTGGTGTGCTTTTTATAGGTTATCAGATAAATTCACACCAATCAGCACCAATAAGAATAATTCAGTAGCAGACCTATCGATCCTGTTTTAGGTGATGTTAATTAAGCTCAGCGCGCTAGAACAATGTCAAGATTGGTGAAACTGCTAGTTCAAGGGTAATTCATAACCACGATGTTTCACATGCTTTTATACGCCCACTGTCAAGAGTTACGGGGACATGGTGCATGATTTAAACGTGACGTTGTTGTCAATCAGATTGTTAGTTACAACCGGTTGTGGGGACAAGCGTTGTTTTTCATATGTTTCCCTATGAAATAGCTGTAATTTTAAATGGCATACGATGCGCTCTCTTTCGTCAGGGTCTTGGCATGGATAATAATTTTCAAACGTTATCTCACTGTAGATACTTCTGTTTAAAAAAAGGTACATAATTATTGACGCGTGTATTATCAATGGAACTACGCGAAATTCCGCGGAAGACTGAAAATAGTTTATTACTGCGATAAGTTCTAAAGAAAAACAAATGATCCCGTTTTATTACGTATTCAGTTATTTGTTAATTGGGTTTCTGTGTGTAATATTTAACAATTGGGTAGGCACTATTCTCTTAAGCGCATGAAGGAAAATTTCCACCAAAATTTAGAGATGCTTAATTTGCGAACGGAAGAGTTGATATTTTTTGCATAAGTTTCGCCACTTCGGCATCTAAATTCTTGTTTCGATAAACAAATACTTGTAGTTTTGCAGATTTGCTTACCATAAGCATAACATAAAGAGTACACATATGGTTTCTCGAATATTCGCATATTGCAGGTATTATTCGGCAAACCATAATATTATCTATGTTCGCATAGTGCTGAATAGAACGCAACATGTTCGGGCTCTAATTAATAGTCCTGCATAATAGTCGTGTGACAAATGGTTAACTTGTAACCGGATTCAACATTTAGAAATGAGGCAAAACACATAAGGCTTATATTGAAAAGAATATGTTTCGTGTGAATACCCAAATATATCATCCAATTATTGATACAAAACATGGTATATATTGTCTATCTATCACCAAGTATTTATGGGCAAATTGTGGGAACAGCTATATAATCACATTCATCTTATAAGCAGTCTAACAAAATAGAGTCACTGTTCGTGGCTCGTTTCTGCGCTTTATGTCTGGGAATTATATATTGTTAATAGAGACTGGGGGTAAATACATCATTACACGGCTTGTTGCGGGAGGGATCGCCTCGGGGGATTCCAGCCTCTACCGGGGCATACCACACAGTATACCCCTCAAAAAGCCGTGTAACTTATATTATGTACAGGTATCTGCTCATCTACGTGCGGCGACCTTCGTGGCATAGTATGTGGATGTGGCGGAGAATCACGTGATCGCATAAATCTCACACGCATAAAATAAGAAAGTCCGCCCAATTATTCACGAGTGGGCTAAAACCATGCCTCGTGTTCCTCATTTATCGTTTCTTTTACGAATGGAAGATAACCAAATGCACAAAAACGCAATAAGAACGCGACTGTACCTCGGCGTGTCATTTTTATGCGAAGTTTTTGATGCGTCCGAACCTGAACCAAATTTGTCCGAACCTGAACGAAAATTGTGTCTGAACCTGAACAAAATCATCGCGAATGTTGCGAATCCGAACCTGAACATTTTGAAATTTTCAAAGGTCGTTTTTCGGAGTTAGACAATAAAAATATCGCCGGTTTTGCATTCCGAAGATGTGTGTTGACCTAATCTACCCACAACAATACATAAATTTGCGGATGCATGAGCCCAGGGCCAGAAAAATACGAAAAAGCGAACATTTCGCCGCTTGGAGACAATATATACACTTACCGTTTATCTGCTTAAGTGGGCGCCGCCATCTTGGAATGTCCGAACCTAAACGGGTATCCGACAGTGCATATATTGTTCCCGAGATCAAAGTATAGGCCTACATAGCAAATTTGAGTCGAATCGGTCGAGGTCCAGAAATTTCAGTCGGATATGAGCGAGGTCAATGTCAAGGACACGGTCGCACGTGAAATTGGACCCGTCAATATTGTTCCCGGGATCAAAGTAGGCCTGCATACCAAATTGGAGTGGGATCGGTCGAGCAGTTTTCGAGTCTATAACACATAGGCCTATACAAACATACAGCCAGCCAGACAGACAGACAGAAGTTCCAAAATATATATAATATATGAAGTAGATGCCTATACATTTAAGAAAATAATTAACTGCATGTTATTATTGCTCTATAGTGTACTAATTACAACTCCAGAATAATTGAAAGGGACTTGCTGAAATTTTATATTACATGTTAGAATGGAGCGGTTTAGTTTAGCAATAACAATTGTGAACAGTCAAGCATAATGTTGATTCTACGGTAACTGAGCAAAACACTGTCCAATGGGCACATTTCACCACAAGACAAGCACTGCTCATCACGAGCAAGTAAAATGGCCATCATTTTAAAACTGAGAATCCAGGCATTAATTAGATACCAAAATTAAGGATTACCCATACCCCGATATGGGTCTTAGGCATGCCGATAACCGGCAAGATACCACGAAACTGCATGTCACAGAGCAGACACGCCCAATTTCTCCTATTTTTCTTATGTATTCAAAACCGAAATCCACCTTCTGGTGTGGCATTTTGCAAGGAATCTAATGCCACCAAAATTATACAGAGATACCAAAGAAGCATCCTACAAAAAGCTATTTATTTGTCCCAAAAACGTTGTCCCGTGATCCAGAATCATTACACTAACGCGAGCCTAAAATGTGTTGCCACGTTTCCCTTTGGTGTCAGTTGTATATCACATCTGTCGCAACGTGAACGGAAACTTCCATGTTAACAATAACAATATATGTTTCCTGAGTATTCGTGAAATTCTCACAGAAATTAACATTATCGCCAGATTTTGTACCGTATATTTATTCACCGTCGTGACACTAACGCGGAACACTAAAATACTATATGCATTGACTGAACATTAAACAGCTTTCATAAAAGTTTCATAAAAGCGTGTTCATAAACTAGTTGATTGGTTTGATTGTCGATATTCAAAATTGTTATCACATGATGAACGCGACATCGTCATTACACTAACCCGTCACTACACTAACGCTGTTTGCGTTAATGCAATGACGCTGCGTTGGTGTAATAACAGTCCAGGCTCATGGTGTAACAACTGTGCAAAATGTGATACAATCATGAAACTTGACATATATGTTCCTCGTGCCTACTCATCATTTTCAGATATGGAGGCAATGGCGGCAGGTCCATCTTTAGCAACTGTTGCTAGGCGACTGCCCAACATCGAATAAAAGCACATATGACTAATATTATGGCAGTTTTAACAAACTAAAATACGCCATACGTATCATTTTTATGGTGAAAACAATTATAATAGTTGTTGTCAGTGTGGATCTGACAGGAAAATTACCATATTTCTTACTTACAAGTGTGATAACGGTTGCTAGGGACATACCCGAAATCGAAAAACGTACACATGACTGCTATTATGGCAATTTTAACAAACTAAACTGCACCATGTAGCATTGTGTCGATGAAAACAATTATTTTTCTTTCCACAATGGCATCGTCAACATACTTTTCTCGGTCCATGCCGTAGATATATCATGTATACGGGGCTGGGTCCATAAATGTCCTACGTATAGCCACCTGCTCATTATTGTGTACAATGTCATACCATACCTTTATCGACCTGTGTCCCATGACCTACATATATGACCCTCGGTCCATGGCCAGCCTGCAGGATGGTGGCATTGGTGCATGGAATATTCAAAGGGACCACCACCCATGATCTTTATATAGGGCATTGGTCCAATATATATATGTGTAGGTGGATACGTGGCATAACTGCCGATGTGTTCATTACCTAAAGTATATATGGACATCCTATGAATCCATGATATACCACAGACAATGTGCTTGATATGCGTATAGGCAGCTGAGTCCACGGCCTAACTATGGGCACCTGGGTATTTACACCATGTAACAGCGCCATGGTCCTTCTGCGGTCAGAAACAATTCGGGTTAGTTGCTAATATACCTAGTTCCAAGTTGTCATTTAAAATTCGAAAAAATAGAAGAGTGTTGTCATTTTCATGTAACACACATAATAATTCGATTGTATCTTCATAAGGTTTCTTGGACCAAAATATCCTGAGCTGTATCTGATTTCGCCCATCACTGTTTACGTGTGGAGAAGGCGAGCAAATGTTATGACAACCTATACCCGGGAAAATTATCCCCACCCTCGCAGATACATACATGTAACAATTAACTTGTGTTTGACGGGCAGGGACGGGAATAATTGGTGGGAAGGTTGGGGTGTCTCCGCAATTATGTATCCAGTTGTTCCCTTTCATCACCAGATTTATGTTGGAGAGGGGTGGAAACTCAAAGGATTTTTCAGCACTTTAAGGGAGAAGGAAATCCGCATGAAGTAACTCTCGCGAACATTCATAAGTCTAGAACGTGAAACCCTGGTCTACTTTAAACTTCTATATTTTTCCTGAGTTGACGCTTCATAGGGGGTCAGGAATCGCTGTCAGAACATGATACATTTACAACAAAAATTCCATGGAATGTACACACACGGGACTCTTATTTCGCACTCCATGCACTGACGCAATTTGGCTTCATTGACATCTTTAATTGATTGCATTTTCAATGAACTATAGAAAATCGAAATTGACACTGATGGCCTCCAGAATCATATCAAAGCAGTGAATTTTCACAAAGTTCACCGATGGAGACCGCCCAGGAATTTAGCTTCTATATTGGCACCTTAAACTGATCGTTGTTTTTCTCAATTAGAGATTCGAAATCGAGCCCCAGAATCGCTCTCGGTGCGCTGAGTATACACATATTTCCTCAGGGGCACTGGGGGGGGGGGGGCGGGACACCGGACCCAATCCGCAGGATGGGGCCACACGCACAACCTCTTACTCTACACTACGCACATTCGACATCAGATTCGTAACCGCCCACCATAAAAGCTGGCTACGGGATAATCCAAATCAAAGCCTTCTACTGATGGTCAATAGCGACCACTGACCATCAGTAGAAGGATCGGATTAGCTACGGGCTTGTTGCACATCTGACAGCAATATACCTCTCTGTTCATCATAATGTCCGCATTTACCCTAAAAACATATATCTATGGTTATAATATGTATCGTATAATATGTACATGCACCACTGGTGTCGCATGGTCATTGCATCAGCCATCTACTGTCCAACAGGCGGATATAACGTCATTACACTAGTGAACGGTGCGTCATTACACTAACAAAATCGTCATTACACTAACGCTAAGGATTATCAGCTGAGTTATCCGACATATATAACACAATGAGTGTCCCATTCCATCGGTTTATTCTTCGTGGGTGTTTAATATAATATGAATCATTATTCCCCATGAAAGTGGTTACGTCCGAGAATATTCAAGAAGTCTTCCGAAGAATGGGCGAAAAAATACACATGTTTGTGCCTCGAAAATTCAGATGAAGCTTTTCTTTTCAGAACTATAACCTCCCCGGCACTCCGAAAATTGCGAAGTTGCCAAGGAACGCGAATAACCATAATAAATGGCCATATCTTCGTAACTATACATGTGGTGCCTGCTTGAAATGATGATAAAGTGCGTTAGTGTAATGACGTTTCTGGTTTACACTAACGGTCTAAAACAGACAAAATGAGAAAATACTCAGCAAATAATTTTTACCAACCACATTTCTCGAATATTTCTGACTCACTACACATAATGTGCCCTATCATACACAACAGAACGAAGTTTGTATTTCTGATGTACCGGGATACTCAAATTGCTCAGTTACCGTAGAATCACCCATGTGCCTTGTACAATTTTAAGTAACACCATATATCATACACTTGTATTACAGGCGTCATTTCAAGAAAAATATGTAATAGGATATAAGTCATGAAAACAAATAAAATACTTACAGAGCTATATTTAGTTTGAACTGGCCGCGCTATACAATAAAACACATTAGCTTTTCGTTTTCGACTGTCACGATGGCGGCCAGGGTTCAATTCCTGGCGTGTAGGCCTACTTTTAATGGGGAAAAAAGACTTTTTAAAATTTGTGTTTTCTAATTTATATCGAAGTAATATTTGTGTATTCGCTTATTTGTGAGGAATGGCATATCATTTATCGTACCATTTGGTAGATGGACAATATTTTGTTAAATTGTGATTCCGTCACGTTAATTAAATGTATACGTGATTCTGTCACGGCACAACAGCGTATTATAGTTAAATACGACATCGTGGTAATGATTTATGGGAATGAAATGATAAACTTTAGTTAGAAAATGGCTCAAATTTTATTATAAACCCTCATGCAAGTGCTATTTTAGAACAACTTCATTGACAAAATCCATGACGGAATCACCAAACACGGAAATCGAAAATGAATAAATAGCGTAACTTTGTCGTGCTCTCCTGAGTTATACTGTTGTAAAATTATTCAAAACAACCAACATATGATATTTGAGGAGAGTATGCACGCTATGCCACTACACCTCCTTGTTGATGTAACCTTTTGGTTTCAGGTTGAATTAATATTCATCAAATATTATACGAAACGCACTCGTTTGTTATCTCGATTTCAAAAATCCGAAAAAAAACATGAATTCACGATATTTAAAATTACACAACGAACGACAAATTGTGTTGCATAAAAAAGTATTTGAGGCAAGTTAAAATTCTAGATATTCTTGTCATTATGATTGTAAACTCTCATCTGTAGATTCAATAAAAAAAATCGTGTTTATGGCACGGTTTACGTGTGGAATTCATGAAAGGCATAATGTACGCGAGATCTCCACCAGGATCCACTCTATAGAAGTTATATTAGAAGTAGCCTGATATGCACGAATGGGGTAATGTGGGGCACTATGCGACGCGGGGCATAATAGGACAGACGGTCGTTAACAGGACATATATTTTTCTATGACTGAAGTTGAATCGCAAAATTATTATTTTTAGTAAGACCAATCATAGAAGTGGACATCCAAATTGGACCGACATCAATATGACTGTTTAATCTCGCATGCGAAATGCCAGAGTAGAGGTACCCACATTTGGTGACCCGATTTTTGAATGGTTTATAACTTTCGGCAGGTCTTGTAAATGTAAAAACGAGAACATCTTACCACTACCACCAAAGCTATATGCGTATTTTGGTAGAGTAAGACAAGTTCTGTAGTAATTTTATCATTTCTGTGTTCACCGGTTATTCACATTCACTCATATTGGGTGAGAGGCAGGTTGTCTGGTTGTGGGGCATAATGCGACACTCGGGTGCAAACAGTACGAGAAAAAGTTCTGATTAGGCATATGGCAAATCAAACCTGGAAAAATAAATCTTATCGTGACCTTAGTTAAACAAAATAGAAATAAAAAACATATTAGATAATTCCCAAACATTAAAACATGATATAGGTAAATAATTATTGTTAACCCTACCCCTGCCCTTTTCCTGAAATCAAACTTTATTGTGGGGTATAGTTCTACGGTAAAGGGGCCAAACCATGTCTTGAAGAACTTTTTATCTCTACAACAAACATCATTTCATATTATGTGGATGCCATGACTCTTACATATAGCTGAGTTGGTCTCCTTAAAATTCGAGATAAATAATTCCCGCGATATCCAGAAACGGAATCGGATTTTGGGGTGGAATACTCCATAATCACTAAAATGAGCTGTCTCTCACCAACCACACGATTTTTAAAAAGCGAAATTATAAGAAGAGAGAGAGAGTTTTATTGGTCAGCAAATACATTTCCGGATACAATGGGGTGATCTTCATATCCCGTATTCAAGAGATGTTCCAATGATATATGCGCTTTTTGTTCTGCTGGTTCAAAATCTCAAAAATCGACATCCCCGCACCCCCGTCATTACCGTCACGCGGGCATTTAAAGCTAGTTTTATGAACTTTCAAGATGAAGGTGGAAGATTGATGGATCTAATTCCAAAATGCATTCATCTGACTAATCAATAGCAATGAGCGACGAAAATTGAGTAATAGAGAAAACCAAAGGTAAGCCCACCCATCAGCATATGCGTTTATTAAATAGCATTACCGTCACGCGGATTTCTACTATATCGAGGTCTACTGAAATTCGGGACTATAGCTTATTCTATCATATTATGTATGTGTTTAGTCAAGTTGAACACATTTTGTCACATTCCCTATTAAATTGGGGAAAAAATCGAAAATACTTCAAAATCGTCATTACCGTCACGCGTCATTACCGTCACATGTGTATTCCAGTGTACGTGAGACGTCATTTCCGATAGCCGTGTGGACTAAACGCTAGACGGTTTTAATGTGTGGTGACTTTTCGAGTTCGATAATCTCAAATAATCGGTTATTTCCTATTTTACAGTCTTGTAGTTGTATAGGAGAATCATTTTATAATTACCACTAGTTAGTTGTAAAAATTCGATCACAAACCTCCAATTTAAATAGGTATTTGAGCCATTTAAGTTAATGTGGACCAATAGCTAAAAAAAATCGCAAAAAATAATTGTTCTTAAAAACCAGTGCAAATTATTTTATTTTAAAGACAGATATTCAGTAGACATGTACCTGAAGTGGTTTCCCTTTTAATCAAAGATAACCACATATATGACCGTATGAAGTTCTCACTAACATTTTCCTTGTGCGACAGATACATTACCATACTGGCCTACTTGATGTTGGTGGTTCTTCGCCTAAGCAGGTGTTCCGCGATTAACCACCAGTCGGTTTTCGGCATCGACAACATCAGTACATCCAATGCGTTAACCCATATATACTCCATAAAATAGAATTCTAATTCTTAGTTTTCTACTTATAGCTATAATGCATATTCCGCCATGCTCGTGGAGGCCTACTGAATGGGGTATACATTTCATAGTTCAACGCCATTCAGTATTATATAGGCCTATTTACAATTTATACTTTAAAATAGCCCTACGTACGTCATATAGACTACATGCTAGGCATATTAGTATGGTCGTGATACGCGAACACGGGGTTGACCAAGAAGAAATTGACAAAGAAGCGATTTTTTTATCATTCGACGTGGGGAGATCCCAGGAATAATATATCCAAAATACGCTTTGGGGAAAATCGAGGATCCATGATGGTATCCAACGTGGCCGCCATTAGTTAAAAGAGACACTGAGATTGATTCGATTTTTAGGGAGACACTTTTGTGAAATATATAGAAATTTATATCTCTTTATGATGCTATAATATAATGCTATATATAGCTTTAATAACAAACTTAGAACTACCTACTTAACTGACACACGTGATCACATACACAAATTATGCTTCCATCCCTTTGCGGGTACACCAGGTTGTGTGCTCATCTGCGTCTTTCCAGCTTCTCCATCGCTGGATGACCCATTACGACCTAATGCCATTGCCTGTGTACCTTACGGACTAGACATCCGATCCCATATATTTGCTGGAATCGTTCAGAATATCGTGGTTATACGTAGAAATTGGCACTGTGGTTGTAATATTGTACAGATTCGTAAGCAATCTGAATTATCTCTATACGTAATTTCCAGGTTGTCCCCCAAAGTAAGTGGACATCGTGTTTGGTCCTTCAGTAGATACTGCCTCGTTGGAACAAATTGTACGCAGTTAGGTGGGAATTATTGTGATGGCAAATAGTATTGGCTACATGTTTAATGAGTTTGTCACCGATAACACACAACCGAAAAGTTGTTTCGGTGTGCCTCTGAGCAGAACTTAAAATTTGACAATTTTCGGCGGCCATTTTGTAGCCATCTTCAAATGTCGAATCGTGCTCTGCCACTCACACCTTCCAAAACACACCGTACTGGTTGCAATCAGTGATGTATATTGGTGCCGAATTCGCGTTTGTCGGAATTTCATAAATAATTATACCTATTTGTGATTACCATTATTATCGGCCGCAAACTTGCCTTCTGGATTTTCCCCAATACGAATTTTGGTCCATTACAAGTAGACCATATTTACTCTAGATATCTCATATATATTTTGAAGACCTCTGTCTGTATGTTTGTTTGTCTGTCTGTCTGTCTGTCTGTCTGTCTGTCATTAATACAAATCTACGATTCTCGACCGATCGGGACGAAACTTGGTACGTGTGTGTAGTTTGACCAGGCGGTGAACGTTGTCGTATTGGCGAGCCCGCTTCGCGCATGCGCAGACGAGATCTCGGAAACGGGTGGAGCTATCGACTTGAAATTTGCTATGTGAATGTATCTTGCCCCGGATACGAATTTTATCGGGTCGCCGAGCCCGTGCGACACCAGCTTCGCGCATGCGCAGACGAGATCTCGGAAACGGGTGGAGCTATCGACTTGAAATTTGCTATGTGAATGTATCTTGCCCCGGATACGAATTTTATCGGGTCGCCGAGTCCGTGCGACGCCAGCTTCGCGCATGCGCAGACCAGATCTCGAAACGGGTAGAGCTATCGACTTGAAATTTTGTTTTTGAATAGCCCGGACAACGTCGGGCTCATCGGCTAGTCTCATATATATTTTTGAAGACCTCTGTCTGTTTGTTTGTCTGTTTGTTTGTTTGTTTGTCATTTATACAAATCTACGATTCTCGACCGATCGGGACGAAACTTGGTACGTGTTTGTAGTTTGACCAGGTGGTGGACGTTGTCGTATTGGCGAGCCCGTGCGGCGCCCGCTTCGCGCATGCGCAGACGAGATCTCGGAAACGGGTGGAGCTATCGACTTGAAATTTGCTATGTGAATGTATCTTGCCCCGGATACGAATTTTATCAGGTCGCCGAGCCCGTGCGACGCCAGCTTCGCGCATGCGCAGACGAGATCTCGGAAACGGGTGGAGCTATCGACTTGAAATTTGGTATGTGAATGTATCTTGCCCCGGATACGAATTTTATCGGGTCTCCGATCCCGTGCGACGCCAGATTCGCGCATGCGCAGACCAGATCTCGGAAACGGGTGGAGCTATCGACTTGAAACCAGATCTCGGAAACGGGTAGAGCTATCGACTTAAACGTCGGGCTGGGTAGAGCTATCGACTTGAAATTGGTTTTCCCGGACAACGTCGGGCTCATCGGCTAGTCTATACTATATATTTTGAGACTTCGTATATATGTGTGTATGTGTGTGTGTGTGTGTGTGTACTTCATAGAATCCAAAACGCGTGTACAGATTGAGCTCAAACTTCCTATGTAAGTGTCAAATCACACCGACACGACCGTGGTCGCAGTTTAGAAAAGCTCAGAGCACCCGTTCTCCAATCTCAATCACAGCAAAGGCACGGCGTGGGTTAATCAAGTGATAATTTAATGAGCGTTTGTTTTTGACGCATCTCTATAAAGAGCGTCTGTTTGCCATTCAACGCTATTTGCATCTGCAGAGAGATATACGGAACATACATTAAATTTAAAAAACATTTGTTTCTGACCAACCCTGCGAGCACGGATGGCGCGCTTTGTTTTTACAGTATATAGTTATATACCGAAATCATCCCAGATAATCACGAATATAGCATCAGATTTCTCCCCAGATATACCGTTATAAAAAGCTACTGGAATCTGCCAATCTACGGGAAATTCCAGGGAATGCCGATTGAGCTCAAACTTGCTACCCACGGGAAGTGTCATATATATGAGTGTGTCCTTTATAGACTCGAACCGATTGAGCTCAAACTTGCTAAATAAGAAAATAGCCCCCAAGCCGTAAATTGATTTATATCAACAACAACCATATTGCTACCTACGGGGAGCAACGTTATTAGCATCTGCAGAATTATGCAGAGAGAAAGTGCTTTCCTATTTTTAGAACGCAACACATGTTTACGTCGCGTTGGTGATTGAGGTTCACAACGGGGTTAATTGACTGTCCGCTCTTTGCGACGATGAGGTTCACGGCGGGGACTATTGACCAACACTCACAATTTCGTCTTTTGCATCAGATACCAACACCTCGACCGATCGGGACGAAACTTGGTACGTGAGTGTAGTTTGACCAGGTGGTCGTCGCTGTCGTATTGGCGAGCCCGTGCGACGCCCGTGCAGCGCATGCGCAGACGAGATCTCGGAAACGGGTGGAGCTATCGACTTGAAATTTGCTATGTGAATGTATCTTGCGCCGGGTACAAATTTTATCGGGTCGCCGAGTCCGTGCGACACCAGCTTCGCGCATGCGCAGACCAGATCTCGGAAACGGGTGGAGCTACCGGGTACAAATTTTTCTTATTGAAACGCGTGGAGCTAAAAATTAAAAAAAAATATTTAAAAAATGTCATGTTTCGGACAAGCCGCCGGTGGCGGGCTAACCTGCTAGTCTCTTATATATTTTGAAACAATCTGTCTGTCTGTCTGTCCTTTATACAAATCTACGATTCTCGACCGATCGGGACGAAACTTGGTATGTGTGTGTAGTTTGACCAGGCGGTGGTCGTTGTCGTATTGGCGAGCCCGTGCGACGCCCGTGCAGCGCATGCGCAGACGATATCTCGGAAACGGTGGAGCTATCGACTTGAAATTTGCTATGTGAATGTATCTTGCGCCGGGTACAAATTGTATCGAGCCCGTGCGACGCCAGCTTCGCACATGCGCAGACCAGATTTCGGAAACGGGTAGAGCTATCGACTTGAAATTTGGTGCATGCGCAGACGAGATCTCGGAAACGGGTGGAGCTATCGACTTGAAATTTGGTATGTGAATGTATCTTGCCCCGGATACGAATTTTATCGGGTCGCCGAGCCCGTGCGATGCCAGCTTCGCGCATGCGCAGACCAGATCTCGGAAACGGGTAGAGCTATAGACTTGAAATTTGGTTTTTGAATAGCCCGGACAACGTCGGGCTCATCGGCTAGTAAATATATATAATGGATAGTGAAAATAAATTTTCCACTATTAAAACTGAAAATTAACAATTTAACCGATAAAATACAGTAATGTACTGCCGATGAATCGAACCCTATATCGCGACAAGAGGTCATATCGCCGTTCCCACTTGATCACGTCCATATTGGTGTATAGTGTATGCATTGTAGGGACGTTACGACTTCGTGGCGCCCCCCCTCAATCTAAGAAACATTGACGTTTCAGACTGAAATTACATATGAATATAGACAATATAGAAGTTGAAATTCAGTATCTTTATCTTCATCGCGATCCATATGGGACAAGACGGCAAATTTCAGTATTTTCCTTCTTTTCTTTTTCTTTTACTGGGGGGGGGGTGGAGCTAAAATTTAAAACTGACCTTTGTAACCTAGGAGAAAAAGAAATTCTTCAAAAAATTTACTCACCAAGTCGATCCCTGGGGGGTTGTTGTCGACAATCTTTAGCGATATACTTATAGCATAAAGATGCATAATCCAAATTAACGTTCCCAAATTACTATTTCTTTGGCTTCGGGATGAAAAATATTTTATTCGAATCGAGGAACCCACTCATCAAAGCTCAGAGTGATCAAATATCGATTTTTGAAATGTGTTATTCCCGAAACGTGTGATTATTTGTGGCCCAGAAAAGAGTCATCAAACTGATAGTTTGCGGATGAAGACTGATAACTCTAAAATCAAGTGGTAAAACGGCCAGATTTTATGATACACATAATAGATATGGGGACCGTCTGATCGGATTGAGTACCTTTAAATTGCAATGCAATTTACACCACCTAACCTTCGATTGCTGACTATTCAGAGCCTTGCGGAAGTTTACATTATAGGAATTGTCTACTATTAGCTGTATACCATGCATAGTGTCATAAGAATCATAACAGATTAATTTAAGTCTGTACATTCAGAGAGAATCCTATGGAATCCAATGTATTAATATATAAGAATATTAAGGGTAATTTGCTAAGTTTTATCATCTGAAGTTTTACAAATGAATGGGGTGGGAGACAATCCACATAGCGTTATCAATCAAAAAGTCAAACTTTGGCACAGCCGGAGGTAATATCCGATAATTAAGCAAGCATGCCCCAGAACAAAAATTGATACCACCCCAAAAGTACATAATCCTGTAGATTAAGTATTACTGGGGTGGGTTCAATTTGTGTTCTGGTGACACGTGGACAAGCGTACATCACGTCGAATAAACTGAAATAGAAATAGTCTGACATTAGAATTTTCGAAAACAGACACACTGACAGACCCCATGACATATGTGCATTAAGGACACCGTGGATATCAGAAAGGTCTCGTGGTACTCCCTAGTGATAGAATCATCTGTAACAGAAGAAAAAAAAATCGATTATTTGGCAAAAATATTAATTATCGACCGGTATAATTTATTTATGTATTATATATTTCAGAGTACGACTAAGCAAACTTCAAAGTGGAACAGTTTGGAGTGCGGAGAAGAAAGACTGGGACGATTCAAGGCAGGCGAGAAATTGGTTCTTTGCGCCTAGCGTGATGAATGGGCTCATGAACTGTGTATACTGCATTTGGGGATGAATCGAGTGAAATGTGTGCATGATTGACCAGTGATGAACGGCTTGATTTAAAGTCACACGTACTGCTTTATTCCATTGTTTCATAATATGATTTTGGATAGTGTTCAGGTTGAACTAGCTATAGACAATGTGCACATGGTTGTATCGTGTCGTATTGTATAAAATTAATAAGCTTACTGTTTAAAGATAGTGCATCTCTTCTGGGCAACAATCCTGCGATTTCCGGAAAAGCTACTCATAGCTTTTTGTGTGAATAAAATACAGATAAAAACTGAAGATTTTGTATATTATTATCTGTAAAGGCATAATAAATAAAGTGGTTTATTTCTGGTTCAACATAACGTAATTAGCGGCGAAATACATACATTGGTTGAGGATACTACATAGACAGTGTTCTCCCTCTTGATACGCTCTGGACGTTCTCGTCTGATTTCAGTTGTAAAACATATATTTAGCCCATAATACAGTCCCAAGAATGTGATAAGAAATTTTTTTTTTTTTTTTTTTTTAATTGATAGAAGCTTATCCGTACACGTGTCTTCGATTTATATAATTATGTAGGGGGGAGCGGGGCATGTTGGAACGATTTTTATTCAATCACACATACAGGGGAATGTGAGCATGGGCCCGTTCCTTTTTTCAACTATTATTTTTAAGTATATCAAAGACTTTAAATATGGCATATCATTATATATGATCTCTTTCGCTTTTACATATATAGGAAAAGTAGAAAATAAATTCGTTCCAACATGCCTCGGGTTGTTTGAAACCATGGGCAAATTGGAACATCGACCGGGGTAAGTCAGAACACTGATCATGTAAAGAACACATAATTATGAAATCAATGTATAATAGATGTAAATTCACTAATATATTCCAAGAACTATATATTAAATTACAAGTATAAAACATAATAGCTGAGTCCGGGAAATAAAGTATGTTTGAGAAATCGTCATCATTGGAATATATAACACATCCAATGAGAACGTCGTTTCACATACAGGAGGGACGTAGCAGGGCAAAAATTGGAGGGGGTTTTAGTGCTGTCGATACAAACATCCCCATTTGCCACACAGATAATTATTCATCAACGAAAACGTATTGCAATCATATTTAGGACATGGTTGCAACCAACTGAGATGCATTCATCCATAATTCCATCTGATTTTTTTCCATAATGGTTAGTTATACTAGCTCAATTCATAATTTTGATGAGGTTTTCTCGCGAGTCGCACTATGAGGACCCCATGGGGTGTTCCAACATGTCCCAAACGTGGAAAGGTGTCTAATGGTACACGATCTTGAAAAGACACTAATTAACTAATTAATCGGTATTTTTTTTAATTTATGACTGAAATGAAATGAAACTGGACCAACTGACATAATTTACTCCCTTTACGTCCCGAAATTTTATCTTGAACATTGATGAAACCTGAAAATCGAAAAAATTACTTGATACCCCCCAAAAACGATTTTTGTGCATATCTCTTACACCATTCTGAGAATAGTCAGAATTTTGTGTGTTATTTGTGCATACAAGAGTGTTTTCCACAAATAAGTGGCAATTGTAGATGCTGTTTTATTTTTAACTAGAGGGGTGGGGTGTTTCAATATACTCCACGTTCCAACATGCCCCGGTCTCCCCTATCTGTTATTGTATATCCCGGAATATATTTAAAGGTACTCATTCCGATTCGACGGTCCCCATATCATCATATTCCAACAACAACAACAACAACATTTTTTGTAATGCCACGTCAGTTATCAGAATCGATTAATTGCCCAAAAATAATGATAACTACAGTCAATTATAGTATAAAATTGCCCAAAATTAGGTATGTTATTTATCAACGTTTTGTTCAACGAAATTTTGCCAGTTGTCAAATATCTGACACAAAAAACCCACTGGATTTTAGAGTTATAAATTGAAGTGGAAATAACACCAATAAAGAATTTTAGCGACAGTGAGATTCTATATTAGAAACCCTGAACTAGGCCTATATATATATAGTTTCTTATGCAATAGCGTGTATACACAATGTAGTACCACGTACTTATATACGCCTAATGGTACGGCATATATCCGCCGTACATATACATCACAACACTGCCTTAATATGGCGGAATTATACGCCCTATTAGGCGCATATATGACACAGTTCACCAAATCCAACTTGAATGCAAGGTCGAGATTGGACCATTGTTAATAAAGATAAATTTATTTATATGAAATTGCATGACTGCTTATATGTGTACATCCACATAAAGATACAAAGGAAGAGAGAAAGCTATATGAAGCAAAAGAACTTTCAAATTTACAACGCAATTACTCCAGTTATGTTAAAAAGACTTATTGGGCGCCATCACATTTTGCAATATATACAGCGGTTGTCATGGTAACATGTAGTATTCCCAGAAAGTAGTTGTTCTCTGAAAGGCTAGGCCCGAGTAATTTTTGACAAGTTCGAGTCTTATATTGTAATATTTGACGTGAACCATCACCATCGGGACTCCTGACGTTACGTTAATTGAGCCCAAAGACGATTCTGGGATTGTTTTGGATGAATGACCTTGAAAAACCACAAACGACCTTGACCTTGGTAAATAATTTTGCCCAACATCATTTTCTACAAAAGTGATACCTATATATCATGTTAGGGCACTATAGTCCAGGAGATATTGGTCGACCTCTGCAAACCCCCCCCCCAGGACGCAACTTCACCCCATTATTTTTTTTCTTAATGTCTCCTCTAATTTGTTTCGGTTGTTAACAAGAGAAAAGAGAAAAAAGTGACCGCAGAGACTCAAGACAAGATGGCGTCCATCATGGCGGCCATTTTTTTATATATGCACCAGGTCTCTTTGATCGCCGTTATAGTAAAGATGATATCAGATGTGGTCTTGTTTTTCGCTCGATTCGTTATGCTAATATACAACCCTTACAAATTAGCCAAATATCCGACACCAGAATCCAATATGGCGGCCAAGATGGCCGCCGAAATGTGAAAATATTCTATTTTTCTGACATTTCACCACCTTTCGTTTTGTCTCTGTGGGAAAATATTGGCATTTTGGCATGATATTATACATTTATCGTATAGAAGAGTCATTGGCGAAGACATGGGGACCATAATATACATTCATTGTGGGATATGTTTGTCCGATATCACGTTTTCCCAAATGCCGGTATAATAGGTCAAAGCAGAATCAACGATAATAACGTGATGTAATGTTTCGAATCAATGAATGGTATTGCTATCATAACAACACCTATGCATATATATGTGCAGGAGACCCATATAAAAATCCCCCTTGGTGTCACCTTGGTGAAACCATGGTTTCACCAAGGTACCACCTTGGTTCACCATGGTGACATCTTGGTTCACCATGGTGGTAGCACAGTAAAGTGGCATCACGGTGAAAACACCACGGTGGTACCAAGGTGGTATCACGGTGGTAGCACAGTAAAGTTTTTGTACCAAGGTGAAACCATGGTGGCACCAAGGTGGTACCACGGTGGTAGCACACTAAAGTCTTTGTACCAAGGTAAAACCATGGTGGCACCAAACCCGACCAAGGTATCACCATGGTGGTAGCACAGTATGGTTTTTCTACCAAGGTGACACCAAGGTATCACCACCGTGGTAGCACAGTAAAGTTTTTCTACCAAGGTGAACCATGGTATCACCAAGTATAACCACGGTGGTATCACAGCACCAGTGAAGTTTTCAATCAAGGTACCACTATTACATTTCACTTTGACCTTCAACCACAATGCTATTTACCATGTTGTGGGTCTCATGCATGCGCATCTACAATGGTATTTACATACTTCGATTAATTTATTATTTACAATATATACAATGGTATATGGTGAGTCATTGTTTAAGAATGTTTAGATCGAGGAAGATATTATTAATTATAATTATAAATGATATCTCAGTTATAACTTTTAACGAACAAACGTATATAATGTAATAATTAATATGAATATGTTTTATTATGGAATAAATATACAAACTGAATGGAGTTGTTTGGAAGACTTTGTTTACCTTTAATACATCTTTTATAATGTTATAATTTAGTACTGTTTGCTTCCAACACAACAGGCAATATTTATCAATATGTACAATTTACATCTCACAATTACGTATTTTAGATATTTCCACAATTATGACTCTTTTCGGAGAAAAACAGCTCTGGTTTGAAAATCTAAGATACGGTACACAAATACGTTATTAATTTCCCGGAAGGTTTACATGGGCTCGCATTGTCCTCCTGGAGTCCATATCTGATCTGGTGCTTCGTGGAATACCTGTTTCAATAGTGATGATATAATATGCTCACTTTTTGTAAAATTCAACTTCGGTCAAACTGGCCGAAATATATTTTAACAGTGTTTATTGGCGGTGCGTATGTCCTTACATGCAATAGAGTCATATTCATTCATCATATTCATTCCGTCATATTCATGCCGTCATATTCGTTCGTCATATTCATTCATCATATTCATTCCGTCACTCCGTTCGTCACATTTAGTCATCGTAATTTCTCATATTCATTCAAGTTCATGTTAATGTTCTTATGTTTTTATTCTTGTTATCAACGAAATAAATAATTATCACTACTACCCAACTATCCAATCTCTATCATGGCCACCCTTAGAGAGATAGAGAGAAAGGGGAGATAAAGAGGGAGAGAGAACGCAAGCAAAAAACACACCAAAGAAAACCACTTAAATAAGGCATTATGGTACGAGGTTAATAGTACGAAATTGTGGGATCCCGAAATTGTGCTTCCGGTTTACGACCCATGTGCGTTTTGTTGTTCAAGGAAACATTTCTTGTTTTAGCTAATAATTAGACCTAACTGGCTTCTCAATAACCTGGAATATTGCCAGCACTGTGTGGATTATGGTTGTGCATGGACGGGACAAGATGATATATAACCTCCGAAAAAATAACGGGCGATAACATTTATCAGCAATTTTCGGTGAACTGAGAAGACCAAGTTCAAAAGTCATTGAGTGCAGTGTGGTTACATGTTGCATGCACAACAGTATTGTGAATTACAAAAGACAGATACTTAAATTTCACATCATTATAAACCGCCCAATTAATTCACAACAGTCAAACACTGGTGACTTTGATTACGAGACATCCAATTCTGTAGAAATTAGTCAGAGTTATGACGTCACAGATCAGTCATGAGTCAGTAACAAGTTTGATGGCTACAACGTACAAGTACCTCTGGAAAGGACGATTGATCATATTCTTCAATTTTCATCGAAACGTGATTTGAGAACCATGTCGCCCAGTTACGGAGTCTGCTATTCTTTTGATCGAAACGCCTGCGATGCTGTGATTTTGTTCTGATATATTTATGGAATGGTGGATAATCTCGGAGATACGGATCCAATTCTGGGACACATGTTATAACTGAATCAATCGCAAGCTTTTAGTAACGTACTACAGCTACGCTCTAATTAATCATCCCCCTTTAACAATGTTGTAGGGCGTTAATGACACCGGTTATACCATACCGCCGTTCAACCATGGTCAAGTGGTTGATATGTGGCAACCGCAGAGGCGCAGATAATCTTTATACAGTTTTATTACATAATAATATTTTGCGACCACTGTACTCTGCACTAATTTTTCACATGGACACCTTGTAAACACCCAGTCCAGCTTTTCGTCAGTGCCATGCACCATATTAACTATACACAAAACAATATTTCAATTAATAATTTGTTTACGGTTTAATTAACATTCAAAGTTGGTCACATGACCGACATTCGCAACTACTGGTAATATCGGTGGCCAATGTTGTTCAGGGGGGGGGGGGGTCAATTAGAGCTTTAGCTCTATACATACATGTACATGTAGACCATTCCAATGTCCATATGCTTCATGTTCTTATCAAAACATGTCTGGCTACATGTGTGGTTATCATTCTGAGCAATTCGGCCATTTCCGCTTTGCTTGGAAATAACCTCATCCATAACTGGAAACCATATTAGCGAAATTCTACATTAAAATGGGTCTGGTGATCAGGCAATGCCATTGACTTGTTGACGCATAGATGCGAATGGAGAATAATTTATTAACTATGGCTTTACCAAACTTTATCATATATTAAATACATTAAACTCTCTTTGTGTTACATGTATCTTAGTATTTGTTCATTTACTGATACAGCGCATTGGAAGTGTACGATAAGCAAAACACTGAACACTGTGGCAATTATTTTGGGAGAGTGATAATAATTCTGGTAACCTATTCAACATCTTGTAGCGAGGACTAGTGAGCGCTATAGCGGTATTTTTCAAACAACAGTTTTTATTAACCAAAGTTAATGATCTCCCCATTTTTGAGTATTTTGCTTATCACACACTAATACAAAGGTTTGGGAGTTATCGCAAAGATTTGCTCCCCTGGCTGTGAATGACCGATCGGTCTATTTTAGCATGTCCGGGCAATTATAGATTGATAGGTTGTTCACTCAGACCTGTTTAAGATGTCTGATTTATAATGTTCACAGAAGCCCATTATCGGCGAAAAGCCTTTGCGACAAATCTCAAACATCTTTGCGATAAATCGCAAAATATAATCACCCAGTACGTAGTCTGAGAGTTATCGTAAAGATGTTTGAGATTTATCGTTAAGGTTTGTGTGTTATCGCAAAGGTGTTTGTGATTTATCGCAAAGGTTTGCTCCCTCATCACTCATGCATCTGGCTGTGAATGACTGATCGGTCTATTTTAGTCCGACCGGGCATAGATCGATAGGTTGTTCACTCAGACCTGTTTAAGATGTCTAATTTATAATATTCACAGAAGCCCATTAGTGCCAAAAAAACCTTTGCGACAAATCTCAAACATCTTTGCGATAAATCAAAAAAATTATTCACACAGTACGTACATGTAGTCTGAGATTTATCGTAAAGATGTTTGAGATTTATCGTAATGGTTTGCGTGTTATCGCGTAGGTGTTTGTGATTTTTCGCAAAGTTTTGCTCCTCTCACCATTCTTGCATCTGGCTGTGAATGACTGATCGGTCTATTTTAGCCCGACCATTCAATTATAAATTGATAGGTTGTTCACGGAGACCTGTTTAAGATGGCTGATTTATAATGTTTACACACAAATTAAGAAATTTTTAGCACAAATTTCAAAAATGTTTGCGATAAATCGCAAAATATAATCACCCAGTATACAGTCTTGAGAGTCATCGTAAAGATGTTGGAGATTTATCGTAAAGGTTTGCGAGTTATCGCAAAGGTGTTTGTAATTTTTCGCAAAGTTGTTTTGTGATTTATCGCGAAGGTTTGCTCGCCTTATCCACATGCATGCTGGCTGTCAAAGAACGATCGGTCTATTTTAGCCCAACCATGCTATTATAGATCGATTGGTGGTTTACCCAGACCTGTTGAAGATGTCGGATTATATTTATATTTATAATTAGGTCCAAGCCAATGCATGAAAATATATCTGCGATAAATCACAAACCATTGCGATTACCGTAATCGCAAACCTTTTGTAATCAATCGAAAACCTTTACACTAAATCGCATATACCGGTACTTATTGCAAAGTTGTTTGCTATTCGCAAAGGTTTGCGATTTATCGCAAGGTAGTTTTTTTATTTATCAGGCTATTCTAGATCGATTGGTGTTTCATCCGGACCAGTTTCAAGATGTTTGATTTATGTTTACCTACTATTATTGCACACAAATTAAGAATTATGTTTGGACATTCAGACCAATTTTACTGCACATGCAGGTAACAGGAAATCCCGAAATTGAGAACTTAAACTTTGATTTAAGTACAAAATCACGATCAAGGTTCTATACTAATAAAAGTAATGCATGTATAATTCGGATTATTTCATTATCACTATGCAATGGATTGGTTTTGTACTTTATTCAATGTTTAAACACCATAGCAACATTGGAATCTAACGTGCCACTTTGTTATATTTGCCGTCGGTCATGTTTCGCAATTTCGAGTGCTTGGTATCTGGGCAGGTTCTCCGCTAAGTACATGTACCTATATGAGTCAATATCAATTTTGGTCAAAATTTATGTCCTCGGTGGATGATGATTGCACAATGCAACGTGTGGATCCCAACTATTGTTCCTAGTGTGCATCTCCATCACTGTCATAACATCCACACACAAATAAGCGTGATGTTCGGGTATATATGTATGTAATGGGCTCATTAATGACCAGATTTGACCAAAATGGCCTGTCCCCAGGAAACTTTTACAGGCTAAAATCGAAATTTCGATATATTAACTACATGCCACCGAGAAAATCCTCTGGCACATCATTAGTTTAGTTCTTGATATGAACTACTGTCACATATACACCACCCAAGATTGAACTTAACTAAGTGAAAATTACTCAGAAACTTTGTACCTCAGCATTTTGTCTCTCATGTAACGAAGTGCTATTTACTTGACATAATGACGTATCCCTGATATTTATAATCTCCGTATTTTGTGCTCCGTGACGCTGTGTATGTCACAATATCAGAAACGCATGTCGTCTGAATCCAAAAACAACTTGCGATAACACAATTATATAATAGGTAGGTTGACCCCCTCGCGTACTTTTCAAAGTCGTCTTTTAAATAACGCATGTTTGTTCGATATAACATATGTATAATTATGTTTCAAATAAATGTTTCGGAAGCCACTGTGGTGTATTTTATACTTCCCTATTTTCGCCATACTGGAGGGAGAACTCACTGAATGCCGTGACCAGAATGGTCTGTACATCTCTACTGTAACGTTCTCTGTTGTAACAAGCCAAAACGTTACAGGAGAGACCAATACTGTAACGAAAGGGGAATGATGCTGTTTACAGAGGCTGTTTGTGCGTGAACACATGCAACACCAAGCTGAAATATCTAGAGGGTGTAACTGGGGTCTTGTTCTTCTTTCAGATTACAAAATGTGTTTGATTTGGAAAATATTATCATTTTCGTGCGTCGATGTTTTGAATTTTCGTTACATGAAAGATATGTTTATGTTACATTAAAGATGTTCTTATGTGGTAAGTCGATTTTTCATTTCATGTGATTGTTATGAAACCATGATAGCCGGGAGAAAACATCAATTATAACGAGACTGTTACTTTTTATTAGTTATTCCTTCGGTTGCAACATGATTCCGTGTACGATCTAACTCAAATCGAGTGGCTGTTACAGTAAATACAACAATTGTTATCCAGAGGACATGCCTGTGGCATTTAATAATTTTTCTCTTTTCTTTGCCGCGGAAATATATCACACGATATACATAATATTTAATTGGTTATGTTTGTCTTTCAACTCAAACTATTTTTCTGGTTTGGATAATAGTAACCTTTCTAGTGTTAAATTTGGGAAATTAGTGTTACACGAGGGATATATGTATGTTATAGTAAGGATATTGATACGTTGGGAGTTGATTAGGCGTTAGGGGGACGTCTTTTAAACAATATGGCCATGGGGTAAAATGTATTATAATGAGTTCGCTAAGTTATAATAATCACGCGTGCCAATTCCTTCACGATATCATGTACGCTCTTCTGAAAGCATGTGTCCGTTACATTAAATACATCCAATGCTATGTGTACGATCTGCCTGAGTTTCCTGATGCCTCAAAGTTTCCAGTGTGCCGGGAAATATATCACATGATGTGCCAATGATTGAGCAATACTTTATTTATCATTCACCTAGCAATAGTTCTTTGATTTTAAAAATATTACGTTTTCTAGTGTTGAGGTTTTGGCTTTATTGTTACACGAAAGATATTATTAAGTATAGGTTAAGTATGTTCGTGTATGTTATGTCGATATTTTGTTTCAGGGAAGACTTCCGAACTACGAAAGTAGGAAGTAAATATATATTATAATGCTTTTCGTTAGTTATATTAGTCGTGTGTGTTCACTATGTGCACGATCGAACACAACTTGAGTGGTTGTTACAGAAATACAGCCAGTGTTATTGGAAGGACATGTTCTTGTAAATTGTTACAACATATTGTCCCATATAGAAATGAATTGTGTCACGAACATTGAAAACAGTTAGCGGAACTATGAGGATTCATCAATTGAAGTCGGTTACACCACTGAACATTTCTTTCAGAGATACTAGCTGTGAATGTGACAGTGAGAGTGGTATTGGTAAGGGTCGTGCATTTAAAACTGCTAGTTTTGAAAGCCAGGTGAGCGAGACAGCACTCGTGGTAAAGGGGAACAGGATGCAGAAGTTTGTGTTGAAGATAGGGGTGAATCAGTAAGAGTTGCCCCTTGCATTGGAGTTATTTGTGAGAACGTAGTTCCGAATAAGTTATATGTGATTGATGAGAGCGACAAAGTTGCCGAGAATGTAGTTGTGCAAGTTGCAAAGAAATTCGAAAAGCGTATTGTGGCTCGGAGGAATGTGAAACGGTGTGTAAAGAGAACAAGTAATGTGAGAGGTGAATATGGGGCGCCTTCCCTGCAAATATTCGTTTTCGGAGATATCTCCTTGGATCCAAGCAGATATCTGCTCGCATTATGGAGATATCTCTTCGGTTTCAATGAGATATCTGCTTGGAATATGGAGATATCTCTTCGGAAATATTTTCAAGGAGATATCACCTTGAAACCGAGGAGATATCTCCATAATGCGAGCAGATATCTGCTTGGGTCCAAGGAGATATCTCCTTGGACCCAAGCAGATATCTGCTCGCATTATGGAGATATCTGCTTGAAAATATTTCAAGGAGATATCTCCATATTCCGAGCAGATATCTGCTTGGATGTATTTCGAAAAAATGGAAAAAAACGTACATGTACTGACTACTGTGGGGAAATCATTAATATTTCATGGCCGCGGTTTTCCAAGGAGATATCTCCATAATCCAAGCAGATATCTGCTTGGAATATTTTCAAGGAAATATCTGCTTGGAATATGGAGATATCTCCTTGAGTCCAAGGAGATATCTCGTTGAAAACTATTTCAAGGAGATATCTCCATAATCCGAGCAGATATCTGCTTGGATTATGGAGATATCTCCTCGGTTTCAAGGAGATATCTCGTTGGAAATATTTCAAGCAGATATCTCGTAGTTGCGATGAGATATCTTCTAGGATCGAAGGAGATATCTCCATAATCCAAGCAGATATCTCCTTGGATCCAAGGAGATATCTCCATAATGGACCATATTCCAAGCAGATATCTGCTAGGAATTGCAATTCCAAGGAAATATATCCACGAAACCGAGGAGATATCTCCGAATTACGAGGAGATATCTCCGAAAACGAATATTTGCAGGGATGGCGCCCCATAGGTGAAGGCATATGTGATGGAAGTAGGATTGCAAGGGGTGAAGAGATACGCGAAGAGGTTGAGCAAGGTGGTAGCGCGGTTAATGAATGTTGTAAGTCGAGCGGTGTGCTGGTAGATGTGGGGATTGAGTGTGAGAAGATGGAGGTTGAGGAACGAGGTAGCATAGTTAATGAATGTTGTGAGTCGAGTGGACGTGTGCTGGTAGATGTGGCTGTGAGGGATCGGGAGATATGCGAGGAGACATGTGAGGAGATAGTGGTTGAACAAGGTGGTAGCGTGGTTAATGAATGTTCTGAGTCGAGTGGTGTGCTGGTAGATATGGTTGTGGGGAGTCGGGAGATATGTGAGGAGATGGAGGCTGAGGAATGTGGTTAGTGCATGTTGTGAGTCGAGCGATGTGGTCGTTGAGGGTGAGGAGATATGCACGATTGCGGAGGCAGATCCAGTTTGTAGCGAGATTAGCGCGTTTGAGTTTGATGTTGCAGCGGAAGTGGTTGTGGGTGGTGAGGAGATATGTGAGCAGGTGGAGGTCGAGCAAGGTAGCGTGGTCAGTGAAAGTTGTGAGCAGAGTGGTGTGCGCGTCGATGTGACTGTTGTTGATGACGACATAGTTGATGGAAGCTGGGTTGAACACGATTATTGCAAGAATTATGAGTCGAGCATGCACCAAGGTTCACATGTAGAGGTTGCCGCGGAAATACGGGGCGAGCAGATATGTAAGAAGACGGTGGTTGAGCAAGGTGGTATATCGTGGTTAATGAATGCGGCGTGCAGGATCCGGGTGTAGTTTTTGGAGATGGGGAGATATGTGAGGAGATGAAGGCTGAGAAAGGTAGAGGCGTGGTTGTAGAGGTAGGTCCGATGAGTGAGTTTTGTGCGAATGGAAAGGCAGATAGCATGATTCCTGGTGTGGATAAGTACGTACTGGTTGAGTATCAGAAATCCATATACCCTGGTATTGTAGAAGAAATGTCTGAGCGTGAATTGCTTGTTAAATGCATGAAACGCGTTGGCGTTAAATATTCTAACTGCTTTTGCTGGCCGAAAAAATGTAATGACTTCTTGGTATAATTATGATGAAGTGATCTCGTTTATTCCAGATCCACAACTGATCGAGGGGTCTCATTCACATTTCGCTGTTGGGGAATGTGCGTGGCCCGAGACTCGGCGATGAGTAAACTGTTTTAAAAGTTATCATTACTTCACCTCACTAATATACTTTTTTTTATATGTGAATATAATCACAGGTCCCTAGAACAACAATTGTGGTCAATTTTTGTTCTGGGGACCTGTGAATATAATGAAGGTGGAATTCGTGCTGGTAATGATGAATTCGAGCAACGTGCATCTGGATAGCTTATCTAACACCAGGAACATGTACTTATATTTATGAAACACGGACATGCACTTGTTTTAATTTATCTCAACCGAGCACAAAGCTAAACGAGACAGGTATATACGAAAGGGATTCAAATATACAATGTGTGCTAATTTACATGTATCCGGATAACTCCATAGCATATCCATGTCGTACGTTACTCGAATCTATCACAATAGTTTAACCTACACACAATATTCTTTATCCTTACATGTTGTCCAGTACGCGGGCATCTCTTCACCACATAGTTGTATTATATTTAAACACAAACGAATGTTAGTGTACGTTCATATTATTTCATCTGATAAAGCAAAGGATAGAGTGTTCACCCGACTATAACCAATGTATATCGTGTAACGACAATTTATTTACTATGGTATTCAGTTAACAATATTCGTTATACCATATGTGTACTAAATGTGTAAAAAACACAGTTGGGCATTTTTTATGAAAAGAAATTCCACAAATTGAACCTCGTTTTATATTATAGCCTGTATATATGCTATGCGCCTTTTTTGTCAATAGTGTAATCTTTACTGTAACGCACATCATATATTGATATAGAAATACGCGTCAGAAAACATCATTAAGTATTTGGGACATAAATTCTCACGAGAATCGCCATAATATTGAATTTGCACTGATGCCAGTACATGATTATGATACCTAGATGTATACAAATGACATTTCGCATATGACTGTGTCAGTTGTGTAACGTTGTGGTCCTTACTGTAACAAAGCATATTCCTACATCGTATACCAAACGTCAGATATCTTGATTGTGTAGTTCGTCGCTGTATTTTATTTATGAATAACAGGTTTTATCATCTTGTTAGCATATTTCGTAACTATGGATTTCGACATGACTTTTATACAGAAATTTATCAGAAATTGTCCACCCCGTAGCAAAAATGTGTATTTCGTGTTGCGCTGAAGTCCTTCGTGTAACACATATTATTTTGTCATCTATAAATGAAACGTTATATATTTCAATTCCAGTTTTGTTCAATATTTGGTGGACAAGGAGTGTCCAATTCAATATTATGTTAGAAAGTGTGTGACATTTAATTATCTTCATTTAATAAAGTTTAATGTTGTGTTGAAATTAAATTTTTCTGAGAAAAATGTGTTCCATTGTGGCCCCCATTGAAAACAAGCTATACAAAGGGTAAATGTTTTCTCGATCTATGCATTACCGGTCAATACTCAATTCGGATCAAAAAGTACTCAAATATCTCTTTTCTGAAAAATGATATACCAGATGATAATACTGTTACAGAAGAGACATAATTTCCAGACATCCACCATTCATAGCATCATAAAATATCAGTGCTGGATGTTTAAGCTCGAACTTCAGTCGTTTCTTCCAGTGCAATAGCTATATATCTCGAAATGATAACAACTTTCCCCATTATCGGAACTAAAAAAATCCCATGTGGCATATCTGTAATTTTGACCAAAATTGATATTGACTCATATGCTTGGTTCTCTACAATATTGCAGTAAACTGCCATGATTAACCACATTAAATTACCATGGTTAACAAGTGTAAACCACCACGTTAAACCAAAGTATAGCACCATGGTAAACCACAGTATACCACCATGGTAACATCACGGTAAACCACAGTATACCATCATGGTAACACCAAGGTAAACCAAAGTATACCACCATGGTAACACCACAGTATACCACCATGGTAACACCACGGTAAAGTTGGTAAACCACAGTATACCATCATGGTAACACCACGATAAACCACAGTATACCATCATGGTAACACCGCGGTGAACCATGGTAACACCACGATAAACCACAGTATTCCATCATGGTAACACCGCGGTGAACGATGGTAACACCACTGTAAACGACAGTATACCATCATGGTAACACCACGGTAAACCACAGTATACCATCATGGTAACACCACAGTAAACCATCATGGTAACACCACGGTAAACCATAGTAACACCACGGTAAACCACAGTACACCACCATGGTAACACCACGGTAAACCAAAGTATACCACCATGGTGACACCATGGTAAACCATGGTAAAAAAACCGAGATATTTTGGCCGCCCATCGTGGTGTCACCATGGTGGTTTACCAAGGTGGTTTACCATGGTGGTTTACCATGGTGGTTTACCACCATGGTAACACCTCGGTAAACCACCACGGTATTACCACCACGGTATTACCACCACGGTAAACCACCAAGGTAAACCACCATGGTGACACCACGATGGGCGGCCAAAATATCTCGGGTTTTTTACCATGGTTTACCGTGGTGTTTTACCATGGTGGCACCAAGGGGGATTTTTATATGGGGATAGTCGAGCTATGATTCCTCTTTTACCTGAGTTGAGAAATATTCACCCTAATCCAAGATGGCGGCCAAAATGGCCACCAAAAATAAAAAATCGCCGAAAATCGCTGATTTTAACATCAGTGATCATTATTATCATGATAAATCCACACCTACTTACTATTGTGAGTTCGGAACACTTAGGCGAAGAACTTTCCTTGTACCATATCCAAATAAAAGCCCCCCAAATCCAAAATTGCGCCCACAATGGCGGACAGATTTGGAAAAATCACCGAAATTCCCTCATATTCACATCATTGGGTATTATTGTAGAGACAACTCCACCCATGCTTACAGTTGAGTTGTAAATATTGAGGTGAAGTAATTACCTTACATCTCATGCAAGAAATGGTTTTCCAAATCGAAGATGGCGGCCAATATGGCGACCGAAATTTGAAAACACGCCTGCATTCCTTTACTTTCTTACGATGGGCATTATTGTTTCGCGATTTCTACCCACCATTGCATGTTGATGTGGAATATTGATATGAAGTATTCATTAGGGTTTGGCAATTAATACTCACAGTCAAGATGGCGGCCAAACTGGCGGCCATAAATTGAAAAGAAGTCGATATTATCACATGCTAATTTCAACTTTTTGTCATAATATCGGTATGTATGGACGAAACTGTACATAAACCATCTATTAGTTCAACTTAAACGTATCAAAACGCATGACATAGCTCGTATCCTTCTGGAAAGATGAAAACCCACAATTAATATCGCGATGTGGATTTCGAAATCCATTCTCCACTCAGCGCCGATAATGGCCGTAGGCCTAACCGTAGGTGTGCCGAATAGTCATATCAGAACAATTACCTGATAACAGATTCTGATTTGCCACGTCACGTCCATAATTATCTGGACCAGCTTCCATTTCTTTGTTTGATAAATCTAGGTCGCCCACACCGACAAAGTATTCACCACTTCCTGGAAGAAGGGTCCCTCTGTAACAGGAATCGACCTCGTGGTTCACGTGGTTGGGCATATAACACTGAAAACTCTCATTAAGGTTTAGCTCCAGATTCTTTAATCAGCATATGTATACACAATGATTTCTGTAAGGTCTCCCATACTCAATAATTCAATGATTCATAATCATAACACAAGTTGGCCTATCTCACGAGCCCCAATTAACCAAACTTTCAGCCTTAGCCCTAACCTGCTAAATCATATTTTACCACATCTCCATCAATCTATATACCTGCACCCTGCATTCACCATAGTGGAAGGTAAAGCTAATCAGATCTGAGATTTAATTGATAAGAAATAATTAAGATAGATTTTATCACTTGGATAGTTAGTATTGACAATATTGATTGTAATGATAATGACCAAATGAGACACTGGCGACAGCATCCCTTTTATATAAGAGGCGCGGGCCGGACTTGACGCTAATTGACCAATGAAAAGGCCAGAAATTGACAAGTCCCAAAATTTAGAGAAAAGTAAAACTTTAAGAGGATTTGAAAGTTTTAGAAAATACAGGATAACTTTAATACTAAGCTAAGCTCAGATTAACTAAAGGGGGAGTTTCGATGGGAGGATATAAGCTTTAAAATGATATGTATGAAGACGAAATTGATCCTCGCATGAAAAATCGCTCCTTTAGTCGATCAGAGATTAGCAGGAATTTGCATATAAAAAATGAGTTGAATATTTGGAAATATTGAGTTTGCACCTAAAGTGTGCAAAATAAGAGTGGTGCGGTGCAAATCCAACGGGAGCGTTCTTTAGAACAATTTATATTTTATTGCTAGATGTTAAAAGGTCAGCAGAAACTTAAGTAGCCAAAAATCGCTCCCGATGTATTTGAAACTCACAACTTAGATAATTTGTAATTTACGGCGTATTACGCAGTAAACAAATACCCCACGCACATGCGACGAAATAGTTCCCTAACAACAATTATGATTAAAAATACAAATCAAACACGAATGCAAAGCACAATTATCAATAAACACAATCTCATGAACTCATTAAATAAATTGGCCGAAATTGTCAACGAGCAACTTCGTCAAGCAAACTTTCAGAAAATGAATATTTACGCTTCAACTTCAATTTTCATGAACAATCCATGATAAAAAGAATTACTTGTTTGGCTACGTTTAAAATGACTCAACAACAACCCAATAATTATCAACACACACAGAGTCGAATCCGCGATCTCCGGTAAAATTATTAAATCCAGACCAGTCCAGACTCCAGTCCAATCATGGCCGATGTAATTTGTAAACAAATGCCCTGATCATATCTAATGTGCTCGTGACAAATGTCATGTCATTAGCATTGTAATAAAGCTGAAAAATGTTAAAAGGGTTGTAATCGGGTAACACATTTTATTTATTTCCAATAAATTTTGCATGTTGATCAGCCTGGTTTATGATAAGTTGTGTTCACATCAGTAACTATACACGTTGTAATAGCCGCTTTTTCGAAAATTGGACAAATAAAAAACGCGGCACGAACTTTGAGTGTTCAATCGAGCTTTACAAAAACATGAATACGGCTGAAATGAACAGACATAAGTATAGTATAGTGTAGATAAGAAGCAGAGACATGGAATATAGACATACACTACTTGTTCAAATGTTTCTAACATTGAGTTTTCGAGTTGTATTTTCACTGAAATTATAATGGAATTCTCGTTCCGCGCTTTAGCGTCATCCGGGGACGTCGTGTGGGGCGACGGTTATAGACTCGCCCAATTTTCTTAAAGTGTCACTACGTGATGTGACTCGTCTACTGCAAAGTCTATGCACTGATAGACGCAAGTCACGCGGTAGCCTCTCGACCAATCAAATGCCCGCATTTCGACGAAAACGAAAGTAGTTGTAATTATATGATGAATGAACAAAGTTTATTGACATTTGTTAGGCGTCTGCTATTTTACTAAGCAAAGTTAGTACGCCACTGCAAAATAGTGATCACGTGAACTAGCTTCCAGATTTGTGTGAATAGAATTGACAAAATAAATGTTGTGAAAATGTGATGTTGTCATGAGATGAGACCTTACTGTTTAGTTGAAGCGTGATATGAGGCATAAAAATGGTAAGTGTGAGCATATGAACTTTTGTATTATTTATGCAATATGGGAATGAAAAATGATAAAATGAAATGTGTAACGAGCGAGCCGCGAGAGACGATTTCCGGTGAAATCGAATTATGAAAAGTGCGCACATACATTTTATGATATTTGAGAAGAATGACTGTATGTGGCGAGGTGAGATTTTACAGACGGATGAATTGAAGGTTACGGAGTATGTAATAAATGAAAGTATGACATTTGGTGGAGTTTAAATGAAGCTACGGATGACTGAATTTTTAATGTTTCCTAACTTCCCGATATAACATTACTACGCAAATTTGAACGAGCTATATAGTTACGAATTATGGACCCGAAGGTCATTACACATCCCCCACCCAAAAATTATAAATTTCTCCTGGAATTTGACATCTTCTTCAGAGGTCATCAGTTAATCATCTTCTTATGAGATCATCTTCTTCTGAGATTCTGAGTAAATAAAATTAGACACAAACTCCCACTGCCGCACCGGTCGTCTTAGAACTAGAATTTGATAACGGATCTGGGACCGATTAAACTTCACTCGACATCTGGCGTCAACCGCAACGGAATGTCACGCACCGCTCTCAGCACATCCGTAGGCTCACTGTCCCGGTATCTCGCAGCTGCTTCCATCTGTCGCACGAAAGTGTCCACCTGTCCACCCGAAAGTTCCCCATTTGCTACTGCCCTTAACATTGAATAATTGTAGTATAGGAGTTTATTGAATGACCTCTGTACTTTGGCGTCTCCTTCTAATGACAACAATTTCGTGCCCGGCAGCGCCAACATAGTGTAACGGTCGAGCAGCTCTGTTTCCTCTGGGTTAATTTCTTTACTGATGTTTAATTCCAAATGTCCGGCCATCACCTTGAATACGCGAAGCTTTTGCTTGCTTGAATACCCCCTCCAACACTTAGGTGGCCACTCCATACATCTGGGGAGCGTAACCTTCATGTCACCCCATTCACGACGAGCCGGTTGGAACATTGGCATCGCCCCAGTTGATATCAAACTTCTGTGCCCATTGAGCCGCATCACTGATCTTGTTGCTAGCTTCTGTCATTTTCCTATCCTTTCACTCCTCTACTTATTCCACCGCTTCCCTCTTTCTCTTCTTCTCCCCCTCTACTACATGAACCTCCGACCTAACTTTCTTCTCTGGACCCTCGCTTGCACTTTCCTCCATTACCTTCGCTGATCTGACCTTATCTGCAACCTCGCTTTCCTCATCCACTTTCCCCGATCTGACTTTCTTCTCCATGACATTACATTCCTCCGCCACCTTTTCGGTTTCCCATATATCTCGAATGCAGCCTATCGGCACATTCAGTGCCACGCTTAGCTGGTGTTTTTTCTTTGGCTGCAATGCCCTTGGGTACGTTCTCTTCCTTTGAGGGAATTCTCCTGAGCCGCCCTTGTAAATATTTGCTTTCCGGGATAGGGATTCCGTTGCTCTAGCGTCTAGCGTCACAATTCGCATCTTCTAGTCGTGCATACTGCATCTCCCCGTCCTGATAGAAGTAGACTTCGTACTTTGGAACGTCGATTTTTAGGAGGGTGATTTTTCTGTCGGTCATCTCGGGCTTGGCAGGGTCATAGTTGTCAGTCATATTGGTGATGGCATCCAATTGATCTTTCTCAACTATACAAGATATTGCCGATTCATTTGGGGTCTTCTCCTGGTGAGGCAATTCTGTAACTTCATCCTCAGGCAATTCTGTAACTTTATTCTCCGTGTTCGTTTCTGATGTCGTCCTCCAGCCCTGCACCCATGTCTCCCGCGATATTATACGTCCACCTGGGCTAGCGGCGATCTTTGACAACATCAACATTCTCGCTTCCACTGCAGCTTTAGATATCCGGTCGGTGGGTGTTGTGAACCAGTCAGAATCCGTTCGCTTTATTGAAAAAATAATCTTGTACACTGAGGGTCTCCGGCACGTGTTCCGCCTTTGCGTGCTTCTTTAGGTCGGCCGTTCTCCCGAACAGGGACTTTTCCTCGCTGCACCACGGGCACTCTACTTGAAACATCTTATGGAGGGCTGAAGCGAGATGGTTCCTCAGCTCCTTCCGGGTGGGCATCACGTCAGCACACAGCCAGCATTCTAGTTCATTGGTTGCCGCCTGTGAAAAATAAAAAGATTTGTCTCAGTCATGAGGCATTTCAATGGGGGTGTAGCTGTAACTGCCAAAGAGACTGGGAGAAAATAAATGCCACATAGATCACACCCTATTCATTTCTTTGTAACAGTGTTTCATGATCGCCTAATGTGCGCTCTCTCCCATGACCTCGGGTACCTATGATGTCGAGTAATTCACCCCCTGTGAAAATTCTCCTTTTCCTGTGATTTGTTCATACTCCTATCATCTGTGGTAATGACTGTTCCAGGAACTAATTCCCCACATCGCGCCCTTGATTTTGACGCCCCCCCCCCCATTTATTGACGTTCGGTTCCAAGTTTTCTCTGCGCCCTGACTATCCGGGTAGCGTCCTCCTCTTATAAGCCGTTAATCTGTCGATATGGACAACCTTGCCACTTTTACTGTTGCTCTTGCTAACCTCATACAACGAATCCGAGATTTTGCGTATAATGATGTAGGGCCCCTTCCATTTGATAGCTAATTTCGGACTGACCCCTTTTCGGCGACCTGGGTCGAACAACCAAACTGCCTGCCACGGAACTAATGTTCGTTTCTTGGCTTTTGCATCGTACAGTCTGCGATTATGTTCAAATGCTGTTTTCAGATTTTTTTTCGGCCACCACATGTACATTTTCTAATTTTTCTGCGAGTCGCTTTGTGTATTCGGCTATTCGCTAACTGAAGTCTCCTCGCGTCTGTTGGGGACTGGTATGAATGCTTGCATTGGCATCGTTGCTTCGCGCCCTAACATCATCATGTTGGGGGTTTTGCCTTTGGTCGCATGATTCGAAGCGCGATATGCCGCCATAACTTGTGGTAGGTATTGGCCCAATTCGTCCTGTTTGTCATGACAGAACGCAGATAACATGGCTTCTACTTTCCTGTTTGCGCATTATATCATGCCATTGCTGCACGGCCTATAGCCTGACGTATGCGTCTTCTCTATGTGCAGTAATTTGCACACTTCTGCAAGCAATTTGGACTCAAAATCGGCCCCCCTGGTCGGTATGTACCTGCATGGGTGTTCCCATCTTGCGACAAACTCATTGACAAATACCTCAGCGATTGTGGCAGCTTGGTGGTTTGGCAGGGCATACGCCTCTACCCATTTTGTGAAATAACACCCTATCACTATGATGTATCGGTTACCTTTGATAGTAAGTGGCAGAGGGCCCATGATATCCATAGCAACCCTTTCTAGGGGTTCTCCCACTATGTATTTCCCAATGGGTGCTTTCTTGGCTTTGAGTTGCTTTCGAGCGCCGCACTGATGGCAGGAGGCACAATATTCTTTGACAGCTCTCTTCACATTTGGCCAATAGAAAGCCTGTTTTACCCTGCTCAGCATTTTATCTGCCCCCAGGTGACCTGCCGTTGGTACGTCGTGATAGTTTCTGAGTACTTCATGCCTTTTCTGGTCTTGGACCACAATTTGCAATGTCGGTCTGTCGTCACCGGCCCGATGCCAATTTCGGCAAAGTATTCCATTTTCCACGGTCAGATTCTCCCATTGGCCCAACAGTGTCTTCATCTCAGCTGAGTTACTGCATATTTCTGACAATTCTGGCTTAGTTTCTTCGTCTTCTAAGTAGACTTCGTACTTTGGAAAGTCGATTTTTAGGAGGGTGATTTTTCTGTCGGTCATTTCGGGCTTGGCAGGGTCATTATCCAGGGGTGGCGCCAGTGGGGGTACGGGGGGGGGGCTACAACCCCCTTGTCTGGGAGCTCTAGCCCCCTCGTCGGGGATTTTCTATATGTAAATCGGTTGTGTGTATAAGATGAAGTAATCATGTACAGACTGTCAGAGAGAGAACATACAGCGGAATATATCCCACACAAAATATTCATGGCACATGTTCCCATTAAATCCGGGGGTATTCCCCTGTATTGTTACACCATCAGCGTTTTGGTGGTAATAAAAATCTATTGAAACATGTGTGCTTTATCATTGCTGGCTACTCTGGCATTCGTCACAATGGCCACATTGGTCTATAGAACCATTGAGTACCTACAGTATGGCCACATATTAGCTATATCCCCGACAGTGAAACACCATGCTGGCACTTGCAACTAATGAAATTAGAAATTAGAACTGACACAGAAGACAAGTGGCCTCCCTAGAATATAGGAATTTTCACAACAATTCATGGGTTTTAATCTTCGAGTTATCTCATCTGCTAATTATGGCTGATGTATTGCTAAACTTTATGATGACTCCCTCGCCTTTTGGCCCGGCCCGGAACCATCATGTGTCATGTGTTACGTTCAGAGACTATAATTACTTCAATATGGTTTTGTTCATTGGTTCGCCACACACACTATGTGCGCTCATTTCACATACCAACAGGCAATATGGTGTAATTTAGTGTAGCCCCCCTGTCGGGGAGAACAGCTCCCCTGTCGGGGATTTTCTGGTGCCACCCCTGTCATTATCATTACAATCAATATTGTCAATACTAACTATCCAAGTGATAAAATCTATCTTAATTATTTATTATCAATTAAATCTCAGATCTGATTAGATTTACCTTCCACTGTGGTGAGTGCAGGGTGCGGGTATATAGATTGATGGAGATGTGGTAAAATATGATTTAGCAGGTTAGGGCTAAGGCTGAAAGTTTGGTTAATTGGGGCTCGTAAGATAGGCCTACTTGTGTTATGATTATGAATCATTGAATTATTGAGTATGGGAGACCTTACAGAAATCATTGTGTATACATATGCTGATTAAAGAATCTGGAGCTAAACCTTAATGAGAGTTTTCAGTGGTATATGCCCAACCACGAGGTCGATTCCTGTTCCACCTCTAATCATAACGTTTCAAACAGCTCATTTTCCGGTGTCTAGCTTACGATTTTAAATATTTGCTAAATATGGGATTTGTGCGTCATCTTGAACTAGGAAGGTATATGGTCGATGAGTATACAAGCTTACAGAAGATCATCTCTATGTATGTGTCTCATACCCCATGGGGATAACGACATGTACAACTGGCGAACCAGTTAGCTAGTCACTTCTCAATAGATGGTTCGTCAACTCACAAACTCAGCGAACTCATTGGACAACTTTGACAGTGTTTCGAAGGTTGCTAGCTGTCTCATTCCCTTGGACAGATGTCTATCTGCTAAGGAGAAGACCATAATGTACCGACTACACCACACTTCTTGACCATGATCCGAAGCAAACTGTGTGACGTCCAGCAGTTGTCTCGTCGAATATCTCCCAGCAGACAAGAACAATACTCGCGGTGCTAGTTTGTGGACATGCGCCATGATAGTGGGAATGAAATGGCCACGGTATACACCACCCCTATACCTGGTGCATGGTTAAGATATAGAATGTAATGCGTGTCAGTTGTTTTTTTGGTGTGGTAAGATTGTATTTCCATATCCGTTTCGAAGCCGTTCTGATTCAACTTGACCAGACGTACAATTTTGTCTGGATAGTACTATGCTAGCCTCCCCCAAAACAGTCGGATGGACTAAAGGATAATGTCTTTATGGCATGAAGGTATGCGTTTTGTTATCATCTCGCAGGGTTAGTGTCAGTATGTGGGCGGTATTATTCAAGAAAATGTCAGGAACTGTGGTGCATTTATTTCACTATGTATTTAAAGCACAATTTATAGTCTCGATGGCAATGGCTGTGGACGTTGGGGAACGCGACCTTTATGATCATATAGCTTTATATATATATAACTTTAGAATATAGTAGTTAATGTCTTATGTAGGACAATGGTAGCAATGGTGATGTTACCATTAAATCACTTGGTGTGCCCAACGTATGTTGGACTGAATGCCAGAGCTCATGAACGTAACATTCCTCTGGATGTTCTTCGCGTTGAACATTTCACCCTTGTGTTGATGGCATTTGTACTTTCTTGAAACATACCGACCACCACCCAGCGTGAGTATGACATATCAGCCAACTATCAAAGGCATCGCCTTTAAGACTACACCCCAGTCTGGGTGGGTCTTATACAGTAGCCAATTCAAAGCATTCGAAACAAAGACGTGAGCTGGACACCGGCATATTTATTGTTTGAAACATTCCGATTATTGGGACCCTTCTACAAAGAAGTGTAGAAAACTGTGTTGTTGTGAGCGAGATAGATTAATCTGACGAAGAGATGGAAACTGGTCATGATAATGCTGAATGTGGCAAATCAGAATAAGCTCATGTACTGTTGTTTTGATTCTTGGAAGTCATAATTTGACTATTCGGCGCACCTATATACGGTTACGACCAGTATGGGCTCTTTATAGTCAAGAATGGATTTTGAAATGTCACATCGCGATTGAGGGTTTTCATCCTTCCAAAATGCTACGACTTATATTGGAACTAATCGATGGCTTATATTATGTACCGTTTAGTATGTTATAATATCGACTTCTTTTCAATTTCTGGCCGCCAGTTTGGCCACCATCTTGACTGTGAGTATCAATTGCCAAACCCTAATGAATACTTCATATCGATATTCCATATCAACATGTAATGGTGGGTAGAAATCGCGAAACAATAACGCCCATAGTAAGAAGGTAAATGTAGACGTGTTTTCAAATTTCGGTCGCCATTTTGGCCGCCATCTTCGATTTGGAAGACCATTTCTTGCATGAGATGTAAGGTAATTCCTTCACTTCACTATTCCAATTCAACTGTAAGCATGGGTGGAGTTGTCTCGACAATAATGCCCAATAATGTGAATATGAGGGAATTTCGGTGATTTTTCAAAATCTGTCCGCCATTGTGGGCGCCATTTTGGATTTGGGGGACTTTTATTTCGATATGGTACAAGGAAAGTTCTTCGCCTAAGTGTTCCGAACTCATAATATATATATATGTATTGTGTCAGCCAAAAGCGAACGCGAACCGCGAACCGCGAATCGCGAACGGTATATATAGTATAATTTCGGCCAATTTGGCCGGTTACTTCATGTCTGTTTTTCATCTGACGTGTGTGTCGAATAAATGATGTGGAGGATTTATGTAAATGTTAGCCCAAACTACATTTCCAAGTAACGATGGTTTTGTTGTTTATTTTGAGGAATAATACCGCGTCAGATTAATTCAGCCCAAATATGTTAACAGTTGTCGTGTAAAACATTCGGCAGTAGATTAGCGTTATTTGGTATTTGTGGATGTCCTTTAACATGGGCAAAATAGACTATACTGCGCTTGAACGAGCATGTGAATTTGTCGTTTTTAATGTATAGCAACTTGATAATCAATAACAGAGGCATTCTCTGTCAAATATGGTCGCTCTATTTACGGTATTAATTGCGGAACTTTCTAAAGTAAACTACGCGTAAACGGATACATACGGTAAATTATAGAATGTGCCGGAATCGGCCTAATCGCCCCAGGGCCAACTCGCCCCAGTCGACGTGTATCAATTCGGTACCTACTATAACATGTACCCGAGGGTGAGTCTGGCTCGGAATAAAATATGTATACGGGTGTTATATAGCGTTTTGTCCGTTGTTTCTGAATGAATATTATTGAAATTTGGTGTATATGTCCGGGCTGGGACATGGAATACAACAACGTTTGAATTGTTTTTAAATTTACAAATTTGGTGATTTTATTCATTTTTTTTTTTTCGTTCTGAAAACACACTATAAAGTGTATATAATATAATAACGAACACGAGACATACATAATTTATAAACTGTTAACAAAAGATATCAAATTCAATACATGACAAAGATGACTCAGTGGAGTTTATAAAGTAAACATAAAAACATTGAGGTAAGAATCTTTTAAGGAATGCAACTTTATTTAATGATAATAAACACATAAATTAAAATAACAAACATGAGACATACATAATTTATAAACTGTTAACAAAAGATATCAAACTCAATACATGACAAAGATGACTCAGTGAAGTTTATAAAGTGAACATAAAAATATTAAGGTAAGAATCTTTTTAAGCATTACCAAACCGTTTAGCACAGACCAGTCAACTTCACTCATCCGATCATCACCAAACTTCATATTTATCTTGATATTGATCTATCAGATGAGAGCCATCAAATATTTTTTTAATTTCAAAGGAAAAATTGGTCGCCAGCGGCCATATTGCATTTACGTTATATGTTATCGCGTTATGTCGATATCTAGTATTACTTAGAAATTTCACCTTTACAGATTCATAATTGCTCCATTGACTGTAACAGATGAAATTATTCCCCTCTTCGGATAGAGTGTCATTGAAACTTTATTTTATCAGACTGTCTGTATAATCACTGATTATATATGGCAATAATCTGTAATAAGATGTAGCACTATTTTATTTTATATTTACACGCAGTGCTGTTTTTATACAACAATTCTAATCCCCCCTAGATCATCATGTGATCGACCATACATCGCGCGAGGACCTGGTTGAATTAAGGGGGGTTTTATGGATCACTTCTGTCCTCAAGCTAGATTATACTTATGACATTTAATGGCATGTTACTAACGTGGAGGGTTAGATATGCTTGAGAAACCACCACTCTTTAATTCACACCAAGTTCTCAGCTGTCATGAACCCATAGCCATGATATATGGTTTATTTTATGTATACTAGTAATATAGTTATTTTCAGTACCTTTATATACCAGTACTGTGTATAACAATGCATATAAATTAATCCATGTATACATGTATATTGATTCAACGGATTCAGTGGTTTTGTCCATCAGTCTATCAAATTTGCGGGGAAAACATGGCCACAAGCAGTACACCCTGCTAAATTTCGAATTTGAATCAATTGGCGCACCCTGCAGCCAGCTTTTATTGGAGAACTTTTTCTCATGTGGATATTTCGGGTCACCGCTAGATGTGAGCCATATTTTGTTCTCAAACTGTCCTTGTGAAGACATCACTGCCAGCGGTGATCTTCAATTTTACTATTTTTATGGCTAAATAATTTGGTTGATCCTACAGACGACACCCCTTGTCCGATCGTCACCAGATTCCACAATGATCTTCTGGATAACCAGCGTGAGAGTAATCTAATTTTCCCGAATTTCGTTAAAAAACATTACCACAGGCAGCAATTTGGTATCTTACTCTTTGATCCTATTTTGCATGACTGGATTGTTTAGCAACTGTACAGACATATCCCTCATCTGATAGTCACCAAACTTCATATTGATCTTCGGGCTGACAACTAGATGGGAGCTATCGAATGCTTTGATTTTTTTTGGAAAACATTGTCGCCAGCAGTCATCTTCTATTTTGGTTTTTATATACATGTATATCTCTTCATGCGGATAGCCAGTATTACGTAGGTACTTCAACTTTCCGCATTCCTGTCATCATTTGAAATATAAACAAATACCTGATACATGCACCCTTCAAATTTTTTTTCGTCGTATCTATTTTAATGACCCGCATGCTAATATTGATACAGATATATTTGTCAAACATTTCTTTGTACAATATACAGGTATTTAGTTTGTAACTAAATCTAGAAATATATAATAGTAGCTGGTGGACCCGACTTCGTCCGGGATGTTCCCCTCTGATTTTCGGAGAATTGCGCGATTTAACCTTGAATTGACTATTTTAAAGGTGAAGGTCATGTCGGGGTCACGATTTGACCCGTCCAAAACACTCCAGGACAGATTTGACCTTGAATTGATCTTTTTGAATGTCAAAGTCAGGTCGGGATCAACATTTGACCCGTCCAAAATACTCCCCTAGGTATCAAATTTCGTCAAATCTGTCAGGCAGTTTTCCCGGCCATAGCTAACAGACAAACAGACAGACAAATGTCCAAAATATATATTAGACTAGCTGATGTACTCGACTTCGTTCGGGCTAGTTAGGGATTTTTTTGTGATCGCCTCCATCTGGACAGTACCCAGTATAATACAGCGTCTGGCCAAACTATTGTTCAATTGGTCCAGAAACATGCCTATATCAGCACGTTCGAGAACATGGTCCCACGTGAAATTGGACCCGTCCATATTGCTCCCGGGATCGAAGTAGTCCTACACACAAATTTTTAGTCGGATCGGTCAAGGTCCAGAAACATGCCTATGAGCGAGGTCAAGTTGACACGTTAAATACCAAATTCGAGCAGTGTTAGAGTCTATAACACATACACACATGCATTCATACATACACACATACATACATACAGACATGTGTTTCAAAATGTATAATCGATAGCTACAACAATTCTATGGTAGATAGTTCACGGCCGACCTGATGCATGCATCTTAGTTTTCTTGTTATTACGCCACCTGTGGTGTATCTAGCTGCTGAGATTTTGATATTGCGTGGTGGACAGGGCGAATGCATTGTGGGGCTTTTATTTATTTATAGAGTTGGAAATTCCGTTTATTTAAAAGTCGGAACTACGCGACCAGTAGGCCAAGTCCAGTAAAACGGTTCGTTATAGGTGCTGGTTGTTATTGTTATTTTAACGGAATTCTGAGTTGGTCATTCGCGAAACCAATATATTTTATATTCTATAATTAAAACCGTGGGTATATAATATATGATCCTCTTTATGGATATTGTAGGAAGGTAAATTTAGCTAAAGCGGTGGGATATCTTGCAAGACAACACATTTCGGTTTGCGCTATAAATGCTCAATGTTTTAAGGTGTTACACAACGTCTGATAAAAAGAGTTCTATCTGGAATATTCACACAATTTTTTCAGAGAACATGCATAGAGTAAACATAGTCCTATCGTAAAGTAGTTCCGTTTAATTCGGGATTAATTAACCCTCAGACTGCCGAAACTGCCGACAATAAATTCGCTTGTTTGTGTCCCCCGAAAATCAAACTTGCCTGTTTAGAGGTCCCATTTTCGTGGCTAATGGTGATAGAATCACAATTTTTCAGTCAAGTTCATGGATAAATTACATTACACTTAATCGGCTTATGTCCGCGGCCATAAACCTGCGTTTTGATAACAATTTATTTGAGACAAACTGTTGCGCGGGTATCAGTCGGCGCTTATCGGTTGAAGTTATTATGATCGTGCAGCCTGCACGTGCAACAAGTGTTCAAATACAACAGAACAAAAAATACTATGTCAAATAAATAACGTGATCAATGGACAGACACGTTTCATTTCCGTGGGACACGAAAAAGCGAATTTAATGTCGTCAGTTTCGGCAGTCTGAGGGTTTTAATTAATCTCCTTTACGATATCCCGATAGGACTATGTTTACTCTATGTTCTCTGAAAAAAAAATGGTGTGAATATTCCCGATAGAACTATTTTTATCAGACGTTTTGTAACACATTAAAACATTGAGCAGTTAGCGCAATTTTCTGAAATTTCGGACTATTTCGTCTATAAAAATACGATGAGCAACTGAAAATGTTTTTCAACATTCTGGAAGGGGTATATGTCCATGGTATATATGTTTAAAATTTCACGCATAAACTATGACAGATAACAAAGTTATAATTAGTTTTATAGGCCCACCATAAATCCCCTATAATAAACGCATGCCTCCGTAAGCACATGGCTTTGCTGTGGATACTTTCGTTCCCAGCATGCATCATTCTCGCTATCTGTAAAATGTCTATGAACAATGGCTGCATGTGCCATGCACTCTTAGCTTTGATCCGCATTTAGAAGCATTCTGGTGTGGCGAATGAGAAACCTGCAGTAATTTATAAGCCGTAGTTCATTGTAATAATTTGAATAATTACTTGTCTTAACGGAATTCTGAGGCGGTCCATTCATGTAACCAATATATTTTATATTATGATTTATATTTATGACTAATAATACGATCTTGGTGGCGTTACCATTTCTGACTATGGTTTTCTTGTATACTTAGTCTGGGCGAAACATGGGGATTGTAATGGCGTGTCTGCATGCTGCATATGAGTTCCGGCCTGTGAATCAGTCGGTCATGTTCATAGCGCATTATTTATATCTCAATTATGTTTCGACGAGATATATAGCTGTACCTGGGTCTGGGGAGAACGAGAAACACGGAGTTGGTAATGCCGTGTCTACAATTATGCGTACACGTATAAGTCCCAATTGGTGAATCAGTTGGTCATACGCATAGCGCATTATTGGTATCTTATCTATATTTCGACGAGTTGTTAACAGTTGTTAACAGTTGACATGGATTATGGTCAAATAGACAGATTTAACCCATAACTGAAGACAAATTATAGAATGGAATCCAATTTTGTATTCAAAAAGCTACGACAGCCGCCAATGTGTAAAGACAATATCGGTTTCCTATCAGTTAACCCTTGGCGGGTGCTGTCGATTTTATGCAAAATTGGTTCAAATTAGAGCAGTTGACAAGAATTATGGCCAATTGGATATATTTAACCCACAACTGATGGTAGGTCATAGTATAGGATCCAATTATGTATTCAAAACGGTACGACAGCCATCCATAGGTATAGACAATATCGGTTTCCTATCAGTTAACCCTTGGCTGGTGATGTCGATTTTATCCGAATTTTTTTCAAATTAGAGCAGTTGACATTGATTATCAGACTTTCATTTTTGAGGCGCGCGATGCACTTTTCGACACCAGGAACATGTGTTGTTTACATTCTCACCCATATTACATAACGCGGAATCGAATAGACGATGGATAACGCTATGTCGCTATCGGTGGCCCAGTCTCATAGCTATTATAATTTACCGCGTCGTCGGTCCATTGGCTATCTGCTAGCTTTTGCTACCATTTTAAAGCTATATAATTCAGACGTATTTAGTCGTCCTATCGTGGCTAATTGTTGGCTATGTACAATAAGAATTATAATGTGAATATATACATAATTTTCTGGAATTAAATGTCACAAACAGCTAAGATCGACATGTGTACTTGTCCTGAAGCAGCCTACTTTTCCGTCATAGTATATTCAACATTTCGAGTTTCGAATTCGAATCGAACTTGACTTTCGAATCCAATCTCGAATCGAATATCGAATATTCGCAGGAGCCTAGAATGAATCGAAGCTAAAAATACATTTCTATGTACCGGTATGGCTTATGACGTCACATAAATTCCTCGAAAATCAAAGCGAGACCACGTGGCCGGGAGATGTTGATATTTATTCTGTCAGCTTGGAATCTGAGTATTAAATTGATTCCTTATTAATAATTATGAATTATACATTTAATATAGGAGCATGTAGAATATAAAACATAGTGTGTAACATTCACTTGTGCTTATGGATAGTGGATTAAGCATTGTTAAACCATCAAAGAGATTCACTGGACATCGATCGTGATTAACAAATTCAATTTACGCGGCATTTATGACTGTATTTCCGCTGTTTATTTTATCTTGATTGAAACCGCGCGCCTGGCCAAAACCCAGCGAGCGGGACTCTGCGCGCCTACATTTTCTAAAAATGAAAGTCTGGATTATGGCCAATTGGACAGATCTAACCCATAACTGATGACAAGCTATAGTATAGGGTCCAATTATGTATACAAAAAGCTACGACAGCCATCAATCTGTAATGACAATTTCGGTTTCCTATCAGTTAACCCTTGACGGGTGATGCCAATTTTATGCGAAATTGGTTCAAATTAGAGAATTTATACATAACTTATGGTAATCTGGGCTGATCCTACCCATAACTGAAGGCAGGTCATAGTAAAGTATCCAATTATGTATTCCAAAAGCTACGACAGCCATCCATAGGTATGGACAATATCGGTTTCCTATCAGTTAACCCTTGGCGGGTGATGTCGATTTTATCCGAAATTTGTTCAAATTAGAGTAGTTGACATGGATTATGGCCAACTGGACAAATTTAACCCATAACTGATGACAAGTTATAGACAATATCGGTTTCCTGTCAGTTAACCCTTGACGGGTGATGCCGATTTTATGCGAAATTGGTTCAAATTAGAGAATTTAACATAAATTATGGTAATCTGTGCAGATCCTACCCATAACTGATGGCAGGTCATAGTATAGTATCTAATCATGTATTCAAAAAGCTACGACAGCCATCCATAGGTATAGACAATATCGGTTTCCTATCAGTTAACCCTTGACGGATGATGCCGATTTTATGCAAAATTGGTTCAAATTAGAGCAGTTGACAAGCATTATGGCCAATTGGATATATTTAACACACAACTGATGGTTAGTCATAGTATAGGATCCAATTATGTATTCAAAACGGTACGACAGGCATCCACAGGTATAGACAATATCGGTTTCCTATCAGTTAACCCTTGACGGATGATGCCGATTTTATGCAAAATTGGTTCAAATTAGAGCAGTTGACAAGCATTATGGCCAATTGGATATATTTAACACACAACTGATGGTTAGTCATAGTATAGGATCCAATTATGTATTCAAAACGGTACGACAGGCATCCACAGGTATAGACAATATCGGTTTCCTATCAGTTAACCCTTGACGGATGATGCCGATTTTATGCAAAATTGGTTCAAATTAGAGCAGTTGACAAGCATTATGGCCAATTGGATATATTTAACACACAACTGATGGTTAGTCATAGTATAGGATCCAATTATGTATTCCAAAAGCTACGACAGCCATCCATAGGTATGGACAATATCGGTTTCCTATCAGTTAACCCTTGGCGGGTGATGTCGATTTTATCCGAAATTTGTTCAAATTAGAGTAGTTGACATGGATTATGGCCAACTGGACAAATTTAACCCATAACTGATGACAAGTTATAGTATATCATCCATTTATCTATTCAAAAAGCTACGACAGCCATCCATAGGTATAGACAATATCGGTTTCCTGTCAGTTAACCCTTGACGGGTGATGCCGATTTTATGCGAAATTGGTTCAAATTAGAGAATTTAACATAAATTATGGTAATCTGTGCAGATCCTACCCATAACTGATGGCAGGTCATAGTATAGTATCTAATCATGTATTCAAAAAGCTACGACAGCCATCCATAGGTATAGACAATATCGGTTTCCTATCAGTTAACCCTTGACGGATGATGCCGATTTTATGCAAAATTGGTTCAAATTAGAGCAGTTGACAAGCATTATGGCCAATTGGATATATTTAACACACAACTGATGGTTAGTCATAGTATAGGATCCAATTATGTATTCAAAACGGTACGACAGGCATCCACAGGTATAGACAATATCGGTTTCCTATCAGTTAACCCTTGACGGATGATGCCGATTTTATGCAAAATTGGTTCAAATTAGAGCAGTTGACAAGCATTATGGCCAATTGGATATATTTAACACACAACTGATGGTTAGTCATAGTATAGGATCCAATTATGTATTCAAAACGGTACGACAGGCATCCACAGGTATAGACAATATCGGTTTCCTAGCAGTTAACCCTTGGCGGATAATGTCGATTTTATCCGAATTTTGTTCAAATTAGAGCAGTTGACATGGATTATGGCCAATTGGACAGATTTAACCCATAACTGATGACAAATTATAGTATACGATCCAATTATGTATACAAAAAGCTACGACAGCCATCAACCTGTAATGACAATATCGGTTAACTATCAGTTAACCTTGACGGGTGATGCCGATTTTATGCGAAATTGGTTCAAATTAGAAAATTTTACATAAATTATGGTAATCTGTGTAGATCCTACCCATCACTGATAACAGCTCATAGTATAGCATTCAATTGTGTATTGAAAAAGGTACGACAGCCATCCATAGTTATGGACAATATCGGTTTCCTATCAGTTAACCCTTGACGGGTGATGCCGATTTTATGCGAAATTGGTTCAAATTAGAGAATTTAACCCATAACTGATAGGAAACCGATATCGTCTATACCTATGTGTGGCTGTCGTGCCTTTTTGAATACATGATTGTATCCTATACTATAACTTGTCATCAGTTATGGGTTAAATCTGTCCAGTTGGCCATAATCCATGTCAACTGCTCTAATTTGAACCAATGTTGCTTAAAATCGACATCACCCGCCAATGATTAACTGATAGGAAACCGATATTGTCCATTCCTATGGATGGCTGTCGAACCTTTTTGAATGCATAATTGGATACTATACTATGACTTGCCATGATTTATGGGTAGGATCTGTCCAATTGGCCACAATTCTTGTCAACTGCTCTAATTTGAACAAATTTCGGATAAAATCGACATCACCCGCCAAGGGTTAACTGCTAGGAAATCGATATTGTCTATACCTATGGATGGCTGTCGTACCTTTTTGAATACATAATTGGATCCTATACTATGAACTACCATCAGTTGTGGGTTAAATATATCCATTTGGCAATAATTCTTGTCAACTGCTCTAATTTGAACCAATTTTGCATAAAATCGACATCACCAGCCAAGGGTTAACTGATAGGAAACCGATATTGTCCATAACGATGGATGGCTGTCGTGCCTTTTTGAATACAAAATTGGATACTTTACTATGACCTGCCATCAGCGATGGGTAGGATCTGCACAGATTACCCTAATTTATGTTAAATTCTCTAATTTGAACCAATTTCGCATAAAATCGGCATCACCCGTCAAGGATTAACTGATAGGAAACCGATATTGTCATTACAGATTGATGGCTGTCGTAGCTTTTTGTATACATAATTGGATTCTATACTACAACTTGTCATCAGTTATGGGTTAAATCTGTCCAGTTGGCCATAATCCATGTCAACTTCTCTAATTTGAACAAATTTCAGATAAAATCGACATCACCCGCCAAGGGTTAACTGATAGGAAACCGATATTGTCGATACCTATGGATGGCTGTCGTAGCTTTTTGAATACATAATTGGATACTGTACTATGACCTGCCATCAGTGATGGGTAGGATCTGCACAGATTACCATAATTTATGTTAAATTCTCTAATTTGAACCAATTTCGCATAAAATTGGCATCACCCGTCAAGGGTTAACTGATAGGTAACCGATATTGTCATTACAGATTGATGGCTGTTCTAGCTTTTTGAATACATGATTAGGTACTATACTATGACCTGCCATCAGTTATGGGTAGGATCTGCACAGATTACCATAATTTATGTTAAATTCTCTAATTTGAACCAATTTCGCATAAAATCGGCATCACCCGTCAAGGGTTAACTGACAGGCAACCGATATTGTCTATACCTATGGATGGCTGTCGTAGCTTTTTGAATAGATAAATGGATGATATACTCTAACTTGTAATCAGTTATGGGTTAAATTTGTCCAGTTGGCCATAATCCATGTCAACTGCTCTAATTTGAACAAATTTCGAATAAAATCGACATCACCCGCCAAGGGTTAACTGATAGGAAACCGATATTGTCGATACCTATGGACGGTTATCGTAGCTTTTTGAATACATAATTGGATACTGTACTATGACCTGCCATCAGTGATGGGTAGGATCTGCACAGATTACCATAATTTATGTTAAATTCTCTAATTTGAACCAATTTCGCATAAAATCGGCATCACCCGTCAAGGGTTAACTGACAGGCAACCGATATTGTCTATACCTATGGATGGCTGTCGTAGCTTTTTGAATAGATAAATGGATGATATACTCTAACTTGTCATCAGTTATGGGTTAAATTTGTCCAGTTGGCCATAATCCATGTCAACTGCTCTAATTTGAACAAATTTCGGATAAAATCGACATCATCCGCCAAGGGTTAACTGATAGGAAACCGATATTGTCCATACCTATGGGTGGCTGTCGTAGCTTTTTGAATACATAATTGGATACTATACTATGACCTGCCATCAGTTATGGGTAAGATCAGCACAGATTACCATAAGTTATGTATAAATTCTCTAATTTGAACCAATTTCGCATAAAATTGGCATCACCCGTCAAGTGTTAACTGATAGGAAACCGATATTGTCATTACAGATTGATGGCTGTCGTAGCTTTTTGTATACATAATTGGATCCTATACTATAGCTTGTCATCAGTTATGGGTTAGATCTGTCCAATTGGCCATAATCAATGTCAACTGCTCTAATTTGAAAACAATTCGGATAAAATCGACATCACCAGCCAAGGGTTAACTGATAGGAAACCGATATTGTCTATACCTATGGATGGCTGTCGTACCGTTTTGAATACATAATTGGATCCTATACTATGACCTACCATCAGTTGTGGGTTAAATATATCCAATTGGCCATAATTCTTGTCAACTGCTCTAATTTGAACCAATTTTGCATAAAATCGACAGCACCCGCCAAGGGTTAACTGATAGGAAACCGATATTGTCTTTACACATTGGCGGCTGTCGTAGCTTTTTGAATACAAAATTGGATTCCATTCTATAATTTGTCTTCAGTTATGGGTTAAATCTGTCTATTTGGTCATAATCCATGTCAACTGCTAACAAATTTCGGACATTTCTCGTCGAAATATAGATAAGATACCAATAATGCGCTATGCGTATGACCAACTGATTCACCAATTGGGACTTATACGTGTACGCATAATTGTAGACACGGCATTACCAACTCCGTGTTTCTCGTTCTCCCCAGACCCAGGTACAGCTATATATCTCGTCGAAACATAATTGAGATATAAATAATGCGCTATGAACATGACCGACTGATTCACAGGCCGGAACTCATATGCAGCATGCAGACACGCCATTACCACACCGACCATTCGAAAACGCGCATCTGTGTTGCCAACCGCGCTTCTACGACGATACAACCGCGCATCTCTAGTTTTATGTTGCAATTTCTGGTCACGAAAAACAGAAAAATACGGTTATGAATTAATTTTGACAGAATGGAACGGTTGGTATAGTAGAAGTTACATTCGCTCAAAACCTCGATATTTGCCGGGTTGAATTCGATACAATTGTGTATATTTCGTTAAAGCATTGAGGTAGAAATAGGCTGCAGAAACAGCCCGGGGTCCTAATTTTGGCACATATTTTTTCACAATGTATCGGCATTTAGCAACACGATTGAGTATTTTCTCGTCGATTTTTTCGGATTCCTTTAGTCAAATGTTCCTGCAATCACCTTGCGTTGAAATTTGGGTTCATCCTGTAGCCAATGTCCATAAAATGAGTCGATTTCGGAAGTGGGTATATCGAAAAATATACGACAGTGCTTCTTTGTGACCAACAACCAACCATCTATGTTGCCGAATTCCTGTCTGATTATAACTAAAGTAAATATCGCGTGTATATGTGTCCGAATCGATGTCCAGAGGAGACTATTTCGTTTCCTGAACTAGATGTAGTCAAATTCGTCTCGACTCGTGCTCAACTGACACATTCGACAAATTATGTTAGTCAAATCAGCTGGTAAACGAGTCCCATATGCAATTGAATGTTGTAGCATGATATACTGGATAATCAGCTGGTTGTCCAGTGCAGATGGGGTCGCATGCATGGTTGTATGAACGTTTTGTAAAGGACTCTGCTATCATTGAACAGATTTTCTTAGTCAGATTTATTTGCGTGAAAGAATACGCGTTTAACACGTCATATCGGCGTTATATTGGAAAACAATAGGTAGGGCCTATGATTTATTTATACACATCACATATTATTCCTTAGTAACGCCCGTCAATCAACGGCTATACTGGTGATGGATACACACATCTGTTTAGTGCATCAAACATGTGCATCGTCTAAATTATCGAAGCATACTATACATAGCGAATATTGTCATTAATAACCTCACGCATGTGAGATATTCCTTGGTGACGCCCACCAGCGGTCACACGGATGCGATATATGTAACAAATAATCTGCATCCAAACATGTGTATAATGTGGTATTATAATTAGTCTATGCATGCATATTATTGGATTATACCATACTAATCTCACGCATGTGAGATATTGCTTAGTGACGACCATCATCGATCACACGGGTGCGATCTATGTAACTTCGTTCTGCGTATCCATTTAATGTATAATTTGTTTCATAAATAGTCTACATTACGAGTTATACCCTCAGCACTCGAGAACACGAGTACTATGTCTACATTGTATATACAATCATACATCATTCGCATGTGATCATTATATCGTCATATGACTATATTTATACATTGAGTGCATGTGCTTGTGATTTGATCTTTTGATTTATGTACAATGTATTTGTAAATAACCATGTACTAACTATCTCTCTCCTCAAAAGGAGGCAATAAAGAATATATCAGTGTTTACAAATGCCCACGATATGGAATGGATTGCAGGTATTCTATAATTAAATACCGTGTTCACAGATTGGCAGACGATTACCTGTCGGGTTACTGTAGTTCATCCGAGTCAAATGTGATGGGTCGCTGGTTCTTGTCTTTGTTAATACCTGTTCCTCAATAATCTGTTGCATATTTGGGGTGGTATCAGGTTGAGATTGCATGCTTTTCTGTAACTTTTGTGAGCCAATATCGTAATAAACATTGAATTTATTATCGAGGAGAAATTCCTTAACTGTAAGCAACGCAAAGCAAACACTCTCACAAAGTCACTGAAATCGCTAAATTTAGAGTTGCTACCTTCGCGCAGAGTGAATTACATAATTAAGGAACAGGTAATAACTAAGAAATATATTCCCGGCGTTATATTTTCGAGTTTATAATGCTCCAGTCAAAACTTCTCAAAATTCCCATATCTTGTACTGGTGGAATATGATTTATATATACGGGTGTTAGTCAGAATAGAAATTCATGGCATGCTGTAAACCTTTTATGATCGATCAATAATAAGCATTTCAATGTCAAAAAGCATTACAAACTGTTATAAACAACCTGTAATTGGCATGTTTCATCTCATACCGTTATATAGTGATACGGGCACACATATAAGCGCGCACCATGCACACGCTGTATAATGTGGCCGTCCCTCAAACGGTTCACGTTTTGTATTGAGTAATTCTATATATCTTACCATTTTAATCCATCGTGGATTTATACTGGTTTCATTTGCTCAGCCAGGTAACATTTGTCATCAACACATAATATTTTTACACCAAAACCTAGCGTGAACGAAGCGGTGTCTTGACATCAATCCGTTCGATTGTGACGTAGCCATGCAGTGGTCGCTGTTCTGGATTTAACCGGTCTACATGTAAGTGCTATGATAATCTCGTAATCTCGGTAATACTATTTGGTCTACGATATACATACTTCCGCCACCGAATTCTCAAAAAAATAATCTTCCGATACATTTAATATATATTACGGTATTCACATATCGTTAAACCACATATCGTCGTATTTTGTCTTATCTTAGGGTGAGATTATTCATATATTAAGAACGTTTTATTACCCACAATGTATAAGCGTGCTAGTATAGCTGTCCGTTAAAATTTCAGTCAACCCAAAGTCAATCACTCCACAAACAAGCTTGGTATATCGACATGGCGACAAGTGCGGCCATATGGATGTAACATAAGCGAGAACGTTTTATTTTAATCAACGAAACATAATGGACAATACTCTCTTATATATTTTCGATTTCATTTGCTCAGCCTGGTAACATTTGTCATCAACACATAATCTTTTTCCACCAAAACCTAGCGTGAACCAAGCGGTATCATGACATCAATCCGTTCGATTGTGACATAGCCAGTTCTCGCTGTTCTGGGTTTAATCGGTACATGTAAGTGCTATGATAATCTCGGTAATAATTTTTGGTCTACGCTATACTTACATCTGCCACAGATTTCGCAGAAAAATAATCTTTCGATACAATTAATATATATATTACGGTTTTCATATTTCGTTAAACCACATATCGTCGTATTTTGTCTTATCTCAATGCGAGATGATTCATATATATTAAACACTTTTTATTACCCACTGTGCATAAGCGTGCTAGCATAAATATCCGTTAACATTTCAGTCAACCCAAAGTCAATAACTTTTCACAAACAAGCTTGTTATATGGACATAGCGACAATTGCGGCCATATGGATGTAACAGGTGCGAGAACATTGTATTTTAATCAGCGCAACATAATGGACAATACTCTCTTATATATTCACTATTCATATATATATGAAATTACTCTCGAATGTGCATTATATGTAATATATAATATAGTTTTAGTTTGTCGGAAAATACACATGACAAGTGCTTCATACCATCCGGCCTTACGGTTGCGATATACATATATATGCACTAGTAGCCAGTGTTATTGTGTATTTTAACCACTGTATGAGGAAATTGGTCATGTTGATTAATATAGTTGAATGCATAATTATTATTCTGGTCCTTTTTTTAATTCTATGCACTTTTATTTCCAGAGACAAGAAGTTGAACAGTGAGATATCGATGGCACCAGAAGATTTTGTTCCATTAGCAGGGGATGTTGACTTGGACGTAGAAACATTCCTGTTGGACGGAGGAGCCGATGAGACAATACCGTTGATTGATGATGATAGCGAATCGAGTGTTCAACCCACAACATATGATAATATAATGATCACATGCGAATGATGTATAATTGTATATACAATCTAGACATAGTACTCGTGTTCTCGAGTGCTGAAGGTATAACTCGTAATGTAGACTATTTATGAAACAAATTATACATTAAATGGATACGCAGAACGAAGTTACATAGATCGCACCCGTGTGATCGATGATGGTCGTCACTAAGCAATATCTCACATGCGTGAGATTATTATGGTAATCCAATAATATGCATGCATAGACTAATTAGAATACCACATTATACACATGCTTGGATGCAGATTATTTGTTACATATATCGCATCCGTGTGACCGCTGGTGGGCGTCACCAAGGAATATCTCACATGCGTGAGGTTATTAATGACAATATTCGCTATGTATAGTATGCTTCGATAATTTAGACGATGCACATGTTTGATGCACTAAACAGATGTGTGTATCCATCACCAGTATAGCCGTTGATTGACGGGCGTTACTAAGGAATAATATGTGATGTGTATAAATAAATCATAGGCCCTACCTATTGTTTTCCAATATAACGCCGATATGACGTGTTAAACGCGTATTCTTTCACGCAAATAAATCTGACTAAGAAAATCTGTTCAATGATAGCAGAGTCCTTTACAAAACGTTCATACAACCATGCATGCGACCCCATCTGCACTGGACAACCAGCTGATTATCCAGTATATCATGCTACAACATTCAATTGCATATGGGACTCGTTTACCAGCTGATTTGACTAACATAATTTGTCGAATGTGTCAGTTGAGCGCGAGTCGAGACGAATTTGACTACATCTAGTTCAGGAAACGAAATAGTCTCCTCTGGACATCGATTCGGACACATATACACGCGATATTTACTTTAGTTATAATCAGACAGGAATTCGGCAACATAGATGGTTGGTTGTTGGTCACAAAGAAGCACTGTCGTATATTTTTCGATATACCCACTTCCGAAATCGACTCATTTTATGGACATTGGCTACAGGATGAACCCAAATTTCAACGCAAGGTGATTGCAGGAACATTTGACTAAAGGAATCCGAAAAAATCGACGAGAAAATACTCAATCGTGTTGCTAAATGCCGATACATTGTGAAAAAATATGTGCCAAAATTAGGACCCCGGGCTGTTTCTGCAGCCTATTTCTACCTCAATGCTTTAACGAAATATACACAATTGTATCGAATTCAACCCGGCAAATATCGAGGTTTTGAGCGAATGTAACTTCTACTATACCAACCGTTCCATTCTGTCAAAATTAATTCATAACCGTATTTTTCTGTTTTTCGTGACCAGAAATTGCAACATAAAACTAGAGATGAGCGGTTGTATCGTCGTAGAAGCGCGGTTGGCAACACAGATGCGCGTTTTCGAATGGTCGGTGTGATTACAATCCCCATGTTTCGCCCAGACTAAGTATATAATTATACTATATATACCATTCGCGATTCGCTTTTGGCTGACACAATACACATACTCTCTCTCTCTCTCTCTCTCTCTCTCTCTCTCTCTCTCTCTCTCTCTCTCTCTCTCTCTCTCTCTCTCTCTCTCTCTCTCTCTCTCTCTCTATATATATATATATATATATATATATATATATATATATATATATATAGTAAGCAGGTGTGGAGTTGTTATGACAATAATGCTCACTGATGTTAAAATCAGCGATTTTCGGCGATTTTTCTATTTCTGGTGGTCATTTTGGCCGCCATCTTGGATTTGGATGAATATTCCTCAACTCAGGTATAAGAGGAATCCTAGCTCGAGTATCTCCTGAACATATATATGCATGGGTGTTGTTATGATAGCAATAACATTCATTGATTCGAAACATTACATCGCTTTAAATTAACGTCGATTCGGCTTTGACCTATTATACCGGAATTTGGGAAAACGTGATATCGGACAAAAATATCCCACAATGAATGTCTTCTATACGATAAATGTATAACATCGCGCCAAGATGCCAACATTTTCCCACAGAGACAAACAAAATGTGGTGAAATGTCAGAAAAATAGCATATTTTCACATTTCGGCGGCCATCTTGGCCGCCATATTGGATTCTGGGGTCGGATTTTTGGCTGATTTGTAAGGGTTGTATATTAGGATAACGAATCGAGCGGAAAGCAAGACCGCGCATGTGATATTATCTAAGTTACTATAACGGCGATCAAAGAGACCTGGTGCATATAAAAATAATGGCCGCCATGATGGACGCCATCTTGTCTGGAGTCTCTGCGGCCACTTTTTTTTCTTGTTTAACAACCGAAAAAAATTAGAGGAGACATTAAGAAGAAAAAAATTAATGGGGTGAAGTTGAGTCCTGTGGGGGGGGGGTGCAGAGGTCGACCAATATCTCCTGGACTACTAATGACCATTCTATAAGCATTTTCATTTCCCCCCCCCCCCATTTTTCTTTCCTATTTGGACCCTTTACCGTAGAACTACCTCACGCTATTTTTTACCCGCCATAAAAAATCAATAAAATGTCGCATTGGTCTGCTGCTATGACTTTAAATAAAGCTTATACCTTCTTGCAATCCACAAAAGAAAAGAAACTGCAGACATTCATGCATTTATTAAGTCCGGTATATATATATAGGACTATATGCTGATGTTGTAATGTCAAATGCGTCTCATTAATTGTAGGCCTACCCCGTGTATGGGGCATAATGCGACAAATTGGGTAGGTCGACGGGGAGTAATGGTTTTCAGAAATGGGTGCTTCACAGGCAAGTGTGGGTAATAATATGCATACTAGAAATATTTATCTAACTTTAAGTTTAATAATCTGTGCCTTTCCATTGATTTTAGTGGCATGGTGCATGATATACCAGAATAGTGTATCGCCCATTGTACAAACTAAATCAATGTTTTAAACTTTAGCGTCGATATATCGTGTGAGAATGGCGACACTGTCCAGAGGCGCGAGGGGGCGTGACGTGTCGATATAAAAAGATTACAGTCTTTCCCCGAGTTATTAATAACTGAAGTCAACGCGTGGTGGACTGCGATTGGTTGGCAGCTCGGACCAATGGTATCTATCCAGCTGTCAAGTCACGTGGACACCGGCAAAACTGATTTACAATCGCAAGTTTTTCACTCCGTCGTTGGAAATTATCTTTTGGCTGACAACTGAGGCGATTGTTCCGGAAAAATGAAGATCGTCTATTTTATGACTGCCGTAGTAGGCCTAGTTGCATCTGAGGTTATTTTCAAGGAAGAATTTGGAGGTAAGATTATATTTTGATAATTAACAGAAATTTTGTGTGCAAAACCAGACCACCCTCACTCAGCACAGTTACAGTCCCAAAAATAAGGTTTTAATCGAGTTTAGAAATCGGTATCCTTATATAACGGACTTCGTTATATAAGGATACCGATTTCTAAACTCGATTAAAACCTTATTTTTGGGACTTTATGTCCAGTAACTGTGCACTCAGTTGACTACTGAGTACTGTATATAATTATAAACTCAGTTAGCAACCTCAAACTCAAAGGTTTTGGGAAAAGTACATGCGATTGTTTAGATATTTATGTTTTTCATAGGGGGAGATAACTACAAGCATATATGTGAAAGCAAAAAAAAATAAAAATGCTAATTTTTTAACACGTTCACTGACTAAAACCAATGGGTAATTAATTTCATCCCGTATGCAAACATGACTCATGAGGTTTGATGTTTTGCCGATAGTTGTTATTTTACGTATGTATGACTATGAGTAATGACTAATGGTTCGACCAATATCGGGTTTAATATATGAATTATGATGCTGAAACATGTTATAAGGCTACTACGAGATAACTCGTAGTCGGCAACTGGGACGGAATTTATTAGTGTTTCATCGCTGGTGCCAGCTACGAGATATCTCGTAGGTAAATACAATTACGTTGTCGGTGGCTTATAATGTTATATGACGAAGAGTGATATACAGGTATAAGCATATCGTGTATAAGACACGGTAAATGAATTTATACACGATGACTGGTACAGGCAACGTCACGTAAGACGTCGAAAACATAATATGTATTTACCTACGAGATAACTCGTAGCTGGCACCAGCGATGACCACTGGTGAATTTCGTCCCAGGTCCCGACTACGAGTTGTCTCGTAGTATCTTTATAACACGTTTCATCTTCCATTTGACCCGAATTTGATCGACTATAATTGTATAAAATACGAAAAATTAATTTATATACACACTTGTACACCCATTGCCAGAGAAATGAACTTGCATGCATGGGTATACAAGCCATGTGTATCTGCTTGATCATACACTTGATGTAGGGTTAGCAGCAGTTTCCAGCAGCCTCTGGCACTATATCCGATAATACTATAGTACTATATAAGTAAGATATGCATGATATGCATGATAATCAGGTAAGTTAGAAGTTAGCGTACTCAACCAGCGTGCTGAGTTCTAACTAAACTCAACACGCATGTAAGTGTTCTATTGTATGTTACATAGCCAAGCTTATGTATTTAGTGGACCTTCCAGTGGCTTGCACCCATGGGATGTATTATCAGTTATAGGCATATAGCTTCAAATGAAACCTGAACAATCCAGAGCAAACTGATTACTAGTACCGGTACTGAATTATGCAACGAAAGCCCTCGATCTATATGTGTCCGGGAAAGGTCTATTTGCACATGTATAGCATGGGTCAGGGACGTACAGAAGAGGTCCTGGTGAATTGGAGTATCCTAGCAAGATTTCTAACTGCACCCCACCCCTTGTTCGGGGTGCGGTAATCGTATCTCAAGCCATTGTAATTATACATATAAAATCGATCAATGGGATCGTTGGGCATGTATTGGCGCATACACCAACATTGCTTGTGGTTTGTGTTATTTATGTGGTATGATCACTACTACGAGTTAACTCGTAGTAGCAGCCAACGTGTTAAGTTCGGGCTTTGAAATAAAATGTCTGTAAGGTTTGGGCTTCGTTGGGGAGCAAGAGCCCAAATTTATTGGCCATTACTTAAATCAGTGCCCATACAATCTAAACAAAATAGTAAGCAGTTTGTCTCGTCTTTGTTTTCTGCCACATTTTGACCAGCAAAATTAGGTGATATAAAACAAAACCACTATTTCCGGAAGATGCAAATAAATATGAACAAATGGAGCAATTTGGCTTCCCATACATATATAGTGGGAAAATGGAAATAATCCGGGTATAAAGTGAGTTTACAATAGAATAAACATTGCGATTTAACATGTGTCCAGATAGGCACTGGAAATTAAACTGGAAGTGAGGTTGCTAACTCAGTCAGACTCACACTGACTGGTCCACAGCCCAGGTCAGGGGCTTGGAACTTGATTAATATAGGCCTAACTGCCCAGAAATGATAAACATCGAAAACACTCCCCCCAGAGATATTAGTGTTTTATTGTTAGGTTTGGCCAAAAATTATCTTTGTGGGAGTTGTTTTATATGAATTATATCATTTTTGGGGAACGGGAAGATTCGGCTGCGTCACTGTCATCAGTAGGCCTACAGTACATGTACTAGGTGTAGGTAATTTTGAATTTGCTGCCGATGGAAGATTCGGCCTGCCAAGAAGATTTCAGCCAGTCTTTTGATATATACATATTATCACAACAGTGTGTTGATCCGTGTCGTAGTATCACGTTGAGTTGAAGTGGGCAGATTGACGGATCAAACGAGCTGCCGCAGGCAGAGAGTTTGATCCGGCAATCTGCCCACCTCAACGAGACGTGATGCGACGTCATGGGTCAACTCACTGCTGTGATAAAGGTTTATTATGCCCCCGACTTGAAGTCATAAACATTTTGCATTATTGTTCAGCAACCGCTGGGGGGTAGATTTAGCTGATATTTGGTATGGTGATAGAGCAGCATGGGGGAACAGCTACATGCATAGCGCGGGTTTCGTCCATCCATTTTCACCTGAGTTATGGCCCTTTTTTTACTTAGAAAATTCAATTTTCTCTGTTTTTTTGGGTTTCCAGATGACAGCGTGAGCTTTGGTGGTACGATTGCAAATCCCGTATTTTTGTGGATCAGTTATATGAAAATACATGTCAAGTGCGAATTTGGGTATGAACTGATGATTTTTGCCAGAGTTATGGCCCTTGTTTTTGGGTTTCTGGATCGCTTGTTTTTGGGTCCATGCTTAATCCGAATTGCTACGGTCGGGGGCAAATGCCACCCGACAGCGTACCTCTTGTTATACATGTATGACGCCCAGTTTACAATAATAACCATTTAATCTGATTTAATTACAGATTGTTTTCACTTCAGCAGTTTAATTTTCTCATTTTCATAGTCATATATAATAAAGTTAATTACCCGGTATTATGACAGAATATTCTTCCCTAAATACCACTATTGTTCGACTATCTAATCCAAATCGTCGGATCACAATGAGTGAGATTTCCCCGGATCAAATCAGATCACACTCCTACGGAAATTGCCGAGATGTGCCGATTAACGACGACGGACTCGTTTGATCCGGCAATCTGCCCACCAGCCCCACCTCAACTCGATGTGATACTACAACAAGGATAAAATAAAAAAAATTCCAAAGTTCCCAATTTACAGTCTGAAAATTACCAATCTCATTCTCCCAACTTGACTTTGTTCTTCCAGTTTCTATTAATTTTAAGTTGCTGGTTTGAATTCAATGAGTCATTAGCCTAATTAACTTGCAAAATCGCACTCACAAAACACACCGAACTAGGGATAGTGGGCTAACAAACATCCAAAAACATGATTCCTCGAAAATAGGCAACTTTAACCGAAAGTCTTTTAGACTGATGGATATGGAGTACTGTATGTTTATTAACTCAATTTGAAATGTTTGGGGGTGTTGATTAATATAAATTAAATGACTTTGGACATGTATGACAATTGATTGTTTCATACAAATTCTCAACAATCTGTTGTTAAATTTTCTGATAGTTAGGACTGTTAGGCACTGAAGTATGTAACACCAGTATGAAATATTGATGATTTGTGGGAAGGTGCAGTGAGGTGAATATTTTTAGCAGGTCAATATTGTTCACATACAGGGAACTCATGCTTTAACGCAACATGTTATTGTGGAATAACTACTTAATTATACCCCAACTTTCGAAGAAAATGGGGGGGTATACTGGATTGACTGCGTCCGTCTGTCAGTCACGCTTTCTCCCTCCGTGTGTCCGTCCGTCCGACCTCATAACTCGAACAACTATGAACCGATTTCAATAAAAATTTTTATGCAATCTCCTTAGGACGGTCTCTCCGCATGATGCTAATTGCGGTTCGGTCCGACTTTTTTTTTTCAAGTTACGCCTCTTTTTCGACTTATTTTGACTTAGAAAATTCTATCCGACTTAATAACTTTAACAAATATGAACCGATTTCAATAATTTTTGGTATACATGCTTCTCACAATACCCTCTCTACATGATGCGTCTAGGGATTGGCTCAGACTGTTTTTCGTAATATTACACTTCATTTTCGACCTATTTTGACATAGAAAATTCTGTCTGACTTAATAACTTTAACAAATATGAACCGATTTGAATAATGTTTTCTGTACAAGCTTGTTGTGACACCATATCGATATTATTAGTCCGAATTTTTCTTTAAAGTTAAAAATCTTTTTTGTTGAGTTTACGGATAATGCGGGTTGAATTTGCCATGGTGGGGGTATGCTAGCACTCGAGTGCACACCTCTTGTTCTACATGCATGTACTAAATTATACCGAGAATCAATCCTACTGGTATATAATAGTCCTGATAATTTGTAAATAATAATTTCAACTAACTAGAGTAAAGTCTTGATCAGTTTTATAGAGGTATTGTTGTGTCCAATGTGGGGAAGGTGGTGGTGTAGTGGTGTGGTGCAAGATTTAGAGAAGATTAATTTTTATGGTACAATAGTGTCGACATCCGGATTGACCACTTGTTCGTCTGTCTGTCATCCGTAGACAATTTACGCATAACGCGATAACTCAAACATTTTCTATCCGATCGAAACACAATTTTTTTATAGGAGTTTCTTAGCCCAAAATTTTAGATAGAGTTCGAATATGGGTTTAATCAGATTTTAATTCCTTGCCCAATTTCACCAAAAGAAAAAGAAAACCCTTTCGTGACTGGAGCGGCGCTGGTGCAGCATTACATATCCTGTGTCAGTACATTCTCTAATTCGAGTCTCCCATAATTTGTAATAATTAGTTTTATTATGTGCATTTTTAGCTCACCTGAGACGAAGTCTCCGGTGGAGCTATAGTCATCACTCGTCGTCCGTCCGTCAACAATTCTTTGAACATCTTCTCCTCTGGAACCATAAGACCAAATTGGTTCATATTTGGTGTGGATGTTCCCTAGGTGACTCTCATTCAGATTTGTTCAAATTAGGTCGCTGGGTCAAACGGGTTGCGAAGCCAGGGCCATAACTCTATTCCTCCATAGTAATTCTTAGAACGACTTCTTTTCCCGAACTATAAGGCCGAATGGGTTCATATTTGGTGTGGATGTTCCCTAGGGGACTCACATTCAGATTTGTTCAAATTAAGTCACTGGGTCAAACAGTTGCGAAGCCAGGGCCATAACTCTTTCTCTCCATAGTGATTCTTTTAAACATCTTCGTAAATACCATCAGGCCAAATGGGTTCATATTTGGTATGAAGGATCCTTGGGTGACTGGGGTTCAAATGAGGTCACTGGGTAAAATGTGGGCAGGGACATGACTCCAAAAAATATTTAAAATTTTTTTTTTTATTAAACTCCATGGTCAATTATATATATATATTATATATATATATTGTGCCCCTGGCCCTTTATTCAAGTTCACTGCTTCTGCCACCCTGGTCCCAAAAATAATATTTACTCAAATTCTGAACAGAGAATCATTAGTAAGAACCATTTACTTTGTTTTATAATAGTATACTTGATAATTAAACATCAAAACTCTAAATAATGATTCTGATCATAGTAATTTACTATCGCCAAGGGATGGGTTAAACATCTGCCAATCATGATCGCCCTCTCATCATTATAGGCCCGTGTTGATCGTCCAATCGTCTGTCCGTTCGCTTTTGGTTTCTGCATAATAACTTTAGATAGTCTTAACTGAAACAAATTAAATTTGGTATGTGGATTTACTAGTTAGGCCAAAGAAAAAAGATACTATATGTTTCCGCACATCGACCGACCCTAAAAATAACCGCCAAGTTGGAAATCTGGAGATTTGTCATCAGAAAGAGCCTGAGGGAGATTTAGTGAAAAATCTGGAGATTTTTATCGTCCAGATTTTTATCGATATAAAGAGTGTCACGAATAAAACTTCATATTTTTCATTTAAATGTCATATAGATGTTTGTTGCATTTGGTTTGTATCTGCCACAATTAACGGCATTGAGACCGATTACCGAGTGCCTCTAATTTCTAAAATCATTGGGAATAAAATTACGATTTTCCGATTATGGATCACATTTTATTTTGAATAAGGCAATTCAACGATTAAAACTATATTTGCGCACTATAAAATGGTGCTCTCGGATAATTTTGTCGCCAAATATATTCAGTAACATCAGGTCATGGACGTATTAAATATAGATCGATGATCAGGTAACATCGGTAAATTTAAAGAGAGCGTATTGACATAATTGTTTGAGGTCTGTTCGATTCGCGTTGTTATTGCGTATATAAAAGACGGAATACCACAAAGACGGAAACGGAACTAAAACAAACAAAAAGTTTAAATCGGCAATATAATAATATGAGTCGGAGATTTTAAAGCAGTCGGTCGGGACTAGCAGAAACCAACACTTTATTAAGTGTGGCCAAAAAAGGAAGCTTCTTGTTTGATATATTATAATCCTTGTCTGGACATTGAAGACCGCATAAAATATAAATTTACTTACTCAACGCTGTTAAACAAAAGAGTCAATGTTGTGTCAACATTTTGTCACTGTTTGACTCGCAGGTGATATATTCCTAATTGATTTGTAACACTATAGCTTGCATGGCTTAATGCTTGGCAGAGGGCCCCTTCCCCCCCTTTTCGTACGCCGGATTCGACCCATTTTGGACCCGTACGCCGGATTCAAGACACAAATTAAGCTGGATTCCGGATTCATGTATTTATATTAACGGATTCCATTTCGGGTGAAATATTGCGATTTGGTTCCTCATTTGGTCATAATAGATCATAATATCATGAATTTTATATGGGATCCAATCTGATGCACACTCTTATAGGACTTAGTCTGTATATATTCGTTTGTATACGGTGCTCTTTATCTTTCCGGTCATTATTTGCGGCAACATATCTCAAAAATTGCCCCAAAGACATAGCAAAACAATTTGGATGATGGACTGCCAATTATATTTCCGTGAAAATGCGCTGTGGGCATAAACTTAACCCACAATTCAAAAATGTGTATGTTATATTGGGCTACCATCAACATATAAACAACGGTACCTCCGATGGCTAGTTAAAACAATATAACCTTGCCAGGACAGTGTGTGGATTTCAACCATGCTATATGTAAAACTGTTTACTCTCCGACACTATATATAAGTCTTAGCTATATCATCAAACACATTAATTCAAATGGCGTTTGTTTGGCGGTTTACATGCGATGTGTTAAGCATGATTGTTAATATTATTATCTGGGACCCAAGCGGCCATATACACGCATGCAAATACATGGATGTGTATTGTTTCACTACCAGTGGATATATACATATTATAGGGAGCTCCAACTCCTGTGCTACATGCATATATTTATATATCAAAATCAATATGTAATCATTGATTAATCCCCAATTTTCTAGTGGAGCGTGCGCATTATGTTATTGATCTGTCCGACTGTCTGTCCATCCATCATTCGGTATTGGTTTATGTGTGGTGGCTTAAGATACGTATCAACTTTCTAAACTTAATTTAGTATTTGGGTTTTCTAACACAGAGTGCAGGCCGAGACCACGTGTTCGGTGACCGCCGGCCAATTTCCAATATAGAATAGGGTCCCCCTTTTTTGTTGGGATTTCCTTCCATGTGTGTCCCCATGTGAGGGCATTGGTAAGTCCAAACTGGTTTTACTGGGATTACTGATCCGGTGCAGGTTGGGTTCGAGTTTGGAGTCCACCCGAGGGTTTTACATGTGTTATCACATCAGGGTATTAATTCTGGGTCAATATATCACGCCCATATAAAGAGCGTTTAATTTATTAGTTTTTACACGGGAATGTGATAAAGATCGGTTAATCCAAGGAAGTCTAGACGCATATTCTATACCTTTGTTACTCTTATCCTAACATTTTGTAAACTGTCGCAAGGTAGACCAGTAGTTGCTCTGGACCTCATTGGTGAAGTTTCCACTACCGGGGTTCAAGACCGGGGTGCCTTTATATGTGGGACCTGCTCATATATTATGGGTATCACAAAACTAATCTATAATATCATGTAAACTGGACGTGAAATCGGTATTTGTTTCTTAAACTGGATTCCGGATTCCAGGGTCAATTTGAAGCTGCTTTCCGGATTCCAGCGTCATTTTAAAACTGGATTCCGGACTCAAGGGGGAAGGGGCCCTCTTGGTACAGCCGTCGGCTAATTTGGGGTTAATCTTTTGAAATCGGGAGATTTGGTTTCCCGATCGGGAGCACATGAGAAATGACACAAAATCGGGAGACTCCCGCTGAAATCGGGAAAGTAAACAGGTCTGCCGCCAACCCTATTTTTTGTATTATTTTTTTTATATTTTTTTTTTACCACCAATGCACATACATAATGATGTTCATTTGTGTACAAAACACATGGTTTCTAACATATCCCTGTGTAAAGTGACCATTTATGTAACGTGACAGCTGGACCTCTACAGTTAAAACTCCAGGTGTGGATTCATGGATTGATGAGCATGATTTTGCAATTTTAATTTCCTGAGAGTGGATCTCAGGTCTGCTTTAACCCGTTGGAGAGTATTTGTAACGTCATATAGATGACGTCATGAGTAAATTTAACAAAAAAATAGCAAAAATTATTAACAAGTTCGGGTCAAAAGGGTCCAATAATTTGTTTTAATTTATGTGGATTTTCTGTTAACGTGTGTTATCATAATCGTTTGCACTTATACATTTGGGACATTATATTAATCAAAATAACTCCTATATAAATCATTTATAAATCAGATGATTTATTGAAGTTGTGTATACATCAAATAACAATTCCTGAAATATATGTTGTTCTACTCGCCAAAGGGTTAAGCCTTGTTTGGGAACTATCAACAGAAATGGTGGGTGTGTATCGGTATATATATATATATATATATATATATATATAGGGGTTATCACCACACATGGTAGGGTTATACCGGTAGCTACTGATTCCGAAAACCAGGCATGCTACTAGTAGATTGGATGTACATGTACTGGCTACCTCCAGACAATGGGATGTAGTCATCACGATACGAGTTCGTGTGTAATGGTGATATTATGGGTGAAATTCTCATAAAACGTTAGTGACATCAATTTCTTACCAAATAATATAGCCAAAATATGAAAATGCGGTATGTGAATAAAAAAAATCACACACTTGATCTTTTTAGCTCACCTGAGACGAAGTCCCTGGTGGAGCTATAGTCATCACTCCTCGGCCGTCGTCCGTCCATCCGTTCATCAACAATTCTTTGAACATCTTCTCCTCTGATTCCATTGGACAGAATGGGTTCATATTTGGTGTGGATGTTCCCTAGGTGACTCTCATTCAGATTTGTTCAAATGATGTCACTGGGTCAAATAGTTGCGAAGCCAGGGCCATAACTCTTTCCCTCCATAGTATATCTTAAAACAACTTCTTGTATAGAACCATTGGTCCGATTTAGCTTATATTTGGTATGAGGGGTTCTTGAATGACTAGGGTTCAGATTTGTTCAAATGAGATCACCAGGTTGATTAGTTGAGAAACCAGGGCCATAACTCTATACCTCATAGTAATTCTTAGAATAACATCTTCTCAAAATAGATTGGGCCGATTTGGTTATATTTGGTACGGAGGGACCTAATGGGTCCATGGATTTTTTTTCAAATTGGGTCACTGGGTCAAATAGGGGCAGAGCCAGGGACATAACTCTAAATACAAAAAATTACATTTTGCATTTTGATCTTAGATTTTTTTTTAGACACATCACAGCTACCCACCCCCTGCCCCACCCCACCTCCTGTCCCTGCCACACCATGCTGTACCATATCATATTATCTTTGCATACTTCACCCCATTAAAATCCTTGTTTTGATCACAGCTGTAGGAGTAACACAATACAGTGGTATTGCACTGCAAAATGTTTGTGCCATCATTAATTATCTCCATGTCAACAGGTCTCCCAGACATTCTGGTAGCTGATAGTGGCTTTATGAATGGAATTTTATCCCATGTTTATCTCAGATACAAATTACCTGTTTGACAGATCAAGTTTATTTTTAGTATTAATATTAACCATTTCATGACCAGAGTTGTGCTGGTGAGAGCAATGAAGCATGGAAGAATCCAGAGATAATTTGGGGACACCTGTTTCCAGCAGAGGATACATATATTCCCATATAACTTAATAAGGCTTCTGCGCCGAACCAACACAGATACATGCACATATACATGTATTATAAATATGATCGCGAGATAATATTTCTGATTTCAAAATTAAACATGCAAATAATGGCTCTATTGCAACTGCAGATTTTTTATTTACATAGCATATTGTTGAGTTACCTTGGAAAATTCAGGTTGACTCAATAATGTCCACTAGGAATTTGGGGACATTTGGGCTTCTCGAGTTTGGGCACCCATACCTGTAACAGGTATCAAAACTGCCCTGGAAATTTCCCTGCAATGAAGACCCTGTGCTTGTGCATTCTCTTATATATGTGCTCCCATGGGAAGCCTCCCATATAAAAGAGAATGCACTGGCTTTCAAGGTCATGGAAATTTTGTTAAGCCAATATAGTCAGACATTCAAATAAATCATGTATGTCATATTCTTGCAGGGATGTCCCTACTGTGTTGGGGGGGGGGGGGGTGGGTGATTTGAAATGTAATTTTTGAGCTCACATCTTCTCTAGACTGAATGGGTTCATATTTGGTGTGGATGTTCCCTAGGTGACTCACATTCAGATTTGTTCAAATGAGGTCACTCTGTCAAATGGTTATGAAGGCAGGGCCATAACTCTTGCCCTCCATAGTAATTCTTAAAAACTACTTATTCTGCTGTACCATCAGGTTGAATGGGTTCATATTTGGTATGAAGGGTCCTTGGGTGAACCGGAGTTCAGATTTTTTCAAATGGGGTCATTTGTTTTAAATGGGGTCACCTCGTCAACTAGGGGCCAAGCAAAGGACAGTTTTCCTCTTAATATGCTTCCTTCACACGGGCCATCAGGTCTATTTACTGATATTTAGTATGAAGGGTTCTTTGGTGTCTGGGATTCAAATTTATTCAGATGGGGTCACCAGATTAAATAGAGTGGGACCAGGGACATAACTGTATGTCTCTATAGTAATACTTAAAATGTCTTCTCAAGAGAGGTTGGACTATTTAGCTTACATATAGACTATAGTATGGAGGATCCTTTAGTGAAGTCCTGAGATTCAGATTTGTTAACATGAGGTCAACCTGTTAAGAAATGACGGGGCTATGGGGACTTCACTTAAAACATCTACCTTGGAACTACCTGACTGATTAATCTGACATATATATATATATGGTGTTTTCGGGTCCATGGATAATTGGGCTTCAAACATGTCTAAATAGTTTATAAAAAGGTGCTTGTGAGATTGGAAATTTCGAACAATTGAGAAAGTTTGAGACGTCAGTTGTGAAATTCCAACCTAAGACTTGGGAGTCTGGAGCCCGGTCAGGAGGGGATATGTTGAGCTGGAGAGGGGGGGGGGGTGGTGATCTGTAGTGTTCCATTGGTAATTTAAAGGTAGATATTCACCGATCGACATGAAGCCTCTCTATCCACATATCCTGTTTAGATCTACTTCTTTTAAAGTGGTTATGAAAAGTTCTGACTGTTGTGGTCTCAAGAGTCCCAGTCTTTGCAGTCTGGTGAGCGACCCCACAATCTTTGACTGTCTTGTATTCAATCTTAATGTATATTTTCACTGTGTTCAAGTAATACTTTCCCCATAACAAGAGTTTGCATTTTATATCACTTCGACACATGGTAGTTCAGTATTTCTGTAGCTTGATATAAAAAAAAAAAAAAAAATCCCTACCTATCCTAATTGTTTCACACCGTTGGCGGAAACATACTATCTTTTTTTTTTGGCCTTACATGTAGCACAAAATACAGGCCAAGTTAGAAATCGGGTTCGCCCACCAATTATCGCCCGAGTTATGGCCTTTTTGTTGGAATTTGCACTTAATTTTCATTTTCCTGACAATAACTTTAGTAAGTCTGAATGAAACGAAATTTGGTACTAACTAGCCAAAAACACAGGTTAACAAGTTCACTGCCAAAAACAAATTGGTAATTCCATCCTGTATGCCAACATGGGATTGCACGTTTAGCCGATAGTAGTTGCTGTATTATGTATGTAGGAGTGATGGTTCGACCTACATGTATATCCGGTTATATGATGCTGAAACATGTGATACGAGATAACTTGTAGTCGGCAACTGGGATGGAATTAATCAGTGTTCCATCGCTGCTGCCACTACGAGTTATCTCGTAGGTAAATACAATTACATTTTCAGTGACTTAGATGACGCGAGTGCTACACAGGTACAAGCATATCATGTATAAGACACGGTAAATGAATTTATATACAATCACCGGTACACTCTACGTCGTCTAAGACGTCGAAAACGTAATATTTATTTACCTACGAGATAACTCATAGCTGGCACCAGCGATGACCACTGGTAAATTCCGTCTCAGGTGCCAACTACGAGTTATCTCGTAGTAGCTTTATATCACGTTTCAAAATCATAAAACCAGATTTTGGTCGACTAGGATACTATAAAACATGATGAATGAATTTATATATACACACTTTTACACACATTGTCAGGGAAACGAAATTGTATGCATGATTAAACAAGCCACATGTATCCGCTTGTGCATGCACTTGATGTAGGGCTAGCTCCAGTTTCCAGCAGCCTCTGACACTATATCTGAATTATCCTACTGTCAAAATGTATCCAGTTATACATGTATGTACGAGATGTGTAATAAACATAGAACTACAGCTGATAATAAGATTTGTTAGAATTTAGACATCAGACCACTCAAGCAGTGCGCTCATTTCTAACTAATCTCAACATACATGTAAGTGTTGTTCTATTACATGTTACACAGCCAAGTTTAGATATTTTTCCTGGACCTTTCAGTCGCGTGCATGCCCCATCCCTCTATAACAATGGGGTGTATTATCACTTTATCGCCAAAAGCTTCAAATGAAACCTGAACAATCTAGAGCTAACTGATTATTGATTTATGCAACGAAAGCCCTCTGTATATTGTCTGGGAAATGTCGATTTGCACCTGTCTACCATGGGTTAGGGATGTACAGAAGAGGTCCTGGTGAGTTGGAGTGTCCTAGCAATATTTCAAACTTCACCCCCACCCCTTGATCGGGATGTGGGAATCGTTGTATCTCAAGCCATTGTAATTATACATTTGCAATCGATCAATGGGATCGTTGGGCATGGATTGATGCATAGACTTACATTGCTCTCGGTTTCTGTTGTTATTTATGTGTTACGAACACAACTACGAGTTAACTCGTAGTAGCAGTCCCCATGCAACCGTGTACTATGAGTTAACTCGTAGTGGCAGTCAACGTGTTAAGTTCAAATTTGGGTTCTGCCCACCTATTTTCATGTCCCTTTGTTGAAATTACCACGGACATTCATGTACATGTATTTTGCTATGTCCTGATTTCTTATTTGTGTGAATTGATGTTAGGATCGATGAAAACCACACCAATTTTGAGGATGTACGGTACATATAGTCCCATTACTGTTGGGATAAAATTGTTATTTTCAGCAACTGCCTGGGATACATTGAGATTTGATATTTGGATGTCTCTTTTTGTTCCATGTGGCTCCGCCTTGGCCCTCAAGGCTCAAAATCAGCATTTATATCACATCTGATTTGTATTGGATCATTACAATGATCTGTTATCTCTTCAATCCGCTTTATGCAACAATGCATTGTATACATTGTATCTAGATATGAAATTATGGATGGGCATGGATATAACAGCTTATAAACCGTGATGTTTTCTCATAACTATTCAGTGAAATCTCTTTCCACCTCACCCTAAAATTCTTTTCAATAAATTCAGATGGATGGGAAGATCGCTGGGTTCAGTCTACCAAGAAAGGTGGCGAGCAGGGGAAATTTGTGCTGTCATCTGGAAAATTCTATGGAGATGAAGACAAAGACAAAGGTATGTAACTTTCTGAAACATTATAAAATGCCCCCCATAATATGCCTATTTTTTAGCTCAACTTTATAACGTAAAGTTTGAGCTATTGCCATGGGTTGGCATCAATCAATCAATGCGTGTCCATGCATCAACAATTTCCCTCGGCACGCCCTACAGGCTGCATCCCTTATGCAATCTTCACCAGACTTATTGTGTAGCTTCAGGGTAACCTATACAATGTAGATGGAAGCTATGATCCATCAAATTTTTCTTAATTTCAATGAACAACATGGCCACCAGCAGCCATCATGGATTTCAAATTTGAATCCATCGGCACACCTTACACATACATTGTACATCTTGGATTTTACTCTCTGCATGACTAAATCCTTTGGCACACCCTGCAGACCACATCTCTCATTCGATCATCACCAAACTTCATATGGATGTTCGGGGTGACCTCTAGATCGGAGCCTCCTATCCTGTTGAAAAACACGGCCGCCAGTGGCCATCTTGGAATTTACTCTATGTATGACTGATTCCTTCGGCACAACTTTCCATCCACTTCTCTCATCCGATCATCACCAAACTTAATATGGATCTTCAGGGTGACCTATAGATGGGAGCCTCCTATTGACACTTTCATTTCACCAGTCGGCGGAAATAAGACAATCTTTTTTGTTGGCCTTATTACTAGCAGAGTTTGTTGGAACTAGTATGAGCATTTCCCTGTTTCCCATTTGGGCTTATGTTAGGTTGTTTGTCGTGTATAATAGACCATCATATTATAATATAGACATAGGCATAGTCAAGATAGGCCTGCATGACTGGTTAACCTTGATTAATTCAAATGGTTAACTGGTCATGAACATTCCATAACATCCCATAACTATGTTACAAAACAAAAACATGGCAGTTTTAGCCGAAGTTCATCAAGTGGGGTCTCGTCGGTGTTGAGCATTTTGCTTATCACACTCTCTTTACTTACTAGTACTGTACTGTAACACATGGCTTTTGTTTACTAACACGGCATACAATCTTTACAATAACAGGCTATTTACCCGATATTTACGATTGCTACATGTATGGACACAAAATATGTCTGTATTTTAATATTCTGTTTATGATAGTTTTAACGGATGTGACTGTTTTTAACAGCAATACCCACCACGAAGGCCATCTGTATCTTTATGCTGATGGTAACACTGAAAATACTAGTTCTATAAAGTACTAGTAGTCCAGTAGTTACCCCTAATAGTAATTATTTGGATTTACTGCTACCATAAGTTCTTGACAAGTATTAAACTCACCAGTTTAATAATTTATTATCTGGTAGGGTTATAGTCATACATGTAGTCACATTTATTCATGTGTTTACACACTAAGAAATTGTTTCATTCATGTTTATCCAATATAGGTATACAGACATCCCAAGATGCTAGATTCTATGGAATCTCCTCCAAATTGGAAAAACCTGTCAGCAATGAGGATAGGAACCTTGTGGTCCAGTTCACTGTCAAACACGAGCAAAACATAGATTGCGGAGGTGGCTACATCAAGTTATATTCGCATGATCTTGACCAGAAAAATCTTCATGGTGATAGTGACTACAATATAATGTTTGGTAAGTCATTAGTTCTGGTTTAACTACTATGACATTCAGAAATAGAACCTTGGGTATCCCAAGTATTGGCATTGACTGATTTGTTGGTACATGTACTTATAGTTTTGACTTTACTTTCGTATGTGAATATATCGTGTGCACCCAATATAATTTTGTACACAAATCATGTTCAAATTCCCAAATGCTACCACTTCCAAAAAATTGGGGCAAATGATGTTCCAAGTTTTCCCGCTCTACTGTTAATATCCTTCTTTATTCGTCTGGAATTAGTGGTTTTCTGTCCCTCGGGCCTATTTATCAGCCAAGGGTTATCAACTCTAGAACTCTATGAATCGGCACTACTCCTCAGATTCAATATCAAAATCCATTGATATTGAATCGGTTAGCGACCGTTGCATAGCATAGGTCCTCAAGTTGGTTGCGAGTTAGTTCTAATTTTATTATATACGGCATTGGGGAAATTTCAGTGTGCATTTTGAAAGAACATATTGCCACATGTGCGATTCTCTGATTTTATCATTTATTAGCTCAACTTGACAGTCAAGTTTGAGCTATTACCATGGATGGCCATCCATCTGTCTGTGCATGCGTCAGTCAGTCAAAAAATCCGTTGGCACACCCATCAGGTCACATACATGTATCTCATCAGATCATCACCAAACTTCGTGGTAACTTCTAGATGGAATGCTTCGATTTTTTCCCGAAATACATTAAAAACATGGCTGCCAGCAGCCATCTTGGATTTCAAATTATAATCCAACAGCACACCCTGCAGCCCACATTAATTGTTTTGAAAATACAGTAATGTTTAAGTTTCAATCACTGAATCAGTTGATAAGTGTTCCAAAATTATACTGCAATTTTCAGCAATAATTTTGTAAAATTTTAGGACCAGATATTTGTGGACCTGGAACCAAAAAAGTCCATGTGATATTCACCTACAAAGGCAAGAATTTACTGACCAAAAAGGATATTAGATGCAAGGTGAGTAGACGGGCTATAGTACAGCTGACATCCCTTCTTCATAGATTTTATTTCATGGAAGCGTAAAAGAGAAATACAAGTAGAACAATTATTAAACCATTCGTGCCAGAGGGGGTCGTGAAAATAAATCCAGACACGTAGGCTATTTAAAAAAAAAATTGCCTACTTTCAGGATCCACCACCCCAATTTTCTTCTTTTTCTCATGAGTTTTTGCAATGTGAAATAAAGACTTGGCATGGCGAATATTGTACCAGAGTTTGTTGGTTCCTTCATAATTTGTCAATTAAATGCTTGAAAGACAGTATATATATTATTTTGTTATAATGCTTTAAGTTAGTATACATATTATTTTGTTATAATGCTTTAAGTTAGTATACATATTACTTTGTTAATATGAATTTAGCCTGTTTTTATACGCCCTTTTGAAAAAAAGGCCGTATTATAGTATTGGTCCGTCCGTCCGGGCGTCCGTCCGTTAACCTGTTGTCCGGATGATAACTTTAGTTAGAGTGAACCAAAATTAGTAAAATTTGGTATGTGGGTTTATTAGCCGAAAAGTAAGTTCAAGTTCAAATTTGGGTTCCGCCCGCCAATTTTCACCGGAGTTATGCCCCTTATTTAACGTTTTTTTTTAACGTCCTTGAAATTTGTTGTCCGGATGATAACTTTAGTATAGTTTATCGGAATGAATCCAAATTTCTTTCTTTCACCAAAACACAGGTCAAGTTCGAATTTGGGTTCTGTCCGACCATTTTTGGCAGAGTTATGCCCCTTTTTCGACTCAGAAAATTCAGTTTTTCTTATGTTTTTTGGTTTCCGGATGATAACTCGATTTTGGAATGTTTATACGCAAAACCCGTTTTTTTGTGGATTACATATATCAAAATACAGCTCAAGTCCGAATTTCGTTTTAATCCGATAATTTTTGCGAGAGTTATGGCCCCTTTTTTGACGTAATTTGACTTAGAAAATCCCTGAAATTTGTCCGGATGATAACTTGAGTTAGAGTGAACCGATTTCAATCAAATTTGGTATGTGGGTTTATTAGGAGAAAAGACAGCTCAAGTTCGAATTTGGGTTCCGTCCGCCAATTTTCACCGGAGTTATGCCCCTTATTTGACGTAATATGACTTAGAAAATCCCTGAAATTTGTTGTCCGGATGATAACTTTACTAGAGCTTATCGGATTCAATGATAATTTGGTATATTACTTTCTCCCACCAAAACACAGGTCAAGTTCAAATTTGAGTTCCGTCCGCCAATTTTTACCAGAGTTATGCCCCTTTTTTACCAGTTTCCGCCGACCCAAGAGAGGGCGTATATTGCACGCCCAGCGTAGCTCTTGTTGTAGTTGCTGTATTGTTTATTTGATTGCAAACAAAGATATTTTTAATAGTGGCCTGGATGTGATTGTATCATTGTTGCATAATATTGCGTACTTCTATTTGTAGGATGATGTCTATACTCATCTTTACACTCTTATTGTAAAACCTGACAACACTTATGAAGTGAAAATCGACAACGAAAAGGTGGAAAGCGGTGATCTCGAGGCAGACTGGGACTTTCTTGCTCCAAAGAAAATAAAGGTACTAATATAACCTTTCTTTTGGTAAATGGATTCTCCCTTCAGTTATAAAGTATTCATTGAAATAATGTAAATTGCTTTTAATTTGTTGGTGTCAGGTTACGTGGTTCAGCCATTTATGAATGACTTTTGTGGGTTGTAAATCCATGGGTCCGCCGGTACTAATTGTCGCCTCCGAATAATAACAATAAATTCCAACTAATAAAAGTGCAGCCACCTCGGCTGGTTATCTGAAATTGTGCATCCGCTATGCAAGCATAATGAACACGTCGCCTGTCTGAGCTTTTGTTGCCAACTATTGAAGATGTTAACGACTGGATATTATTACATAAGCCAACATAAGCTACATGTAGATGACATGGTGAGCGAAGATTGTTCTGGAAAGTTTTCCCATATCAACCCTTAAGCCTATTCACACCAAATGTACAATAAATGGCCTAAACCTCATTGTTAGGCCAAAAAAATTAATAGGTTTTGGTTCTCGGCCCCGCCGCATTGAATAAAAAGGGCCACATTGGGCCTTTTTATTGCAATGCCTGATGTTATGACAAAAAAAATTACAAAAATAAATTAAAAAAAATAAAATTTATTTTATCAACATGTCCATAGCAGATATGTGTTGAATATTAGTGTGCATTGAGCTCTAACATGTAATGTGTTAAAAAGTGTCCTGCAGGCTTACAACATGAAGTAGATGACTACAATTAAGAAAATGATTAGCTGATCCTCATGCTCTTCTTACAATTAGTCATTGTGAACAACTTACACTAATTGTAACTTTATACAATTGAAAGGCACAGGACTAAATTCAGGATCACATATTAGAATGGGGAGGTATCAGTTTTTAGACAACAATAACAGTAGTTAATGTCAGGGGCATTATATATTGTTAGGTAATCCCAGTCCATACACTGGTAGTACAATGTCATTTTTATGTTTACCCATACCATAGTATGGTAAACATAGTGTCGTTGTCCGGATTGACCACTCGTCGTTAGTCCGTCCGTCCGTCCGTCCGTCTGTCTGTCTGTCTGTCTGTCTGTCTGTCTGTCTGTCTGTCTGTCTGTCTGTAGACACTTTACGCATGGTGCGATAAATCGAACATTTTATATCTGATCGGAACCAAATTTTGTATATGAATTTCTCAGCATAAAAGACAGATCGAGTTCATATATGGGTTTGATCCGACTATTTTTAACTGAGTTATGGCCCTTTTTCGAAAAAAATATTCACCTTAAAAAAATATTTAAATTTAGATTTCATTTCTCGCCCAATCTAACAAAACCAAAAAAAATAATTAATAAATAACAAATAATGAATTTTTTTTTTTTTAAATAATTAACAATTTTTTTTTTTTTAAAGATAATAAAATTTTAAAAACTAACCCTAATATAACTCCGCCAAGGGTACACCAAGTCAGCATACCAAATTTGGTTTAAATCGATCCAATATATTGTCATGTACTGCTAAATTTTTTTTAGCCATATTCAACAATTCCATCCCATGCCTTTGGAGTACTTAGCTATTAATATGGCTATATTATTTTCTGATGTCTCTTTTGCCAATGTGCAGATAAAAGCTATGGTATCTAATTTTTTTTAAAGTTTCAACAATACACATCATTCAACAATACACATCACATGCTGTTTAATAAAGGGTTTTGTAGGTTAAGTTACCAAAATGGGCTTTAGAACATTGCTAAAATCACTTAGCTAATCTTGAGATTCAAGTGTCTTCATGCAACTGGCATTCAGTTATTTGATAAATTTCAATTTAAAGAGAATTCCATAACTTCTGATTTTATATGTATATCCTCTCTGGAATTTTCTAAACTAACTGCCAATTGTGAAAATTAATGAGACATGGGTCAGATTTTAGAACACTGTTGATTGCCTGTTGATAAATGAAACAAAGTGATCTGTTTTTAATCACTTCATGTCATCTGCCATGTAGCCAATGATTTGTTTGTTATCACAAGAGCCAGCCAGTTGGCCAATGCAAAGGCTTATTTTATATAGGCATCTGTTATCTGACCCAACACATCAGAACCTAACATGTAACTACCAGAGAAAGCTGCACAACTGAGATCTATAAGGATATTTTGCAGAGAACACTTGATCATTCTTGCTTGGATATTCTTGATCCTCTTGCTTGGATATTCTTGATTCTACATGTTAATACCTGTGTGCAGATTCTTGTCATGCTTGGATAATCTTGATCCTACATGTTCATCTGTGCAGATTCTTGTCTTGCTTGGATATTCTTGATCCTCTTGCTTGGATAATCTTGATTCTACATGTTAATACCTGTGTGCAGATTCTTTTCTTGCTTGGATAATCTTGATTCTATCTGTCCATACCTGTGTACAGATTGTATTCTGCAGAATGTTTTTCTTTCTACTGATCAATACTTAGGATGTATCTTGACAAGACTATTACTAGTAGTCAAGAGAAGTTCATCAACAACAAAATATGACTTACAATACTGAGGTATATAAAGTTATGATGTTTTCCATGTTTCTGTGAAAGGATTGATATATTTCAACATCATTGTGAGTAAAACAAATTTTGCATAATTTTTCTCCCTAGCTGCCATCTTGGATTAGTATTGACTATATTATTTAGTGTACTCGTCTCTGCTGCCATCAATTTTATAATTTAAAGAGACATGAATACACAAATTTATATTGTCGTAAGTTTATCATTTATGAGAATGTTCACCATTGCGAGCAAGAAAATGTTTATAAATTATAATCCAGTAATATAACCATGAAATAGAGCATTTCATATTTTCATACCAGTAGTGTCTTTCATATTCCCTGGGACTATAAAGCCCAAATTCAGCATGAACAGATGCACCCCGCATTTGATTTCATTACTGATAAGTTTAAAAAATATTAACCAATTTCATCCATTACATGCCTTTTGAACTCTTCTGTTGCTTGATATGTCTTTCCAAAATGGGAAAGAATGATTATGCCCCAAATAAATTCCCAGTGTATGTAATAGTCATGACATCAAAGACGGCAGATGACTGCCAATGTTTTTGACTGATTCACCCTAAAACATCTCTATGATAATATTTTGATAGATCACATGCCAATTTGTAACAAAGCAGATAAATATAACTGCCCACTGTTTATACATTCTCTTCAATAATTTTGAACTAAAGAATGAAATATTTTACTTTTCATTTCTTTAAGAAGTGACATTTGCAGTTTGTCTTGTGTTGCCAGTTTTCAAGGCATGCTACTAGTTCCTATTCTATAATTTGAGTATCTATAGTCCTTAACTTGTTATTTTCTCAAAACCACTCAATTTCCAATGCTTATTTTCTAGCCAGAATATCAAAGTATATTATATGTATCTTATGTTGACATAAAATAACTTGGTTGTCGATAACGGTATATTCATTCGGAGATGTTCTTCCACTGACTATCTCATTAAAAAAATAATGGATCCGATTGTCACCAAACATATTAATGGATCTTCTGAGTAACCACTAGATGAGAGCCATAAATTTTTAAATCATTGAATAACATCAACCTTTGATTTCACTCTTTATATGACTAAATCTTTTGGCATACCCTACAGATGACATCCCTACTTTGATCATCACTAAACTTTATATGGATCTTCGGCATGACCACTAAATCGGAGGCATACATTTTTTCCAAATTTTGTTAAAAAACATGGCCACCTCCAGCCATCTTGGATTTTAATCTTTGCATGAATAAATTCTTTGGCACTCCCAAGATAACATCCCTCATCCGATCATCACCAAACTATGCAAGGATCATCGCGGGTGATCCACTAGCCATAAAATATATCCAATATCATGCAGCCATCTTAATTTAGTTATATCTCTTCATGTTGACATCTACAGTATTATTACTTATATATTTCAACTGTCCGCATTCCTAATTGCTCCATTGACTGTAACACATGAAATTACCCCCTCCCCCTTCGATTGAGCCACAGTGTCATTGACACATTCATCTGATTTGAAATTTCGACAATCTAAATGTATGGTCTTTCCAGAATTAAGATTTCTATGATGCCACGAAGGAAGAAAAAAACTGCTCAGATGAAAGCATTGGAGGAGAAAATAAGAAGAAAATCACAGAAGGGGCCCATATCAGCCTCTCCCAAAGATATGAGCCTTTCATTACTAGTACCATCCATGGTTAAAATGGAGCATTCTTCAGGACCATCCATGGTTAAAATGGAGCATGACACAAATTCACGACCAGCCATGGTTAAAATGGCGCATGACACAAATTCACGACCAGCCATGGTTAAAATGGCGCATGACACAAATTCACGACCAGCCATGGTTAAAATGGCGCATGACCCCAAGTCACGACCAGCCATGGTTAAAATGGCACATGACACAAATTCTCAACCAACAATAGTTCAACTTACATCTAACCTTCCACTACCAGGCACAGTTCAAATAATGAAAAAACCAACATCAGAAGCAGCTATGGTTCAACATCAAAGAAATTCAACTTCATTAACAACCCATCCTGCTAATGATAACTTTCAACTTCTGTCTATTTCATCACACCCACAATGTTTTTGGTTCGAAAATGACAGTGATAGCCAGTCAGAAAGATTATCGAATGAACTTATCCGACAACTTGAATGGCAGAGAAAAAAAAGTAGAAGTAGAAGTACAACACGGAATGAAAAAAAACGGGATTATATTAGAACCCGCAGGACTGACTCAAAGTTTCGGAAAGCTGAGCAAATTTCAGATAGTAAATCAAGAAAACAAAAACGAATTGATCCTGAAGTTAGGAAAGCTGAGCAAATTTCAGATAATAAATCAAGAAAACAAAAACGATCTGATTCTGAAGTTAGGAAAGCTGAGCAAATTTCTGATAATAAATCAAGAAAACAAAAACGTACTGATTCTGAAGTTAGGAAAGCTGAGCAAATTTCAGATAATAAATCAAGAAAACAAAAACGTACTGATTCTGAAGTTAGGAAAGCTGAGCAAATTTCTGATAATAAATCAAGAAAACAAAAACGTACTGATCCTGAAGTTAGGAAAGTTGAGCAAATTTCTGATAATAAATTAAGAAATCAAAAGCGATCTGATCCAAAGTTTCGGAAAGCTGAGCAAATTTCTGATAATAAATCAAGAAAACAAAAACGTACTGATCCTGAAGTTAGGAAAGCTGAGCAAATTTCTGATAATAAATCAAGAAAACAAAAACGTACTGATTCTGAAGTTAGGAAAGCTGGGCAAATTTCAGATAATAAATCAAGAAAACAAAAACGTACTGATCCTGAAGTTAGGAAAGCTGAGCAAATTTCTGATAATAAATCAAGAAAACAAAAACGTACTGATCCTGAAGTTAGGAAAGCTGAGCAAATTTCTGATAATAAATTAAGAAATCAAAAGCGATCTGATCCAAAGTTTAGGAAATCTGAGCGAATTGCAGATAGTATAGCAAGAACAATAAAAAGATCTGATCCTGAATATCGCAAATGTGAACAAATTTCAGAAGTTTTTTCAAAGAAAAGAGAACGTGCTTCTCCAAAATTTCGGAATGCTGAGCGAAAATCGGAAAGCTTAACCAAAAAACGAAAGAGAACAAATACTGAGTTTTCTGAATCAGAGAGAATGCTTGGAAGAGAGTCAAAACAGCGAAAGAGAACAAATACTGAGTTTTCTGAATCAGAGAGAATGCTTGGAAGAGAGTCAAAAAAGCGAAAGAGAACAAATACTGAGTTTTCTGAATCAGAGAGAATGCTTGGAAGAGAGTCAAAAAAGCGAAAGAGAACAGATCCTGAATATTGCCGTGTCGATTCTCAATCAACAGCGGATTATATGAGGAAGAAAAGGTCAAATGTTCACTTTAGGGAAATGGAAAGAATTAAGCAAAATGCTAAAAGGCACCAGCTAAATAAAGAGAATATACCTTCTGTTCCAAAACCCAGCACACAGGCACCAATCTCAAGATCAGTTGACACCCTTGTTAAACAATTCCACAAGCTTGTATCTCAGGGATGTACATATGTTTGCACTTCATGTGATCAACTTTGGTACAGACATAGTGTCGTCAAGGCATCAAATCTCCAGAAAAAGTGTAATGACGCCATCGAGTTGTGTCTAACTGGCTACAAAAGTGAAGATAATGAGGAATGGGTATGCTTAACATGTCAGCGTTATCTCCTGAAAAATAGAGTCCCACCTTGCTCAGTAGCTAACAGTATGGTCTTTCCAGAAAAGCCAAAAGAACTTGATCTCAGACCACTGGAGTGGAGATTGGTCTCGCCAAGATTGATGTTCCTTAAGTTATATCAGACTCCAAGAGGCAAACAGTTTAAAATAGAGGGGAATGTGGTGAATATACCAACTGACATTGTCACAACAATGACTCAATTGCCTAGACTAGAGAATAACATGGAGACTATGAAAATCAATTTGAAAAGAAGGCTTTGTTACAAGAATTCAACAATGTCTCAAAATGTTAGACCTGGAATGGTTCACAAAGCTGCAGAATGGTTGACAGAAAATGGAGCCCTGTATCGTGAGAAAGGTATAACTCACAATAGAAACATTGCTTTGTTGTTGAATGATGAGGAACCTCTCCTTCAAGAATGTGACTCCAGTCTAGATAATGTTCCTAAGGAAACTGAAAGTGAAATGGTTGATTTTGATGGACAAAGTGCTAATGAGTTCTACCTTATCCTTGATAAGGTTTATAAATATCATGCTGCTGATGATCTTGATAACTTTATGGATGGTCAGAATCTAAAGAGAAACTGTGTTGTTAAAGAAGGGTTTCTTTGTTTGAAAAATAAAGTATCTCCTCGTACAGTGAACAGTGAATTCTATGAGATGGAAGCAAGCTCTAGTGATTTACATGAAAAAGCCTTCCTGTGCGTGGTTCCTGGATGTGTATATTCATCCTTCAATTATTTTGATATCACTGATCATATGAAAACCAATCATAAAGAAAGTAAACACCAGGAAATGACGCAATCACAAGATAGCTCTATTCCCACTTGTTACCTCTGCTTTGTTTGTTTCCATGAAACATTTTCTGATACAGAAATAGGTGACCACATGCGAATTGTACATGATCTCCCAACATTATCTGGTGTCGAAATTCAAACCAAACAACTGAAACAGGACACAACGATTAATGTGCACACTGTGCTTCTCCCTGAGAGGGTGGTTCTATTTGATGTAGAGAAATTCAACTCAAAATTGGATGTAACCTGCAGATACTCAATTACTACTCCATCTCAACTGTTTCTGAAGAAGCAAACAAGAATTGATAACATTGATAAGACTTCAACAGAAGATGATTGTTCTGATGTGAATAATGTGTTGATTACTGAAGAAGCTTGTGATAGCGACAATGAAGAACCAAAATCTGGTGTACTTGACACTCTGCTGACAGGCCCGGACTTCTTAGATGATGATGAGCGTAACAAAGCAACATCATTTGCCCCTGGTGAAGGGAGTAAACCAATCAGTGTCTTCAAAGATGAACATTGTGAAGAATTAGCATTTCCAGAAATATTTTTTGGTTCATCGAGAGAGAAAAACAAAAACAGACATGTACCTGTTCATTATAGTGAAACTTGCAAATCTGAATTGAGACGACGAGACAGAAGAGCAGCCAGGTGTATAGATAATATCTTTTTCAAAGCAAAGAAATTACAAATGAAAGCTATAATTAGCAAAACAATGTTAGCAGTAAGGAAGCATAAGACCCGGGGTAAAAAGTTGACAGCAGGATACTTAAAGAAACCTGATGCCATTAAAAAGCTACTACATCTCGATGAAGGATATGCCTTCTTGAGAAGCTTGAGAGGATCTCCACCATACTTCGAGAAAGCAAAGAAAGATCTGTTTGCTATGCTGAGACAATTGGGGCCCGCCACTCTATTTTGTAGTTTTTCCTCGGCTGAAACAAAATGGTTACATTTACTAAGGATACTCGGGAAATTAGTTGATAAGAAAGAATATACGGATCAGGAATTGGAGGATATGTCCTGGGATGAAAAATGTCGACTAATCTCCAGCGATCCTGTTACATGTGCTCGACATTTTGACTACCATGTACAGTGCTTGATAAACAAATTTATTCTGACACCACTCAACCCAATTGGTGAGATATCAGACTGGTTTTATAGAGTTGAGTTCCAGGCTAGAGGAAGCCCACACATACACATGATGCTCTGGGTGAAAGATGCACCAGTATATGGCGAAAACACTGAAAGAGAAATAGTTGAATTTGTTGACAGATATATTTCATGTGAGAAACCTCAAGACATTGCATTGGCTAACCTTGTTTCACGACAAGTTCACCGACATTCAAGAACATGTCATAAAAAGAAAACTGGAAAATGTCGCTTTAATTTTCCTCAGCCACCTTTGAGGAAGACCGTTATTTTAAAGCCACTGAATTCAGATGATGAGTCAAAGAAACACAAAGCAGAATGGACACGCATTAGGAATATCCTGAACAACATGAAGCTAGGAGAAGATATTTCTCATGAGGAATTTCTAGAGAAAATAGGAACCACTGAGGAACTATATACTATGGCTATAAGATCATCAATCACCTCAAGTACTTTATTTCTAAAACGGACGCCCAATGAGATCCGTATAAACAACTACAACAAATTGTGCTTGTCTGCTTTTAGAGCTAATATGGATTGTCAGTTCATCTTAGATATGTATTCATGTGCCACATATGTTGTGTCTTATATATCTAAAGGAGAGAGAGGTATCAGTGACCTGTTGTACAAGGCATGCAAAGAAGTCCGAGAAGGGAATAATACTATCCGAGAACAAGTCAGGAAAATAGGTAATAAATTCTTGAACAATGTTGAGATATCAGCACAAGAAGCAGTTTATATTGTACTTGGATTACCAATGAGGAAAGCTTCCAGAGAGGTTGTATTCATCAACACTGCTCCTCCCGATGAGAGAACTAAGTTACTGAAACCACTGAAAGAGATAAATGAGATGAGTGATGATTCAGAAGAGGTGGAGTCAAATAACATGTTAACAAGATATGCAAAAAGACCGAAAAAGTTGGAAAAAGTCACATTAGCTGATTGGGTGGCCATCTATGATAAACGAAATTTCTGGAAGAAGCGAAATACAGCAGAAACTGATACTGATGGTTTTCCTGTCAATGATGACCCTGAAGAAAACTCGGATGATGAAATGCCTCAAAATGAAAAACCAACTGATTCTGTGCACAGAAAAGTCATACGAAGTGTCTGGTTCAATAAAGACATGTATCCTGAGAAGCACTACAGAGAACTACTAATGCTGTTCACCAACTGGAGATGTGAAGATACTGATCTATTACATAGATGTAATACATATGAAGACAGATATTTGCAACTGAAAGGGGATATAGATGAACAAATGAAACTCTATGCACCTTGTCAAGATGCCCTCGATGATGCTATGGTTGACTTACAAAACAGAGAGAACATGAATGACATCATTGTTGCTCCTACCGCTCAACATCAAGATGACATAGATGAAGATGAAGGAATGATAGCTGTGACAGAAGACCCAAAAATAACATATGATTTAGCAGAAGATCTGGGTGTCGGAATTAAAGTGCAAGTTGAAGATGATGACATTGAGTCAGTATTGACTGAAACTGAATTTAGAAGTCTCATGAGAAGGATGAACAGAGAACAACTTTCATTCTTCTACCATGTCCTTTATACAGTCAAAACATCTGATGAGCCATTCTATTATTTCCTAAGTGGTGGAGCCGGTGTTGGAAAAAGTTTTGTTGTGACACTGCTATGTCATGCTATCAGAAACTATATGACCAGTGAAGAAGGTGGTGATTTCAATCTGAAAAAAGTTCTGCTTGTGGCTCCAACTGGTAAGGCTGCTCACAATATTAATGGTCGAACACTTCACAGTACTTTCGCTATACCTGTCAGTCAGTCGCTCAAATATAAACCCTTGGATAGTGATCGGTTGAATACACTCCGCAGTAAGTATGGATCTATCAAATTAATATTTTCTGATGAAATATCTATGGTCGGAAATAGGATGCTAAACTTCATCAACATGAGGCTGAGAGAAATAAAAGGAAATAGCAAAGACTTTGGAGGAGTTAGTATTATAGCAGTCGGTGACATGTTCCAACTGAAACCTGTATTTGATCAATGGGTTTTCCGGCCACTTGATTTGGACTACGGACCCCTTGCTACCAATCTTTGGTTTGAACATTTTAGTCTGTTCGAACTCACAGAAATCATGCGCCAAAGAGAGAATAAAACATTTGCAGAGTTGCTTAATAGATTGAGAGAAGGGAATCAGACTCAGGAAGACATACATGCTCTCAAACGAAGGACCATAAATGATAGACATCCAGATTATCCACACGATGCTGTCCATCTATTCACAACCAACAAGAATGTAAATGCATTCAATGAAGAGAAATATCGGTTAAGCAAGGAGATCAAATATGAAGTCCAGGCTGTTGATTCGGTTGTAGGTGTCACTGGGACCAACCTTGAGAAGAATATTATCGATAAAATATCAGATGATCCAAGGAAAACAATGCAACTCAGCAAAGTTCTGAAACTCGCTATTGATGCAAGAGCAGAGATTTGTATTAACACCGATGTGGAAGATGGGTTATCAAATGGATCATCAGGGATTGTTAAACATGTGCAGCTAACTGACAAGAAAGGAATTGTTTGGATCGCATTTGACAGTAAAGATATAGGTAAAAAAACAAGAAGAAAATACCAACATCTATTTGACAACACCGTGGAGTCAACCTGGACACCTATCTTTCCAGATTCTAGACAGTTCAGAGTTGGGCGCAGTGCACAACACCAAGTCATTCGTAAGCAGTTTCCACTGAGATTAGCTGCATCTAAAACTGTACATAGATCTCAAGGAGACACTGTGAATAGTATTGTCGATCTGAGTGGACGTAAAATGGAGCATATTCATTATGTGGCTCTCAGTAGGGTAAAATCTTTGCAAGGACTCCATATTCTAAATCTGAATCACACAAAGATAGCAGTTTCAGATGAAGTCAAGATAGAAATGAAACGACTGCGAACTACAAACAACATTTCGATAAGCAGAGTGGTACAAACTCAAAATTCTTGCAGGATAGTCTATCTGAATGCCAGATCATTGCACAAGTACCTGGAAGATGTAAAGGCTGATCCAAGATTTACATCAGCTGATATCTGTGTTTTCTCAGAAACAAGATTTGAGAAGAATGATCCCGAACTTGCTGTCAATATACCGCCATATTCTCTGCATCGCATGGACAGCAAAATGAAAAGAAATCATGGATCTGCAATTTATTCTAGATTAGCATATGAAGATGGTTACCCAAGGAATGTGCTTCACTCTGATATCGCAGAGGTGTTGGGAATTAAAATAAAAAAACTGAAAAACACTATAATTTTGTTTGTGTATAAGGCACCTTCTTGTTCTGATCAGGAACTTTTCTCCACTCTGAGCAAATATTTAACTGAGAATTGTCAAAATCATAATATCATTATCATGGGAGATTTCAACTATCAATTGACTGGCATTGAGTCCGCTGCAAACAATGTTAGCAAGAAGATGTCTAAAGAGCACAGCCTGAAACAGCTAATTTCGACTTACACAACAGACTACAGAACTACCATTGACCATATCTATACAAATATTCAGAATGACATATTTGACTTTGGGACATATGAAACCTATTTCAGTGACCACAAGGCAGTTTGGATATCTGTGACAACTGATAGAATTACGACATCATGATGTGACAAAACACAACATCTGTTGACTGGGCCAGGTATATTTATAATCTAATCTAAAACTGGAAGTGTATTATCTTCAGAGTAATCTTATTTAATATAAACTATTACCAATGTTTCAAACTTTTTTGCTGACTAGCTGTACATAAATGAAATATTACAATGCCCGTTTGTCCAAACATCAATGAATACCATTCAAATGGTTACTGTATGATTCATTAATATATTTCATTTAATTGTTAGAGAGGCATGACAACTACAAATATACCCATATATGGAGGAAAATTGTTTTAAGTTTTCTCTTTGAATGAGAATTGTAGTCCAAATTAGCTGATCCATCTGGATTCAGACTTGTGACCATACCGACATTAGGCTTAGGCAAGTTTGAAGTAACAATAGAGGTTACATGGGTCTTTCTGTTCTCTTAATTATATGACTTTAATAGTGTGTGATCTTTTTCTGGTCATACTGGTACACTACAGTATTCCCTGTCTGTGCTAAAATCAATCATATTATGCAACCTAAGAATGATATTAACGCCATGATCTGAAGCGGGGATGTTATTTAGATGTAAAATACTTTTACTATTGTGTCATTGATAGTATTTTGATAAAGTTTTTCGTGTTTCTTTGAATCTATTTCATCTTGTCAAGAGAGATATTCTTCTGATCCATATTTGAAAAATAATTTGTATATAGCCAATTTCCACCACAGATTTCTCAACAATCATCATGATATGGTATTTTATTTCATCAACCCAGTTATATATACACTGGTAGTCATTCTGTCATGTACATGTAAGATGTAGCTGTAGAAAGAAAGCCTGAGGTGAGTACAAATATCATAAAATTTTATAATTCTTTTGACAATTTTTTATGATTCTTGGTGAGAATCATATGTGTATATATATAAATATGTTCACATTACTAATGTAAGAATCATGTTCTTGTCGCCATCATTCGCTATCGCCAAGGTATGGGTTAAACATCTGCCGATCGTGATCGGCCTCTCGTTATATAAGACTAAATGAGTTTATATGCATAACAGTTCCCTCTACCTTTCTGGTTATTACTAGACAGAGGAAGGTGTCTTTGTCCATGCTTACTATGCGCAATAAAAAATAAAAATAAAACCCTCCCTCCATCATTGATTTGAAGAAAAAAATTGCCAGAGAACCAAAACACTTTTTTTTGGCCTTACCACAGTAGACTTAATTGTGTCACTGTCTAGTTTCACAAAAGCTGGTCTGTGATATGTGACTGTTACTTTGGACACGTTGTGAACCTACATATATCTTTGTGCTAGTTAATAGTAATGAATCAAAGAAGTTTAATTGTTATTTATTTTTATGCAGAAAGATTGATTACGCATTGTAATTGTAATTAGACCATAGCTACTCTTTCATTAATATACTTCCAAATCGATAGAGGCTTTGAATGTACACTTCTCTTATGAAATTTCTTCTTTTTTTTAAATGGCGACTTATTTTGTGGGGTTTTTAATTTCACGAAAATTGGACCACCATGTACGATTTAAATTACATTAATCTGTCAGTTTGCGTTAATGCCTCAATACTGATGTTCTTAAATCAGTTTGTGAATTATAATTATGGTAACAATATATGTCATTGAAACTCAGTCAAGGATTGGGTGAAACCTGGTACAAGGATGTGAAAGAAATTAAAAAAAACGGATCAGTGTCTTGTGAATGGCATATGGTCGGTCAGAACAAGTTTTTAGTCCTGAATACTGAGTAGTTGATACCATATAAATTTGTTTATTTAATTTTAAGGATCCTGAAGCTACAAAACCTGAAGACTGGGATGAGAGAGAGACAATTGATGATCCTGAAGACACTAAACCAGAAGAATGGGAAAAACCCGAACACATTGCTGACCCTGATGCCAAAAAGCCTGAAGATTGGGATGATGAGATGGACGGTGAATGGGAACCACCAATGATTGATAACCCTGAATTCAAGGTAATTAATTTAATCAATCTAAAATTTCTTCAACATCCTTGAGATTTATGTGTTCTATTTTACATAATGATTATTCTTACTGACTCCTGAGTAGGCTCCTTCAAACATAAGAGGATCTGAATCATGCTTAAGGGTCGATTTGATTCGAATTGACCATGAAGAATCTTAAGGGTCGATTTGATTCGAATTGACCATGAAGATTCAATTAATTTGTGCACTCTCTTACAATGGGAGACTCCTTTGACGTTTTCTGCTGTATAAACAAAACATTGCCATCAACAACTTAGCAGAAGGGGTTTAACCATATGCACGATGTATTATGGTAAATATTTGGGTCCGTGCAAAATGACAAATAGATAGTTGTTCTGCCTACTGTTATTTTATCCCGCTCCCAAAATATTTTGGGCGGGGTAAATAGAAATGGGTTCCCTCTCGAAAAGTTGTCCGGGGGCAATTTGAACAACTTTCAACTGTTTCCAAATATTTTTGGTGTATGAGTTAACAAGGGGTATATCTGAAACAAGTTTGCAAACTAGTCCTGGCCGGATATTTTCACCAGATTTATGGCCCTGTAATTGCCATTTAGCGCCTACGAAAAGTTGTCCGGGGTTTATTTTGAACAATTATCAACGGATGTGAAAATTTTTTGGTATACATACGAGTTCACAAGAGGAGCACCGGATATAAGTTTTTTTTTTTATTGTAATTTTTGGAATTGAAATTTAAATTTTAAGCCCAAACTAAAACAAGATATTAACCAATCTCAAACAAATATTAACCGATTTCAATTATTTTCAAGCATATTTTGAAAATGCCCATGCCCAACTTTGCCCACCAAGGTGGTGTGATACGGCCATCGTCAACTGCTTGTTAAATTTATTTAGTTGATGCACCATCTTTATATTGTTCTGTTCCTGTATTTATCACTACTCAGATCATGAGGTAAATAGATTAGTTTCTGGATATCCATTTGGTGACGAAACAGTGCTAATTCCAGTAAATTCTGGCAAATGTTTGATTTTGACCAAATTTGGTTTGTGGCTAACCTTACCGGTACTTGTATTTAAGTTCGTGAAGTACTATTTTTCGATCAGATTTAAATTCGCGCATGTTGAATTTGTGCAATGTTGCTCAAATTCAAAACTTACAAATTTTTCAAACGGTAAGGACTGACTATGTAACTTAAAGGGGTACTGTACGCCAAATGTTGTTGTTGGTTTCTATAGTCTCGGAGTCAGAGAATAAGGTAACAATTTTTTCACTATTTGAAAGTCTGTTGAGTACGAAGTAGTGTTACGGATGACAAATTTACCGGAATGCAAAAATACAAATTGTCGTTGTCGAGTAATTTTTGTACAGTTTTCAACCAAATGAATCAAATAAAAGTTATATTATAGGCATACTAGTCCAATATAATCATTTAAGTTATTGTATCGTCGCTAGTCAGTGAGTGACTTGGAGTGTTCTCCCCGTATCATTATAATATTTTAAGCAATCGTGTGTGCGATCGGTTTAACATCCAGTATCCCTCAATTACTTTATTTTGATTACGGAAATTCGTAATTTAATTGACGCCATTTTATGGCTCCAGTCATAAATTCAATTTATATCAAATTATTAACTTTTAAATTATTAAATTTTAAGATAGCATATTAACCTGAGCGTTTACAGAATACATCTTCGACTCAAATTACTTATGTTTCTATATATTATCGATATTAGATCGTTGTTGTCACCGGAAATTTAATGCAAATGGCGTACAGTACCCCTTTAAGACTGTTTGACTATGGTGTCCTGGACTACTGGATTGTCAATATCAAGACGTTATTTCGTACACCTTCAGTCTGGAATGTTATTTTTTACAAGCATTTCATCACGAAAATGTTACCATGGCTTATGCGAATAATGATGTTGAGATTGGTTGCCTAAATGTATATAATTGTCTATTCCGTTAACTATCTGTATGTTACGTACCGGTATGTAACTCATTAACGTAGCACTGTTATTTTTTTATTTGGTTCGACATGAACTCAGTAGTCATACTATTTTTTGCTCGGTTTTTAAAATAGTATTGCTCGAATTTAAATACAAGTAAGGATACCACAAATCCATGTTATGCCTCATATTCATGTGCCATATTTTAAAATTACAGGGAGAGTGGAAACCAAAGCAGATTCCTAACCCTGAGTACAAAGGCTTGTGGGTGCATCCAGAGATTGATAACCCAGAGTATGAAGAAGACAACATGCTCTACAGATATTCTGACATTGGTGCAGTTGGATTTGATTTGTGGCAGGTATGGCTAAATTCAATAGAAAACACTTTGACAAAGGTTTCCGTTAGGGCGGAACAGGCTCCGAAATACTGACCCTGTTTTTGGTGCCATAAAAAATACAAAGCGGGAAATGGGGCCCCCCTATGAATCGATGTAATCAAGAGTTGAATTGCCTGGGTCTGGTTGTCTTCGATTTCCCGATCACCACATGCAACGATGCTAAAATACACCACTTCAAATGTTGATAACGATTTTATGTATTCAATGATTAGTCTGTCTGCAAAACACCGGGCAAGCATCAATACATTAGGGATCGGAACTGCTTAAACATAGTTCTGACTATATGCAGTTAACAGTAACTGATGTTTGTAATCGGAAGTTCTCAATATAAACCTTCTCTTGGGCGGACAGCGGGTAATGAGATGTCCCAATTGACATTGATTAAAATTCCAAAATATCATCATCCCTGACAAGTTATTATTATAGACTTCAACCATAATACTCGTACTCAATGGCCAGAACATGTTCACTCGATTTGGCGGGACAACAGTGACGTTTTGGCGGAAAATTGGTGAATTTTTAAATTTCATGCAAGATAATGTTTAATGAAAAATATGCGAGTATATGCCCATAATTAGACGTACAAAGCCCCCCCCCCCCCCCTTCCCAAAACCTCCCCAATTCCCATTATTCTAGTGTTAGAAATATTTTATTTGAATACAAAAGAACATGATTTGCATGATGACTTCAATAAGTCCCAATGTGATTCTCAATGTGGTAGTAATTAAATCAGCAGCTCCCGGTTGTTAGTCCTATAGAAACGATATACTTTTGAACCCAGGAAAATAACCAGCTGATATTTCTGTCAAACCAGTCATTAGATAAAAAAAAAATACTTGCAGAAATAATATCCGGATATATCGGCGAATGCAATCTTAAACTTCAGTATTCAAAGTATTCATAACATAGTTTATTTCTTAACATGAATTCTGAGAAAGACATGTCATCCAAACCAAAACCACCCGGTGTATGTTCCAGGAGCAATAACTCGATATTTTGTTGATCGCATGACTTTGGTATTTCCGGTTTGCTAGAATGAAGGTCGCACTCAGTTTATACATATAAGCAATTCAGGCAGACCATACGAGATTCAATTATTTCAATCTGTTAATATCAATTCCAGTCTCTTTTGATCTTCTCAGGTGAAAGGAAATGATGGGGTGGTTTTGGATACAAAATTTCAAAATTTGTGTTTGACAGATCGAGCCATGGTCGGCCTGGCCCGTCCTGTCCTAGGTCCTTTTTTTTCTGATTTTGTTTATCTTCGAAACATTATCCCAGTATTTTTGTTGTTTTAACATTCAGTTGTTTTTGTACATCTGTTTTTAGTCGAGTTTTTCAAAAACTCGACTTATGGTTTGACGAGGGACGGTTGGCGGGCGGGCGGGTGGACCTAACGAATGCCTTATAATTTTGACATTTGTGAATGGATTCAAAAAACCAGGTTTGTCCGAATTTTTTTCGTGGAGTTATGGGTTTTAGTTTGTCTATTTTTAGCAATGTTATCACCGTTAGTGCGATAACTAAATGAAATATTAACGGATTCAATTGATATTTGGTATATAGGTCTAGTGCAATAATATACCACCGTCCGACTTTTTTTCCCGGAGTTGTGCACCTTATTGGCAGAAATTTGGTTCGACTGCCAAAAAACTCGACAAATGCATCTTAGATGCGTACACCTTGTTTTAAAAATGGGATGTATTATGTTATTGGTCTGTCTGTCCTCTCCGTTCGCTTTTTGTTTCTTATGTTAACTTAGATAATCTCAACTGAATGAAGTGAAATTTGGTAAATGTATGTGGGTTTACTAGCACTAAATACAGGTTCTGCCCACCAATTTTCACCTGAATTATGTCCCTTTGTTGGAATTGCCAAGGCATATTTTGCAACGCCCTAGCAATTCTGTTGAAAAGGGTGATGCTTATCACTGGATTTTTAGGCAGACTGGCACAAAATAAATTTTATCTACATGGAAATCTTTTCTTACACCTTTCGGAATGTAATTCAGACTGTTTTAAGAACCTGAATTTGTGCAAATAACAAATTAAAAAAGAGAATGAGATCATCATATTTAGTAGTTTGTTCGGCCAAAGAAAATAAATAACTGGTTGGGGTTACATACATGTACAATAAGTAAAAATTAGTCAGTAGGCAGGCATAATTTTATTGTTTTTCAAAAACTCGACTTATGGTTTGACGAGGGACGGTTGACAGGCGGGCGGACCTAAAGAATGCCTTATAACGTTGACATTTGTGAACGGATTCAAAAACATTTTGGTATGCGAGTTGCTCCCAATGACTATTTACTGCCTGTAGAAAGTGTGTCACGTCAGAACTTTTTGACAAGAGTTATCCATCTTTGATGACTTTTTTGCAATTTTATCATCTGTTAGCGCGATAACTCAATCAAATATTAACTGATTATAACCATATTTGATATATGAGTCTCTTGCAACAATATCTCGGACGAGTTCGAAAACCAGGTTTGTCCGAATTTTTTCCCCAGAGTTATGGGCCTTTGTTTGTCTATTTTTAGCATTTTTTTCACTGCTAGTGCGATAACTCAATTAAATATTAACTGATTCAAACCATATTTGGTATATAAGTCTCTTGCAACAATATCTCGGACGAGTTCGAAAACCAGGTTTGTCCGAATTTTTTCTCCGGAGTTATGTGCCTTAGTTTGTCTATTTTTAGCATTTTTTTTTCACCGTTAGCGCGATAACTCAATTAAATCTTAACTGATTCCAACCATATTTGATATATGAGTCTCTTGCAATAATATCTCGGACGAGTTCGAAAATCAGGTTTGTCTGACTTTTTGGGCCTTGTGTGGGCCTTATTGCCAGAAGTTTTTTTCGACTGCCAATAAACTTGAAATAGCATCTTAGATGCGTACCCCTTGTTAAATATAGCTTTTCGTATCTTATTAGCTTATGCCATGGGTTGGCGCCCATCGTCTGCATCCGTCTGTCAACAATTTCATTCAGCACACCCTAGATGTCACATCTCTCATTCGATCGTCCCCAAACTTCATATGGATCTTCAGGGCGATCTCTAGATGGGAGGAATCATTTTTTTCCGAAATTTGTTTTAAAAAACCCAAAAAATGGCCGACAGCAGCCATCTTGGATTTCAAATTTGAATCCATCGGCACACCCTGCAGCTCGCATTTATTGGAGAATTATTTCCATAATTTACAGGCATGTTTAGGATCGCCTCCAGATTGGAGCTATCAAATTTGAATGATTTTCGTTGAAAAACATGGCCGCCAGCAGCCATCTTTTTTACTCTTTACATGACTAAATCCTTTGGCACACCCTATAGACTAGATTGGAGCCATCAAATTTTTCTGAATTTTGTTGAAAAACATGGCCTCCTGAGGCCATCTTGGATTTTAATTTATATATATCTCTTTATGTTCACATCTAGTATCACATTTAACTGTCTGCATTTCTATTCGCTTCATTGACTGTAAAACATGAAATTATCCCCTCTCCAAGTTGACACTTTCATATTCTGTCTGTAAAATTCAGCTTAGATGAAAACTTTTACAAAATCTTTCAAAGATTTTCTTAAAAATCTTTCAAAAATACTGTAGGGTAGGGGGTTTAAAATAGGGTTGGTAGGGAAACTACAACCAGATATATTTTTTCTTTGGCCCCGTGTGCAGATATATCAGTATATATTTTGTGGAAGCACATTCCAGTTGTGATAAAACAATAAATTGGACTTGCTTGTCCAAAGAGTATCAAGTGTGTTTACTAATTGCATGATTAGTTCATTATTCGTGAATACATACAATTACCTCAATTTTGTTCACAGGTGAAATCGGGAACTATTTTCGACAATGTTCTGGTCACAGATGATGTTGATGTAGCAAAATCTGTCGGTGATGAAACATGGGGACAAACTAAGGATGCTGAAAAGAAGATGAAAGATGCACAAGATGAAGTAGAAGGAAAACAGAGGGAAGAGGAAGAAAAGAAAAAGAAAGACGAAGAAGGTATGTTGCACTGCACCTATTCATTTTTTAAAATTAGCCATAACGGTGGGGGTGGGGGGATGTATTGAAGTTAATTGTTCGCTTTCGAAGCTGTACTTAATTTCCTACAAATAACATAACACTCTTAGGCCACAAAAGGGTTTTGATTCTCAGGCACAGCCACGTCAAAAAAAATGGCCGCATTAGACCATTTTATTTTAATTTTTATTCTGGATTGACGAAATTGCAAACACGAAAATAGGAAACTGTCAAATGGAAATTAGTTATGTTTCAAATATTGAATAGGAGCAAAATACAACAGTGTATGTGTGGGTCTTTAACAAAATACCATAGGCAATGATAACTATCAGGTATATTGTCACCACAGGCTGTCCAAAACCCCAAATTTATTGGTCAAATGTGAAGAATATTTCGATAAAATCAGGAAGTGGTATACTGACCTTTGCACCGTAAATAAGTAACCCTGCAAGATAGAGTCCCCCCCCTTGCTATGCTATTGCTATGGAAGCTTTATGCAAAGGAACCGGACCACAATACAGTTTGAAATGCAATGTTAATTAGCCATGTTTACTTGGTTATTTGAAGTTTTATATTTTCCATTGCGGTACATATACAGTCTCTAATTAGTCAGCGGAATAAGTGCATGAATCAAGACTTTCTATGATAGTTTGGAAGATAACTATCTTTTTGTTTCGACTGTAATTACGTTCCGTATTTTTATATGAATCGGATATGTAGATCTGAGCATGTTGTTAAAGTAAAGTGAAACACTCCGGTAGGTGATCAAATATAAATGGAGAATAATCTTGTTCAAAGTAGTAATTTTTACAAATATTATATCCAAATTGACAATACACACTCATTCTTATATATTAATTAAATGCAGTCACTCTCGATGGCGAAATCGTTTTCGTTAGTTTATCGCCGATAGATGCATCCCGAATCGAGTAGTATATACTTACAATTGAGCATATTTCAGACGATGTTTTCTATGTACCGGTATTGGTATGGTCGATTTGCTTCAGATTTTCGGCGATGTTAGTAAAATGCTACATTCCTCCACTTGCATAGCGTCTGGTTACTAACTGATCAGTTTCACGCACCCGAAAAAGTACATAATGTCTTTAAGCATGATTGTGCCGATATTAAAATCGTATCAATATATATATAACATTCTAGGTAATCCCTATATGATGTACGGGTAGCATGTCATAATTTGTCATTCTTTATATCGGATTAAATTAGTTTAAATCCATTACAAAGTTCTCCCTACATTTTCTGGACCTGGGATGGTATAACAACCCATGCTTTCTATGCCAGACGGTGGGTAGAATTTTTTTTAAATAAAACACTCACGCTCGCATTTATTTAAAAAAAAATTGCCTGAGAATCGCTAACTTCTTTTTGTGTTGGTTTTATTGGAAATTTTTGGCCCCATGGCCTTTTTCAGACAAAACAAGTTATATAGGTACATGTAGAAATTAGAATCAATAGTCTGACATTTTCAGCCGGTAATGGAGTGATATGTATGACTGTATGTGATGTTCAAACATGATATCACAAGCTTCGAATGTTCATAATCTTCATAACAATGGTTCATACATACCGGTATAGGACATGATATCGCCATAGGAGTTTCTTTCCAGAAATGTGTCTTTTAGTTATTGATCTTGTTTTTTATTGTCACATAATGTATTGTCTTAAAATGGCTTTCATGAATTCATATTCTGTATAGAAATCATTCATATGATGACATATTAGGTAAATAGGGGTGTTCCGCAAATTAAGATTTTGAACTATTGTGACCACCAAGAAAGATATTTTAATTGTGGGCTCTCTCATAGTTAGTGCCAAACAACATACCATTAAAACCACATGTTAAAAAAAAGATTGAAGCACGACTGTCCTTGACTTTGATAGCAATTCAGGTTCTTCTTTTATTTTATACAATTCATCACAGCATATTGATAATTTATTTCAGATACCAAAAGTGAAGATGATGATGAAGATGAAGAGGAGGATGATGATGAGGTAATGTATTAGTCAATCATCCCTCAGCCCCAAATAAATTGTGTACTGCTACCATAGCCAATCATGATCTGTGCTTGTAATTGTCTTCGGCTTTTAAATTAGACTGGTTTTTGCCTGGCAATGAGCTGCAGGGAATGGGAGTTCTAGAGATGTATATCTGAAAATGATCATTGAGTTTTAGAAGAGGATGGCATAACAGACATTGTAGCCTGTGTTAAATGTGAAATTTCTGGTTTGAAGGTTCAATTATTTAAAAAAAAACTGGGAATATTCACTCAAAAAAGTGACAAATTTGGAAATGTAACATGATTTTCGCATTCAGTGAAGGCCAACTGTGTTTGGATACAGGAAAATAGCCCGATTTCTCTCCCCTGAATTATGTCATCTCTGCTTGCAAGACATTTTTTTCCAAAACTCGACTTATAGTTTGATGAGGGACGGTGGGCGGGCGGCAGACGGACGGGCGGGCGGCGTGTTTTGCTTATAACTCAACCGTTTATTGACGGATTAAATTTTTTTCGGTGTGTGAGTACATATCCATGCACGTAAGCTGCAGACAAAAAATCGGGTTCGTCCGCACATTTATTACAGAGTTATGGCCCTTTGCCATTTTTCACTTATTTTAGCCTCGTTAGCGCAACTTCAACAAACGTTATCTGATTCGATTGAAATTTGGGATATAGGTGTCTCCCAAGAATATCTCGGACGAGTTCGAAAACCGCCTGGTCCGATAAAATTTGATAGAGTTATGGCCTTAATTAGTCATTTTTTCACAAATTTTCAGCTCGTTAGCGCGATAATTTAACAAACATCATCCTATTTGATTGAAATTTTGATATATAGGTGTCTCCCAAGAATACCTCGGACGAGTTAGAAAACCGGCCCGGTCCGATAAAATTTGATAGAGTTATGGTCCTTAAAGGCACGTGAGACCTTAGTTGTCGAAAATATTCATATTTGTTCCAATCACCGTAAACAGAAAAACATTAAAACGCATACAGTTTCGTTCATATATACCATGACCATCGCGTAAACAGCATGTTATCATAAAGATTTACTATATTTTACCTAAGCAAGAGCCTGATTGTGTTACAGAAGACAACACAATGCTGCTGGCTAATCACACACAAATGGCATAAACGCTCTTTATTCGTTCCATATCAGGAATTCACCCACAAAGAACGCTCTTTATGTTTACTATCATAATATAAACAAACACCAGAAAAGTAACTTTTTATGCCTTTGTTTACATAACAATGGTAAAAACTATGACAATAACATACTGTTTATGCGATATTTCTTATTTGTATACGGACAAAGTCTGTCTACATCTTGTTGTTCTTTCTGTTTGTGGCGGTTTTTGACGGGTGGAAATATTTTCACAGGATACCCACCGCCAAGGCCAACCGTACCTTTAAGTAGTCATTTTGTACGAATTTTGAGCTCGTTAGCGCGATAACTAGGGTTGAAACGATTAATCGACTAGTCATAGACGACGCTGAAATGTCAGAACGTCGACTCTGAATATAGTGTATTAGTTTCATGTATAACGTTTTCAAGATCGATTCCGGCATAAACGGTGTTAACTGCGCGTAAGTTATGGTAAGTATAACGTTTGGTGGCACCCGGAATTGACAGTGTTACTAGTATAGACACACACGGACCGGTGACCCGACTATTAATTGGACGAATGAAATTGACAACACAATGTCTCGCTCGTCGTTTGAGGTCAAAGACATGATGACAATGATTGACGCGGCTTTGTAGTTTGTCCGAGACCGTTTTGATACAGACACTGTGTATATTTCCATTGATCTCACACAGTCGGATCATGATGCGACGCTGGGTGAAGGTCGCTTAAGGTGACGTCATTGGTGCTACCGTATATAAATGATACTGACATTAAGAACTGACTATCGTATTCTACAACGTAGCCTATACTATAGGGCGTATTTAGTCGGAACATTAACATTTTATAGTGACACCGCTCGGCACCGGTTTATTGGTGATCACGTGACTAAACGAAATAATCTCGAACGCTGATATTAAATTTAAAACCTGTATAAATGATCGTGTATCTAATCATTATCCACCACATGTCTAATTATATAATTACATTCAGTGTGTTGGATAAATATCAAAATGTTTACAGTATTATTTCCCAAATAAATTGGTGTGTATGCAGGGAAATGCGCAACGCAATAGACCGTCATTGCATCAGTCATCAGTGTACACAATTTACGATGAATTTTCTGTACAATGTTATGTTTGAAAGTTTTGATATCGGGTACCGACTAGTCAACGCGACTTTTGGGCCTCGACTAGTCGACTCTGAAATTCACTAATCATTTCAACACTAGCGATAACTTCAACAAACGTCATGCGATTCAACTCAAATTTGGTATATAAGTGTCTTCCAATAATATCCTGGACGAGTTCGAAAACCAGCCTGGCCCAATAAAATTTGATAGAGTTATGGCCCTTAATTAGTCATTTTTCGTGAATTTTTAGCTCGTTAGCGCGATAACTTCAACAAACGTCATCCGATTAAACTAAAATTTGGTATATAGGTGTCTTCCAATAATATCCTGGACGAGTTCGAAAACCAGCCTGGCCCAATAAAATTTGATAGAGTTATGGCCCTTAATTAATCATTTTTCGTGAATTTTTAGCTCGTTAGCGCGATAACTTCAACAAACGTCCTCCAATTTGATTAAAAAATTTTGGTACATGACTTTCTTGGCACAATATCTCAAACGAGTTCGAAAAGCGGGTTTGTCCGATCTTTTTTCTCTGAGTTATCCCCCTCAGTTTGCAAAATTTTCTTGATTTTGAGGCCGTTAGCGCGATAACTTGAACAATATTAACCGATTATATAAATTTTTGGTGTGTGACTTGCTTCGCACAATATCTCGAAAGAGTGCGAAAACCGGGTTTCTCCCGAACTTTTTCCCCTGAGTTATGCCCCTTAGTTTGTGAATTCTTCGCGATTTTGAGGCCGTTAGCGCGATAACTTTACAAATATTAACCGATTTTACCTATTAATTAGTCTACCGATACTGATGCACACCAATTGGCGGTAGCCACCAGCGGTAAGCCACCGCCGGTAAGCCACCGAAAACGAGACACAGCATCTCTGATGCCACCTCTTGTTTTTTAAATTGCTATGTAAACCATTTTTCCCCATTTCAAATATTTCCATGCTCTAACATAACATTTCTATTTCATTATTTTTTTTAATTTCATTATTTATACACCCTTTTGAAAAAAAGGTTGTAATATGTAATCAGTCCGTCCGTCCGTCTGACGTCTGTTAAAATTTTTGGTTTCCGATTGATAACTCCAACTGATTATTTAATCTGAACCAAAGTTGGTATGTGTTGTTCCCAGCTGAAGATACAGGTCGAGTTCGAATATGGGATCTGTCCAATTATTTTCACATGAGTTACGGCCATTTTTCAACTTGGAATTTGACAGCATTTTGGCATTGATTTTGGGGGTATATAAGATCTTCTTTGTAAGCTCAAATTATTATTTTATTTTGTGGTAGTCCAATTAGAAATGGCTACTGGGCATATTTTGCCATGCTTTCGAGATGTTCTTGTTTTAAATTGAATTCCTTGCTCAATTTAACAAATTTTCAAATAAAAAAAACATTTTTTTTTTTTTTTTTTTAAAGATTTTGCTCCTTCCTCAATTTAAAATTAACACCAAATTTGGTCTTCTTACCCTTTTCCATTGATGGGTCAAACACCCCTGTTATGAAACACTTACACTGTTTTCATTATTTCACATTACTTACCTCTAGCACTGACAACAATAAGCATACCAGAGTCATGTGTGTGTGGTAATCATCTGTTCTTATCTGACATGTTTGATAAACCAATAATTGGGGAGTATGGGGGGTCATTAAAGTTCATCGACCATGACCAAGCCGTGTTCAAAACTGAATTGGGCGGGGAAGGGCGAGAAATCCTCCAATATTTTCACACGGGTCATCCTATAATCCCATTAGATGGAATCCCATGTGTTCTAAGCAGCCTCGCTTGTCAACAAATTATAATCATTCTTTAGAAGTGTGATGGTATCTGTAACCATATAATCTATTATATGGAGTTGTTGGATTACTTTAACCCCTTCTCAAGACAAATTATGTGAGCTTTTGAGTAAAGTTGGGTACTGATATATGGAATGGTGATTGGTCAGTGGTGTGCAATAATAAAACTAAAATACAGTCGCTCGCTCGCATGTACTGCTGAAACAGATACGGTTGATGACTGGTTATCGTCGGCAACCAACCCGGTTGAATCGTGGTCAACTAGTTAACCGCAATTCTGTAAACAGACATGGTACCCGCAGAACAAATCTGATGTATTCAGGTCCTTAATCACTGGTGTTAGTTTTAAATAGCAAGTGTGTCACAAACTTTATAACTCAAATACGGAATAGACTATTGCAGCATGATCAAATTCAGAATCATTTGCGAAAAGTCTTCCAGGAATGGAAAGTTTACAAAGTCCAAGCACTCTATTGACATGCCATCGTCTTTGATCTTCTGACATCCGAGGGAAACGCATGCATTGAGTCATGGGAAAAGATAAAGATAATCTCTATCAATGCATTCATCAGCTTCTTCTCATGCACGGCAATGAAAAAACGTCCCCTGGCATTTGACAACTGTCCAGCAGGCCGTACCATGGTTATCCGAGGAGAGAATCTGATGTGTTTACACAGACTGATAATAAAAGGTTGCTACGATGCAAATGTACTATATGACGTTTATATATACCAGCAATGCTGATGTTCTTCACATTATTTCTCGATACTGCTATAAACAAATTTAACGTCTGGTTTAAACATCAGATTTTAGTATATGACTGCTATATACAAATTTAACGTCTGGTTTAAACATCAGATTTTAGTATATGGAACTTCAACCCATGTCAACATTGCCACTTGGTCAGCTTTCCCACCAAAACTGTTCATAGTGAAGTCGGGAAAATTTCTTAGTACAGCGGGTTGTCGTTTGCTTGACTAGTTTGTCGCAAGATTTTCCATGCATATAGAAAGATTGATCTTTAATTCCAATTCTTGACATCCAGTGTGTTGTCAACAACATGGTTAATGTAGAGTAACGAAGAAACATACCCCATTTCAATTTGTCAGGTGATACAGGTAGCAACTACAAACATGTCAGGTATGACAATCCTGTAGATATATCAGAAATGGAGGCACGGACTCATTATGCACTTGATTCAGTGACCTTGAACAAGTTCTCATTTCTAATCAGAACGGAACATTGAGATCAATTCCCTCAATTTGGATCAAGCTTTAAAATTAGTTCCGATTTTCTGAACATGGGTTCGAATCTACCATTGTATTGGAACAGCCAAATGCACTTCCTCTGAAACTGCACATGTGACCATAGTCACCATACGATTACTGATACTGAAGTGATTGCTGATACTGAAGTGCCGTGAACTATGAGTGTAATATGGGTGGTTGAAATAATGGATAGCCAGTTACACCTCACTGTTATCTGGTTACAAAAAATGGTCAACCGTTTCAGCACTACTTGCATGGTGTTCAAATGTTTATGGTCACTGAAATGGGGAAATTGACTTTGCATGGCCTAATAATAACCTAATATCTATTTCCAGGATGATGGAGCTGAACATGACGAACTATGAAGTGGACACTCATTGATGAATTTCATTATTTCATTCATCTGAGCGCATGGTGATATGAAAGTGGTGCATGGAATGTCTGTTATTGATGAAAAGGATCTGTCATTGAAGTATCTTGAATCCTGGGGAATGAAGTAATACGTATCTTATAGAAGGATAACAATCTGCATCCACCATGAAACCGCATCATACAGGAAGACAATGCATGGATAAATAGAGCATGCTGGAGCATTGGATATGACTTTGTTAGTTGTTACTTAGTCATTGATGATCCATCGTTATCTTTTGTGTATGAATGTTGTTGAACATTATGGACCAATTCTCCTCATGCAGAGAACCACTAACACATTCTGTTTACCTCATAATTTCAAAGGTGCATTTTAACAGTATATGATGTCAGCTCGATTATTTTCTCCAAGGCCTTAAAATCCTTAATATTTTGCAAAAATCAAAATATAGCATTTCTATAGCGAATCAAAATAATCATGATTCTGATTCTCGTCAGATTTTAAGGCCTGTTCCCCTCATGTGAGACCTTGTCACAAGCAAAATACTTTGTCTCTTGCAAATGCCCAATTGAGGCTTGTGTTTTTTCATGTCATTACTTAACTCACTATTCATTGCTGTTCCTTTTATTTTTTTGATAAGTTGGCATGGAATCTTGTATGAGGTGGTGGTTTTTCTCCAATATTGCCTGTGGGTATCTCATATATTGCTAATAAATCCCCCCCCCCCCCCCTGCATTTATGCTAAATTGATATTTTCGGGTTAAGGTCGATTTTGATATATTGTACTGCGTTTGTTGTTTCTAACAGAGGTATATCCCTCACAGTTGAAGTATTTTTTGTCTCAGACAATCTACTTAGAACTGGATGCTTTGTTGTAAACCATTTGGTCTCATTATCATCTAATCATATGTGATTGTGTTTCTGTGTGTATGACAGTATGTTTGTAAGTGTTAAACTAAAGTTACATGGCCAATTGATTGGATATTTGTATAGTGATGTATATTCATTTCATGAGTAACATGCGCCATGTTGATGATTTTGACATGTCATATTTGCACAGGGATATATGTTTCTCCATTATTTCAGAATAAATTCTGAGTTTGTGATCTGAAATTTGGAATGTAGACATTTATGTACTATCCAAATAATGTGAATGGGGCATAGCCTAACTCCAAACTTAGAGGTAGATGGATCTGAAATGCTGTATTTTATGTAACTCACATCCTGGTTATGTTATGACCTTGTCCTTGACAACATCCGACAACTACGCTTAACTAATATTGTGGCCATTTTCCCCATGTTACATCCGCACTGAAACTTCATATTTTTGTTTATAATGTTGGCTTCATATCTTCCTGTCAACACGCCTACCAAATAATGCCAGGTATGATATATCTGAATAAGTGCATGCTGCCCAGGATACAATAGCACCGTTATTGAATTTGTCAACGCTTATTCTTGTCAAAGATTGTAAATCCTCCCAAAGTTCCTTCTTGCTTTGAGACTTGGCTGGCATGCAATGCAGAAAGAGTCTGTCCTTTTCATGTAATTACTATCTTTGACAATGGGTAATCATCTAATAGGTAATCTAAACGGTTTTAATTTCCAATAAAACTTATTAGCCAACTTGACCTTCCGGTGGCACAAATTTCTAGATTATCAGTTTTTTAAAAAGAGAAATTGAAGTATATGGTGTTGAGTTTATAAGATATGTGGTGATAGTTTCTCTCCATCACCTTTGAAACTGACCTGAGAGGATAACTACAATAATATAGAGTTATTCCACCTGAGTTTGTAATCTGTTCAAAAGGTACTGTTGGATCCTGGTGTATGTCTCACATGTACAAGTTTGCTAGAGAACTTTAAGGCCTGATTATTGTTGAATTGTTTGTTAAATTATCATGTGTGAATGACCGTTATCTTCATCATTCTTTATCATGTGACTTAAATGAAGTATTTTTATCAAATGTACTTTTCAAATATTTGATAATAAAATACTTCCTTTTTATTTAGTGTTTATTCTTAATGTTTCATGGGTCATCAATTATTCTATATTGCATGCCTAATACAACAATAAACAATCATACAACATTTCAAGTTATCTGATCTACCAAGACGAGAATTTAGATATATAATTCAATAAATTCATCTTGTTACTCTTTCACATGATTTAATTGATTAAGGGCTGATTCTATAGTACCAGCTAATATATAGAAATAAGTTAATGGAGATGTTGTTCAGAGTGCTAGACTCCAGTTTTCAGTGTTTTTATTAATAAAAAACAAACAACCTGGTATATAATAATTACATTGAACACTTAAAATGTAACTAAATGAAATTGGCATCAATGATGAATATCGTAAACATTATTCATTAAAAAACATGACTCAGTGGCCATCTATTTTACTCTGCGTGACTTAATACTTTGGCACAACCTGCAGGCCACACCCCTCATCTGATCATCACCAAACTTCTCAAGGATATTCGGGGTGAACTCGAGATATTTTCTTAATTTCGTTTAAAAACACGGATCAACAGCGGCCTTGGATTTTCCTCTTTTCATGACTAAAACCCTACATGCCACACCACTCGTCCAAACTTCATATGGTTCTTTGTGGTGAACTCTGGATGGAAGCTGTTCAATTTTTCCGAAATTTGTTTTAAAACATGGCCACCAGTGTGCAGCCATCTTTTCACAATGTAATCCATTTACTGAAACTTTTTGACTTTCCTTATTTATCATTATAATTACTTTTCATCATAAAATAAATAACGCCTCCGCATGTTGAGCTAAAGTGTCATTGACACTTTCATTTCCAAATTTCATTGAAAAACATGGCCGTCTTGTACTTCAGTTTTTAGTCTAGTTTTCAAAAACTCGACTTATGGTTTGACGAGGGACGGTTGGTGGGCGGACCTGAAGAATGCCTTATAACTTTGACATTTGTGAACGGATTCAAAAATATTTTGGTGTGTGAGTTGCTCCCAATGAGTATTTACTGCCTGTAGAAAGTATGTCACGTCCGAACTTTTTGACAAGAGTTATCCATCTTTGATGACTTTTTTTTAGTTTTTCACCGTTAGCTCGATAACTCGCGCAAATATTAACCAAATTCAACAATATTTGGTATATGAGACTCTTGCAACAATATCTCGGACGAGTTCGAAAACCAGGTTTGTCCGAAATTTTTTTTTCGGAGTTATGGGTCTTAGTTTGTCTATTTTTAGCAATTTTATCACCGTTAGCGCGATAACTCGATTAAATATTAACCGATTTCAACAATATTTGGTATATGATATGAGTCTCCTGCCACAATATCTCGGACAAGTTCGAAAACCAGGTTTGTCCGATTTTTTTTTTCGCGGGGATTATTGGTCTTAGTTTGTCTATTTTTAGCAATGTTATCACCGTTAGCGCGATAACTCGATGAAATATTAACCGATTTCAACAATATTTGGTATGAGTCTCCTGCAACAATATCTCGGACAAGTTCGAAAACCAGGTTTGTCCGAATTTTTTTCGCAGAGTTATGGGTCTTAGTTTGTCTATTTTTAGCAATGTTATCACCGTTAGCGCGATAATTCAATGAAATATTAACCAATTTAAACAATATTTGGTATACGAGTCTCTTGCAACAATATCTCGGACGAGTTCGAAAACCTGGTTTGTCCGAGAAAAAAATTCCGGAGTTATGGGTCTTAGTTTGTCTATTTTAATAACAATTTTATCACCGTTAGTGCGATAACTCAATGAAATATTAACGGATTCAATTGATATTTGGTATATAGGTCTATTGCAATAATATACCACCGTCCAACTTTTTTTCCCAGAGTTGTGCACCTTATTGGCAGAAGTTTGGTTCGACTGCCAAAAAACTCGACAAAAGCATCTTAGATGTGTGCCCCTTGTTAATCCATTAACACAATCTACAGGCCACGTCTCTCACCCGATCGTCGCCAAACTTCATATGGATCATCGGGGTCACCTCCAAATGGGGAACTTACCATTTTAGCTCAACTTTACTTTACTTTGTAAAGTTTGAGCTATTGCCGTGGCTTGGTATCCTTCATCCATGTGTGCGTCCATCAACAATTTCATTTAACACAGGCTACAGGTCGAACCTTTGGTCGGTTCATTATGAAATTTGTCATAGCTATCCATGTAAAATGGAACGAGTCATTCTGCAAAAAAAAACATGCCCGCCAGCAGCCATTTTGGATTTCAAAATTCAATCCATTAGTATGGGCTACAGGTTATACTATTTGTCTGATAATCATGAAATTTGTCATGGATGTTGGTGAACGTTCAGATAGCTAGATGACCACAATTCAATCGTAAGTGAAGGAATCGGGGCCCGACAAAATTGTGGATAGTTTGTTCACACGATTGTGATGTCACACATTATATCGTAGATTGTTCATAAGCATGTAATTGACTATCATACGATCTTTCCAGCTGCAATTTTTATATACACACGACTGCGATTACGTCGCAAGTGGAGGTATCCAAGGATATGCCACGATTTCCTATCTAAAATCAGACAGTGTTTGATATTATTTTACAAACATGACATTTGGAACTTATTCCCTATTCCTTATTTTCAAAAATGTCGCTTTCGGCCAATTTGACAGCATGGTGGTGGCCCACCCAAATACCCCCTAGAAACATCCCGACCCCCCACCCATCACACAAGGGGGTGAAAATGGGGTATAGACCATTTTTGAGAACTGCATGTTAGGATTTCGACCGATTTGATGGCTTGGGTGGCTGCCTCAAATACCCCCTAGAAACACCCCGACCCATCACCTCCGGGGGGGTACCACCCCGAGGGTGTGAAAATGGGGTATGGACCATTATCGAGAACGGTAAGGATATCGAACGATTTGACCGCATGGGTGGGTAGCCCGGCCCAAATACCACATAGAAACACACCCACCCACCCCCGGGGCTACCACCCCGAAGTGGTGCCCACCCATCATCCCCGGGGGGTACCACCCCGAGGTGAAAATAGGGTATGGACCATAGGATTTCAACAGATTTGAAGGCATGTGTGGGTGGCCCGCCCTAAATACCCACAAGAAACACCCGACCCCCACCCATCACCCTGGGGAGTACCACCCCGGAGTTCTAGTAAAGGGACATCTCCTGCAGAGATATATACAATTTTGATGGTCATAGAAAGGGAATTGGGGGTCCCCGGGGGCTTGCTTCCCTCATGGTGTACTTATTTACTTAAAATTGGGTAAACCCCCCTATTTTCATATCGTCAGCATCCATGCCCCATGAATGTCTCTCCACCCTGGAGCTCTACTGTATTTGATTAATTAAAGGGCATACCCTGCACAGATAATACAATATCAATGGTCATACAAATGGAATTACGGGTCCCTGGGGGCTTGCTTCCCTCATATGGTGTACCAATTGACTTAAAATTTGGTTTAAAAAAAACCCCATATTTTCATATAATCAGCATACTTGCCCCACGAATGAGTGGCTCCACCCCGGAGCTCTAGTATATTTAAGTAAAGTGACAACTCCTGCACAGATCTGTACCATAAAATGGTATTTAGGGGTTACTGGGGGCTTGCTTCCCTCATATGGTTGGACTTGTATATCGACTGGAAAATTGAAGAAAAACCCTCTTTCCATATATATGCATATTATCAACATCCCGATCCCAAGAATTGATGTATCAATCTCGGAGCGCTACTATTTTTATTATTAAAGTGACATAAAGTTCACATACCTATACCATTTCAATTCAATTCTTTATTCTCATGACCTATAATACATAGGTATCGAGATAACATTTGTACACTATTTACATATATCATGGTACATATATAAGCATATTATACACATTATTATAAATAAATATAAATAAACACATTATAAATAAATATCAATAAACACATTATAAATAAATATAAATTATATAATAGCACTACCATTTCTATTGTCATAAAAAGGGAATTAGCGGTCGCCAGGGGCTTTCTTCCCTCATGAGGTGTATGCGCATTATTAAATAGATAAATATTCAAATATGTTAATATTGGACTTATTTGATTCTGAACTAAGCCCTCAGTGGACGTAAACACGTTATTCCGTTGGATGGCTCCATCCACAATGAAAACCCAGTATAAAGACCGTACATAATTATGGTAATCCGTGAGTTGGTTTATTTGTGTTATTTTCCAGTCTGTTTTCTTAAAAATAAACAATACGTGCTTATGTCATATTTAAATATATCCAAATGGGACTGTTAATAACCAGAGTTTAGGTCCATATATAGAGCGTATTTGAGTTTTCAAATGACGCCAATATGAATTGATCTCGCGCAAACAAACAAAAGCCGAATTGTGGTTATTTTCTCGAGAAAAGGCTTGATTTTACAGCCTGTTCTTGTGAAAAGAAGTACATTACGTGATTATTTTGAATGTTGCGTTGTAGGCCCATATATAGAGTATTTGAGAAAAAGACGCTCATATGGATGTAAAACGCAGCGTTCAATATAAGCTGATATGAGCTTATTAAATTACGAAATAAGACCATATTGGCACTATATGTTCTACTTTTCCTTCAATATGAGAACCTATGTGAATATATAGGCAAGATGATATGTTAGGAATTTTAGACGGACTGGTGGCACAATAAGAATCCACAATCATTATGTAGACCCGTGCCTGTTGTGGTTATATATGTCCAAAGAGACGATTTAGCAGCAAAAAATTACACATTATTCAGCCATACATGACCTTTGAACATGCAGCTGCGTGGGTGTACATGACCTTCTTTGTGACGTTCAGAGATACTATGATTGCACGCACAATAATAATCGACAGGGATAGCACCGTGCATATGGTTGTATTGGGTACGCATACAGGGGCGATTTAGTAACGAAACATTATTTACGCCCAAGTTGTGAACAGCTGAAAGGGCATAAATGACCCGTTTGTAGATGGAACAGTTGCATTACAAGAATCCAAAAGGATAACATCGTTGTTGCTGTGGTAATTCAGCCTGTTCTCCCAAAAAAACCGCACAGTATCAGCTTAGAATAGAACATGTTTTAGGCAGTTAATCTGCTTATAGAGTCGCCTCATTTTGAGTCGAAAATGTGCTGAATGTTGGAGCATTTTAGTCACATTATCGACTAACAATGAGGCACTTCTAGGCAGATTATGTGTGGACAATGCCAGAAGTAAGCGAACTCACGACTTTTCATGTGTCCGCTCTTTAACATGTGTTTTCACTATGGCCCGCGCCATAAAACGAAATAACGGGTATGAGTTCATTACCTGCTTATTTTAGAATCAAATAATCACATTATGTAGCAATTTCACGTTATAGGTAGATTATGTGCGTATTTGCGCGAAGATATATGTTGAGTTATTTGTCTACATAGGCGATTTAGCAACTGACTTATGATAAATATTCTTTAAGTCGTTTGACCGGAGGGAATTAGAGTTAAAGTACTTTCCCCTAGCGGTGAAAGACGAATCGCCGAATGTGGCGCTTCTCGTTGGCGAGAGGTTTATGGTCATCTGTGTTGATTCCGTCTTCGGGTGTGGACCGCCTAAATTTTGTTGAGCAGCCATATTGAACGTGCATATTTGCCGGAGTTACAATATATTGAAGCCACCAAGATATTATCGCTTTACAGATTCATGCATTAACTCAATAACCAAATCGAACGGACAATGGCATGTTACGCTGGTGATATGACACGGACGTTGGTCACTGTGGGCTAAGCTGATTGGTGTGACGACTACGTGATAGTTGTTTACCCGGCTTGATTGAGTGAGACATTACCAGTTCGCATTGCGCTGTTGTGCATGAAATTCGGAATTTATACAGTATACATCAAAATAGCGGCATACGTACACTGCTGTCTTCAAAGGGAATCGTTGAGGAATTGTGGTGGCGGGCGAATCGGCGATGAGTTATACGATTGAAGATAAGTATAATTCTTCTTTGTTAATTGACAATGTGCCCCAAAGGGTTTGGGAACTGATGTACATATATTAGAATACATATACACATAGGCCCATAGCTCGGTCAATGAAACAAATGTATATAAATTCCGAAATTGGGAGCTAAATCAGCTGGCTAAATTGTGGGTAATTTACACTTCATATATATGTGTAACAGCAAGCAGTTATATTATTGTAAGCTGCTGCGTTGAGGGTGGTAAAATCGTTTTGTCCACGAAAATTCGAATTCTTAGTATGGTTCCGAATGTGTGAAATTGTGTAAATCGCGTGAAATTTGTGATACAATGTTGGTTCCGAGTTAGACATGACGTCTGATTGAGCTGCATAACGATATTGCAGTTGGTTTGCTCCGCATTCTCACTGATGCAAGGATGCATACAATATTGGTTGTATTGTGAACATTAAAATATACATACCATATATTACATAGAGTTGTCAACTTTTCGAAATTGCGGATTCCTAAAAATTAATTAGGGAATGGTTATTCCAATTTACACAAATTGTTTTGAAAATTTGGTTGAAATATCACTGGTGACTGTGCGTACTGGTTTTGCCGATGTTCCATTCCAGGCGTATGGCGAAAAGATTGGTTTTACCGGAGTGTGTAGACATCACAGATTGGCTGTCATCAATCGGTGAGGATTAGTCTCCTAACAAGTGTTTGTCGTGTCGTAGCCCGTCACCGGCATGGTGTTTCATGTTTTAGTTGAACCGTGAACTTCCGGTTTAAGGAGTTTGCACATGGCAAGAAATACGCCTAGACTTTTGTTTCGTGCATGAATAAATATATGTTTGGGTGATTCTCCATTAAATGAACAATTTCGTCCAGAAAATTCGGGGGGGGGGAAAGTTTGTCACATGCCGATGAATTTTATGCGAGTATGTAGCACAGATATTGGTGACCACGAAAATGACATTTGGCAAAATTATAGGGCCAGGTCAAGGTCAATCAAGGTCGTTCATTACAGCATGTGCCAATGACGATTTTTGGGGTTGAATCAGGGCAACGTCATTGTCAAATACGCTCTTTCTCCATAACTTGTTGACATGTGCTCTTTAATAGTTGAATTATCGTTATGAGTATATATTGTTTGAGTAGCCGATGATGCATCCGTCCAAACGACGTATTGCGTAGCTCCGCACGTTGAGACGTCTATGAGATACAGCCATTTGAATATACGTGGTGGAAATTGATGTGCTTTGTGGGCGTGACTTAGAGTTCAAACTCTCTAAGAGGTCAACGAATACAGCGTTCAGATATGATAATTGGAAACAGATTTTGATCGCATAAAAGGCGATTCCTATCAAGTCGGGCATGCCCTGGTCCCTCGTACACTTGGTTTGACTCCAAACGATCGAGGCACTCTGATGTAGACAGCGTGAACATACGTCAATCAAAGTCTGTTCCCCCAAGGGGTTCGCCAAATTGCAATGATAATTTAGAGTAGAAAACATTGTCGATGGATTTCTCTTACATGTTTCAAGATATTGAACTGAAATTTGGTATTTAGGGGTTTCTCGGTGCGCTCAATCAGATAGAATTGTCAGTGAGATATTCTGACGGTCCAAAATGTGTATTTTGACGCCGTTGCTATAACACACGAGCCTGAAATCGACCCGCAGGCAGAACGATTGTTGAAAAGCACGGAAATAATTGACTTTCAAACTGTCATCTGCTTCTCACTGAGATTGTTTGATGTAAACGTCAATCCATTTAGAGAATTCGTTAGATTCCGTTGATCACCCCCCCCCCCCCCCCACCACTCATTCACTCACCCCCCCCCCCCCCCCCGATTTTATATAAAACGCACTAAAACTAATCCATATGTCATATTTGTTCTTTTTATCTACACCCAGATCATCCCTTAACATGTTTTATTTGTTAGATCGTGTTTGCGTCTCTGGATATTTCAAAATTAAAATTGCGTCATTACCCAAACAGAAGGAGTGTTTGGGTAATGACGCGTTTGGGTAATGACGATTTTCGTTTCAGCGCGCTCTTATATTTTGAATATCCATCACCTATGAAAATGAACTAGTTTATGAACAAACAACCGCTGTGAGCTTTCGAAAAAAACTTTTAATCGTTCGCCTACAGCATGTAACATTCAATTGGTCTGCGTTTGTGTAATGACGCTGAATAAACATACGCTAGCGATTTCTAGTTTCAAAGGTTGATTTTGAAAAATTATTCAAGGAAACATAACCTGGGTTTATTTTTTCTAGACATTAAAGGATATTTACTCCACGATGCAACCATAGATATGAACAAGCTATGTTTCTGGTGAAAATATCAGCCGTCTTTATCGTGCGTTTGGGTAATGATTCTATATAACGGGACATGCTTTTGGAAGACTTCACATGCTTTCCACTAACTAAATATTTAATTTCATAAAAATTATACGAATTGCATGGCGTTCAGTGCAAAATTCCGCACAAGAATATTAATTGGTTTAAAGATAAATCGTTCGGTGGCGAATGGGAACAATCAGGGAAGTTGAATGCCTTTGATTTGGGACATGCTGTTTCGGGGTACGTAGCCTGTAATATACACATGGCATATATGTTGTCACACGTCCATACTAAACCCGAAATGTCGCTAATAAATGCCTGTATCGTGAGCTACAAGATCATTACCATCACGTTTATGTATGGTGGCCATTGCTTTTCATAGGATGAACTAATAACGCAGGACATGGGTTTGCTCGTTTACGGGAGAATCACCCATTTACATCAATGGTCACCGATAAATTCCGAAGGCCCGAGGCGAATTAGATGAATATAACATTGGCGACGACGTGGAAACGAACTCCTAAGCATAAAGCTGCCGAATAAAGCGATAAAATTGACAAATCCGCACTCGCAAAATTCGACCCACTTGTTGAACTTGTTGACCCCCAGACAGTCGGTCCAAGATGGGCAAAATGGCTCATGTCCTTCAATTTCTACGCAGATGGGAAGGGTCTCATTGTTACTAATGCTGTACAACCTGATGATGCACAACTTATAACCCGTCAGAGACGAAGAGCAATGTTACTACACAAAATTATGGATCTACTCGATCCCGTCCTGTAATTTGTAAAAGCCAGCCTTGGTCACTAGGACGTAACAACTACAGATACAGATACAACGCAGGAAGTGCTGTTCAGGACATTTTTCACACCCTCGAAAATACAGGGGACCCAACTAAATACCAAGCTGCTGTAACTGCCATCAACGCATATTTTTTGCCCAAAGTAAATCAGACTCTTGCCAGACACACGTTTAACAACATGAAACCAAACCCTGGCGAACCTATGCAGCAATTTGCAACACGTTTGAGAGACAAATCAACATCGTGTGGCTATGGTAACGACACAGAGGGTCATATCAGGGATTCTATCGTATGGCAATCACCGACCGCAATAAAACGTCGACTACTAGAAGAAGGCGGAGATCTAACATTAGCCCGAGCTCTAGAAATAGCAACACAAGTCGAGAATGTTGAAAATCTCTTATAAGCACAACAGCCAGCCGAGCCTAATGTCAACAGAGTACAGCTCAAATCTAAGCCACAGAAGGGAGCGTGTTACCGATGTGGTAGCAAACAACACTACGGCAATGATCCAAATGCCCCGCTATTGGAAAACGATGTGCGAAATGTCGGAAAATGTCACATTTTGCTGCCGTCTGTAGGACAAAGATGGTAAACGCTGTTGACGACTCATCAGAAGATTACGAAGAACCACCACAAGCGTCAAATTATGCATTTCATTTTGACGAATCCTTATACAAACTTGACTGTATGACCACCGTCATCTTGGGCGGTGTTCAGATCGACATGTTGATTGATTCCGGTGCGAGAACGAACGTCATAGACGAGCGCACGTGGAAAAATTTGAAAGATCAGAAAATCAGATGTGACTCAACATCAACTGACACTAACTCAAGAAAACTTTATGCATATGCTTCAAAAACACCTATTCCTGTTAAAGGTAAATTCAACTGCACCGTCAAAAGTGGCGAAAACCAAACAACTGGCTATTTTCCTCGTAATCGTTGGAAACGGTGTTCCATTGTTGGGAAATGAATTAGACTTACTCCGAGTTGGTCCTGATGTTGCAGAAATTAAAGAGACACAAAGTGACATTTACGACCAGTTGTGTTCAGAATATCCTAAAATTTTCGACACAGTTGGTAAACTGAAAGGAACTCTAGTGCATCTTCACAGTGATGAATCGGTGACACCGGTCGCTCAACAGCTAAGAAGAACTCCGTTTCATTTACGTGACCGTGTTGAAAATAAACTGAAACAACTCGAACAATTGGACATTATCGAAGCAGTCGAAGGTCCGACTCCGTGGGTAAATCCAGTCGTGATCGTACCTAAAGGTGAATCCGACGTCAGAATCTGTCTTGATATGAGGCAAGCTAACCAAGCGATTGTTCGTGAACGACACCCAATACCGACCGTCGATGAAGTGCTACAAAATATGAATGGAGCGACAATATTCAGCGAGCTGGACCTAGTTCTCGGTTACCACCAACTAGAGCTGGATGAAGAATCGAGAGATATAACAACCTTTGTAACGCATGCAGGATTGCACCGTTACAAACGATTGCTCTTTGGAGTGAACTCCGCGCGAGCGAATTATTTCAATACAAAATCTCCAACGCGCTCAGTGGAATAAATGGTGTGGAAAATATATCCGATAACATCGTAGTTCATGCTGCTGACAAAGCGATGCACGACGAAAGGCTTCGACAAGTGTTTCAACGATTGAAAAGCGTGGGCCTCACATTAAATCGTGCGAAATGTCAGTTCGGAATGAACAAAGTGAAATTCTTCGGATATCTGGTGTCTGAGAAAGGCATCGGTCCCACAGAGAAGCGTTTACAAGCGATGCTAAACACGCGACAACCGGAAAACATCAACGAGCTGAGAAGTTTTCTTGGTCTAGTCAACTACAGTGCGCGATTCATTCCAGAATTCGCGAGAATCAGTGAGCCGCTACGCAACCTAACGCCAAATGGTGTGCCGTTCGAATTCGGGGCTGATCATATGTGTGCGTTCAACAAGTTGAAAGAGTGTTTGAAAAAAGCGAACACACTAGCCCATTTCGACAAAAGTGCGCCGACTCAGATCATAGCAGATGGAAGTCCAACCGCGTTAGGCGCTAGCTGTGTTAGTACAACAACAGAAAAGTGGTCCTGTTGTTGTCAGTTACGCTAGTCTTGTTCTGTCATCAGTGGAACGTAGATATTCTCAAACCGAGCGCGAAGCGTTATCTCTGGTATATGCGTGTGAGAAATTCCACCCATATATCTACGGGAAGCCGTTCGAGCTCGTTACAGATCACAAAGCGCTCGAAGTAATATATGGTCCGAAATCGAAACCAAGTGCGCATATCGAGCGTTGGGTTCTCCGAATGCAGCCGTACGACTTCAAGGTGAAACACGTTCGATGTGTTGATAATATCGCAGATTCGCTGTCGAGACTAGTCACAGAACCTGCGAATGAAACCGTCGATAACGCTGATGAATATGTTCGATTCGTGACCGTAAATGCGACTCCGGCAACGTTCACGACGAAAGAAATCGAGAGAGAATCCGAATGTGATCCAGAACTCATCGAACTTAGGAATGCGAACACAACGGGCCGATTCGATAATTCGAAACCATATATGCCGATAGCCGGTGAGCTGTGCGTCATAGGACAGTTGGTGCTTCGTGGATCCCGTATCGTTATGCCAAAGAAACTCAGACCTTGGCTCTGGCGCATGAGGGACATTTAGGAATCGTGGGCACCAAACAAGCACTACGCACAAAAGTATGGTGGCCTGGGATGGACAAAGCTGTAGAACGTTACTGTAAATGTTGCCATGGGTGCCAAACTGTGGCGCGACCAGACCCGCCGGAACCGTTAAGGCCTACTCAACTACCACGTCAACCGTGGACTGAACTAGCTGTTGACTTGCTTGGACCTCTACATTCTGGACACAGTATACTAGTGGTTGTTGACTACTATAGTCGTTACTACGAGTATGACATCCTCACCACAACAACGGCGTCAACAGTAATTGACAGTCTAGAGGAAATATTTGCGAGACATGGACTACCGTTAGCTATCAAGTCGGACCATGGTCCACAATTCATTTCGTTGGAATTGAATGACTTTTGTACACGAAATGGTATTAAACATTTACAGGTGACTGCGCGATACGCTGCCGCGAACGGAGAAGTCGAAAGACAAAATGCGTCACTCATGAAACGCATTCGAATAGCGCACGTCGAAGGGAGAAACTGGAAGATTGAACTAAGGACATATGTACAGAAGTACCGAAGTATACCGCATGCTGGGACAGGACGTTCACCAGCCGAGCTCTTGTTCAACCGCAACGTGCGTAACAAAATTCCGACGCTAGAACTCGAAACGTATGATGGTGACAAACCGCAACCAGATTCATACGACGGTGACAAATCGCGACCGGATTAAGAACTTTTCGACAAGGATTCAGAGTACAAAGGGCGAACCAAAATCTATGCTGACATGTCCAGGAACGCCAAGTATTCAGACATAGATCTAGGTGACCAGGTTCTCGTTCACCAAGAACCGACAAACAAACTATCGCCAAACTTCAACCCAGTTCCGAACCAGGTCATTTCCAAACAGGGTAACAGTTTCGTTGATCGAAATCCATCAGGTGTGACATATAGCCGAAACTCGAGAAACTTGAAAAGGTTTAACACTATGGGTGTATCCCCGTCAGACGATAACGACACTCCGGCGACTTCGCTCATGACTCCAACTGTGACTCTGCCCATTTCTGAGTCTATCACAGGAACGCCGAAAAATGACAATAGACCGCCAGATCATGCCGATACACCGCCAGATCATGTCGATAGATGGCGAAGACATAATGTCAAACCGCCTGAGAGATTCCGGGACCTGGGAGATTCCGGGACTATGTAACATAAACTTTGAGAAAAGGGGTGATGTCGTGTCGTAGCCCGTCACCGGCATGGTGTTTCATGTTTTAGTTGAACCGTGAACTTCCGGTTTAAGGAGTTTGTACATGGCAAGAAATATGCCTAGACTTTTATTGTTTCGTGCATGAATAAATATATGTTTACATCAATAGTCACCGATAAATTCCGAAGGCCCTAGGTGAATTAGAGGGATATAACAGTGTTAAATTGGAAATGTACGCATGGCGCTGAATTCATATGTTCACATGTAACAGACTGATGGGACTGTGAAATCATTCTATACATCAACGGAACTCGTGTGTTCTGTATATTTTAGAACTGAACTCCAGATGGTTCTTGTTAAAATTGGAATCAGCAAACAAGCTAGTAATCATATAGTGTTGCGGATATATGTTATCATTATGTGGGCTAATTGTTTAAGATTCACTGCAATGATAGCATTATAAATTTATGACATGCGTGACCAATAGATATATTTATTATATGTAAATAATCGAGTGAACAGTATATTCGAAACAGATGTGTTAATCTTGAAAATTTCAATAACAGATTCAAAGGCACCATTGTCGAAGTTCAGAATGTGATAAGGTACTCAGTGTGCCGCTTATTTTTATTAGAAATTGGGGGTATCTAATTATTCATCATTCTTTTTTTGTCAATCTGTGGTCCGCGTGACGATGCAACGGGCTAACCTATATTAGTTAGGGAGCCCGCATATGTTCTATTTACACTTTTGCGTAAAACAGGTTTGACCCCCTAAAGTTGGTACCAATAATGGAACATTCTGAAAAACCGATTTCTTAAGTTGCGCATTCCTGGGGTTTAGGGGCCGCTAAACCCCAAAAAGTGCCAAAAATCACTTCTATTTTCACTTCCGCGTACATCGATGAATTTTGGTTTGATGATACTACTAAGTGTACTGATTAAGAAAACACAACTTAAGAAATGGATTTTCCTGAGGTTTTCAGATAAGAAAGGGGGTCCCATGCTGAACCCCAAAACGTGATTTTTCACTTTTTTTTTACACTTTCGCGTACATCCATAATTTTTGGTCTCAAAGTACTTTGATATATACTAATCATAAAAACACAACTTAAGAAGCAACTTTTCCTGGGGTTTTAAGATAAGAAGGGGGTCATCGCGTCACCCATCAAAACGTAAAAAATCACTTTTATTTACATGATTGCATTCGTCCAACGTGTGTCGTATGTGCGTACAGCCCTGGAACGTTGCACTATTACAACCAATACATCCCTAAATCGATACGATCAACTTAAGAAAAATATATATTCATGTCGTTTTTCTGATAAGAACGAGACTTGTTACCCCCCCCCCCCCCCCCCCCCCCCACAACCCGATCCATTTTCTAGAACTATAAGTGAGCCAGTTTTATGAAAACTAGCGGGAAAATCTAGTAAAATGTATACAAATGTATATATTTTCGTGAAGATAAGACATAATGACACTTTTTTGGGCCAAAATTGAAACTCACCATCCAAGATGGCCGCCAAAATGGCCGCCAAAATGACATTTTTTCACAAATATCTTCTAGATCAATTCATGCTGTTTGGAACTGGTTGAGTAATGCAACTTTATTTTGTGTTTTGTATACTAACTGATCATTGGAGCAATTAAATATGCAATTATTGGGGTCCTAACCCCTTCCGATCCCTCAAAAATTATATATTTACAGAACGCAGTACAAAATTTTACAAAAAATCACAATTGGGATTCTAGTCATATTTCAACAAGAAATGAAAAGAACATTGTAATGTAAGTGAGGCATATCATTACCTATGAATATTCCACATCTCTAGAACCATAAATCTTACCTTGGCTCAAAATGGCTGCGAAAATGGCCGCCAAAATATGGTAATGGTAAATATTGCCACAGGGTGTCCTGCAATCGCTTACAAGTTGTGGTTGATGTACACAATTGGCTAATCTGTTTTCTATATATTGCTTACTAACATGTCTGATGCACCATGGATCATTTTTAAAATTGTCACCACTGACATCACCAGAAATATTGGATTTTTCTCTCACAAACTTGACATAAATATCGGCAAAAATTAACTTTTCAGGGTTCGACCATTTGTTCAAGTAAAATGTAACTATCTTTGGATTGAAAGGTGTTTATTGTTTTGGTCTATCTTAAATGTGTCACACTACGGTGTTTATAGACTAAATTGCTCAAGATGGCTTCCAAATTGGCAACCAAATTTATAAAAAGTTAAAAGTTAACATATCCCGAACATTATTCTCTGCGTTATCCGAAAAAGGTGGCAAATTGTGACTCACTTGGTTATTGTACGTGTTAGTTACAATGTAATTAATTGACAACTACGTTCTATTATGTTTGTCCCAGTTCCGTATGGGACATGACAAATTCATTTTAATGTTGCAGTATGGAATTTTGCGGAGAACCTCTTTTGTGATTCTGGCCATATTATTGAAAGGAAATGGGCAGAACTTTGAGACGGAACTGAGATGAACCATTATATGTGGGTATTCTGGCCCATTATGATACAAATTTATCAACTGGATACAGGGTGGAAGCCAAGATGGCAGCCAGGGAGTTACGCTATGATCATAGATAGGATAATAGGTATACAGGGAGTTATTGTATGGTCATGAATGATGTGTAGGTATATAGGGAGTGCCCTGTTGGTAACGGTGGGACGTATATTTATATATGTTGTAGATGTGTTATCATTGGTGGTGTATGGGGAGTAGATTTATTATCATGGATGGCGTGTATGAGTATGGCAAGTATGGAACTTATGAGTGGTCGTATGTGCGGATATTGGTATATCTGGAAGGGCTCACCATTGGTGATGTGCATATGTATACCTGGATTGACTATATGGTCATGTGTATGGCGAATATATATACATGTAGTGGCTGCATGGTCCATTGTGAGGTGAATATGTATACAATGAGTGACTATGATCGTAAATGTAGTGAATATGTATACATAGAGTGAATATATGGTCATGTGTCGGGTGTAGGTGTATACCTGGTGTTCATGCATGGTGACTCGTGGCTGTATCGTCATTTGTGGTATGTACGGGTATAACCAAGTATGGTTGTATGATCAGGTGTACTAGTACATGTACGTGTATAAAGTGGGTGACTATGTTGTCATTTGTGTGGTGTTTATGTACATATGGAGTGACTGGGGTAATGGGTGGGTTGTACATGTGTACATTGGGCGGCTATCGCTTTCCACAATAACTCAAGGATATGTTAATCAATAGAGAGGTTATGTCATATCGTGGAAAGCGATATCCACCCATTATCACACAGTCATTACATATATACATAAACACCACAGACATAACAATATAGTGACCAACTGTATACATGTACACCTGACCCATGACCACGGATGACCATACAGCCACGCGTCACAATGCAGGCACACCGGGTATACTCCTAAACATGACCCATAACCATATAGTCACTCCTTGTATACCCATTCATCTCACCATTGGCCATAAGGTCATCCCATGTATACCTATTCTCCAAACGCATGGTCAAATAGACAATCAATATATACATCAACACCACAACAATGACCATAAAGTCACTCCGGTATACATATGCACATCACTAATGGCCATATAGCCACTCGCTTCATACACATACCCTCACCCATGTTACCTGGTATACTCCTTCACCTGACCTATGGCCATATAGTCACCCTGTGTGTACCTATTCAAAACATTCATACACGATCATGGTCAATCCTTGTATACATATTCACATCAACATTGGCCATGTCGATACCTGTATCCCTATTTGTCACACCATAGCCGAATAGCCACTCAAGATATACTAATACACCCCAGCCATGTCAGTATAGTCACTACATGTATGCGTATGCACCTCATCCATGGCCATATAACCACTCGCTATATACACATATCCCTCGCCCATGACAAGAAAGCAACACGTGTGTGTACTGGTATAACCTACATATGACGATACCGACACGAGTCACCAAACAGGAACACCAGATACATGTATGCTCATACGCCTGTCACCCCCTATATAGATGTTCATTACATTTATGGTCATACAGTCACTACTTGTATACCTGCATGTACTCATCTCACCTTTAACCATGCGGTCACTACCTGTATTCCTATTCGACACACATAGTCATATAACCACTCGATATACATATGCAGCCCACCCTAGACCATAGATTCACTCCAGGTATACATGTAAACCTCACTAATGGCCATTCAGCCCTTCCAGATATACAAAAAACCCGCACATACGACCACTCAAACAATCCATACTTGCATATACACCTCACACATGACAATTCAGCAATTCACTGTATAACCATACACGCCATCCATGATAATACAGCTAAGCCCTATACACCCACCAATGATAATACATCCACGAGATATATAAATATACATCCCACCCGTTACCACAAGGACACTCCCTATGTACCCACACGCTCGATAATGTCCACCCAGCTTACTCCAGGTATTCATATTCAATCATGACCGTACAGTCATTCCATGTATACCTATACACATTACCCGTAACCATAAAATCACTACCTATTTATCCACACACCCCATCCATGATCATACAGACAATGCATGTACATCCCACCATGACCACACTGTATCCTGTTGACATTTTTTTTATCATACTGGACCAGAATAGCCAAAGATTATGGTCCATCTGAGTTCTGTCTCAAAGTTCTGCCCATTTCCTTTCAATAAATATGGCCAAAATCACAAAAGAGGTTCTTGGCAAAATTACATACTTTAAAATGAATTTGTCATGCCCCATACGGAATGGGACAACTGGTAATAGAACATGTAGTTGTCAGTTAATTAACGAACACGTATAATAACCAAGTGAGTCACAATTTGCTACCTTTTCGGATAATGCAGAGAATGTTCGGGATATATGTAAAAAAAATTGCATTTTACAAATTTGGTTGCCATTTTGGAAGCCTTCTTGAACAATTTGGTCTATAAACACCGTAGTGTGACACATTTAAAATAGACCAAAACAATAAACACCTTTCAATCCAAAGATAGTTATATTTTACCTGAAAAAATGGTCCAAACCTGAAAACTGAATTTTTGCCAATATTTATGTCAAGTTTTTTAAGAGAAAATCCAATATTTTTGACGATGTCAGTGGTGAAAATAGTAACAATTAACCATGGTGCATCAGACATGTTAGTATTCAATGTGTAGAATGCAGAATAGCCAATTTTATACATCAACACAACTTGTAAGCGATTGCAGGACACGCTGGTTTATTATTTACCATTTTCCATATTTTGGTGGCCATATTGGCAGCCATTTTGAGCCAAAGTAAGAATTTTGGTTCCAGTGATGTGGAATATTCATAGGTAATGATATGCCTCACTTACATTACAAAGTTCTGTTCATTTCTTGTTGAAATATGACTAGAATCCCAATTGTGATTTTTTGTGAAATTTTATACCGCATTCTGTACAATCGATGTTTTGAGGGATCGGAAGGGGTTAGGACCCCAATAATTGCATATTTAATTGCTCCAATGATCAGTTAATATACAAAACACAAAATAAAGTTGCATTATTCAACCAGTTCCAAACAGCATGAATTGATCTAGAAGATATTTGTGAAAAAAGTCATATTGTCAACTTCCGGCGGCCATTTTGGTGGCCATCTTGGATGGTGAGTTTCAATTTTGGCCCAAAAAAGTGTTATTATGTCTTAGCTTCACGAAAATATATACATTTGTATACATTTTACTAGATTTTCCCGCTATAATTTGTATAGGTTATAACCCCCTTGGGTGTTTGTACAAGGAATATAGACCAAAGCTGCGAAGCAGCTGCGGTCTGTATTCCTTGTACAGACACCCAAGGGGGTTATGACATATTTATAAAACGGTTCACACCCCAAGGCAAACACAATTGAGTCACATTATATTCGATGATTACCTAAACAAAAGTCAATTGAATGGATTGTGGTGCTCGCTACTCCTGTTGAATAATCAGTCAAATGTCCGTTGACAATCGGCTCACTTGCATGCGTCTGCATTATATATCAGCGATTCAGCATTGATCAGCATTGTGTCCGAATTTGAGAACGCTTTATACTGATAACGTGTTTCTTGATGAAAAATATTATTCCTTGTGACAATAAACTGTTTCAGCTGTCTATGTTATTTTCCACCTTGTTGCCATAATGGAATTATCGTTCAGAACACAGGAGACAATGTGCCGGTTGTGTTCGGACTCGGAAGTGAAACTATTCCACATTGCATAAAGTTTGTGTGATGAAATATCACCGGAATTCATAACAAAAGACGTAAGCAAACCTGTGTATAGTGTCTTTATTTTCCGCGCACATGCATGTATATGTGAACAGTTTGTGAAATTTTCGCAATGTAACATTCAAAAGATCATTAAGTGATTATTGTGGATTATACATTCGAAACAGGTTTGGATCTAGTTCAGTTTACTTCCAATCACCCGCCCCTCCCGACAATCCATAACATATTCAACCGAAAGTGTTGGGCCCCCACCCATGTAGTCCACCCTATACCGGTATGTCCGCTAATAATGGAATGATCCGTATCTTCCCGAGTGACTGGTGCGATCATTATCATGCCGCATTGTTAGAATTTCACACCTATCGCTCCGATCTCCTTTCAGCTTACTATCCAATTAATATCAATTTATGTCCACGATTGCTATAGCGTCCAGTTCTGGAACTTCTTGCTACTTAAACTCTCTCGATGCCCTAGCTAAATATTTCTATCTGTCTCCCTACATCTTTCTCTCTATATATATATCTCATTCTCTCCCCCACTCTCTCCACCACTGTCCTCAGTCACCCCTCATGCTATTTGCTCTCATCTCGTTGATCTTGATGTATTATATTGTATATACCGAGGCTCTCCCATTGTGGAGGTTGAACAATAAACATTCTGTATTTTGGCCCCGTTGAAATATAGATTCATACAAGAAATATTGTTCATGAATTGGAGCAATTTGATTGGCCGAGGGGTGTGAACCGGTTTATAATCATAAAACTTGCTCACTTATAGTTCTAGAAAATGGATCGGGTTGTGTGGGTGGGGGGGGGGGGGGTGACAAGTCTCGTTCTTATCAGAAGAAAACGACATGAATATATATTTCTTAAGTTGATCGTATCGATTTAGGGATGTATTGGTTGTAATAGTGCAACGTTCCAGTGGTGTACGCACATACACACACGTTGGACGAATGCAATCATGTGAATAAAAGTGATTTTTTACGTTTTGAGGCGTGACCCGATGACTCCCTTCTTATCTTAAAACCACAGGAAAAGTTGCTTCTTAAGTTGTGTTTTTATAATTAGTATATATCAAAGTACTTTGAGACCCAAAATTATGGATGTACGCGAAAGTGTAAAAAAAAGTGAAAAATCACGTTTTGGGGTTCAGCATGGGACCCCCTTTCTTATCTGAAAACCCCAGGAAAATCCCTTTCTTAAGTTGTGTTTTCTTAATCAGTACACTTAGGAGTATCATCAAACCAAAATTCATCGATGTACGCGGAAGTGTAAATAGAAGTGACGCGCAACTTAAGAAATCGGTTTTTCAGAATGTTCCATTATTGGTACCAACTTTAGGGGGTCAAACCTTTTGTACGCAAAAGTGTAAATAGAACATATGCCGGCTCCCCAACTATATGGGTGTTGTTGTTCTTGGGAATATTCGGGATGAAGGATGGAACGCGTTTTAGGGGAAATATTCTTTAAGTCGTTTGACCGGAGGAAATTAGAGTTAAAGTACTTTCCCCTAGCGGTGAAAGACGAATCGCCGAATGTGGCGCTTCTCGATGGCGAGAGGTTTATGGTCATATGCGTTGATTCCGTCTTCGGGTGTGGACCGCCTAATTTTTTACGGTATATGAGGCGTTAATACGTATATATATATATATATATATATATATATATATATATATATATACGTATATATCACATTGCAATTAATCAGATAGTTCTTCATGAATCAAATCGATACATGTCTTTGTATGGGACATGTTGAAATACATGTCATGTATTAGCTTATTTGCTGACACCGATTTAGAGAAAATGTATGGACTGGTTTGTGTGCATGAAATAATGTTGCCAGTGATAAGCCGACACTGAGGTACGGTACCGATCGACAGATCTGGTAGAGATCGGACGGTATAAGTTGTTACTTGGCATTGGTTTGGTGTCACAGGTTTCCATAGGTGTTTTATCCTACGGGTTTTTATCTATGTTTTTTCCTGGCCGGCCACGTACCGTAGTAACATTAATTATGGTTCATGTTGTCTTTTATTGGGAAATCCATGATGATTGTATAATATGATTGTATATATATATATTGGAAATATTATGTTTCATAACTCAGTATTACATGTAGAGTAATATATTGTAGTGTCTTAAGACTCGAATAGTCTTTCTAAAGTAGATCCGACTGGCCGTATGCAACATAAATTATCATATAGCATCAGTTGTATGTTGAAGTGCAGAGTATCCACTGCATCTACAGTGTATCTTGTTATCTGCATGGTGTGTAATTGGAATACGAATTACCATTGGATTTACTTGTGGATATATGGAAATTTGAGATTAGTAAATTTTTCCAGATGAAACCTAGTAACCGTGGTTATTCACAACGGTGTAAACGGGTCTATCTTATGCTCACTGTCAGTACAGTGTCGTGTTCGAACAAATCAGGTTTGGTTTTTTTTGATCGTATGCGCAGAGGCAGATGTGATATTGGTGTATTCTAGGATTGTATGGATGCTTATTGATATATATCGGCGATATTTATTGGCTTTTTATTTTATTTGTTTCAATTAATGGCGAATTATCTGCATATCACCGGTAATTCAAATAGCATTATAAGTAATGCAGACTGACATTATACTGCCCATGCAGTGTTCGCTTGTCCGAACGCTCAGTGATGTTCTGGAGTTTGCGCCGATGCAAACGGATGCTTTGGCTCCATAATTCGATGCATTCATCTCTCAATGCATACTATATGGCTATTTATTCTATTGTATGTATTTCCAGTGGACTGAAATATGGAATATTGGATATTTGAGCATTGAGAAGTGTGAATAATTTAAAGTTAGAACCAATGCAATGCGGTTATTGGTGGACTGTTTTGTATAATACTACAGTAAACGTTGTTTTGGGTCCATAAACACAATCGTGTAAACTATATTCTCACCGTCAGTGCAGTGTCGTTTTGGAACCAGTGTATATATGATATATGTTGTATTGTTTCCATTATTGGCGAATTTATAAGCATATTAATTCAATTAGAATTATACAGGTAATACAGACCGACGTAATACTGCTCATGTAGAGTACACTTTCTGAACGTTCAGTGATGTTCTGGAGTTTGCGCAGATGCAAACGGACATTTTGGTTCCATAATTCGATGCAGTCATCTCTCAATGCTTAATAGATGGCTATTTGTTCTATGTAATTCTAATGGACTGACATGTGGAATATTTGGATATTAGAGCATTGAGAATTGTGAATGATTAAATGTTAGAACCGATGAAACGCGGTTTTTGGTGGACTGTTTTGTAAATACTACAGTAAAAGTGGAATTGATGATATAAATATCCGTACATATTTCCGATGGAATAGGCAAATTGCGTATATATTGGTGACTAATTGTACACTGTCATTATAGTGACGCATTGTAACTGCAGTGCGCATGCGATGCGATTTCATGTCAGTTCGCGGTGGTGCACTGCAATGTGATGCACGGTCCGGGTATAGTGTGCGTGATAGACTATAATGATGTACTGTCATTCACAGTGCGCGGTTTAGAACATTCAGTGATGTTCTTTCATCTGCGCAGATGCAGATGGGCAGCATGTACACAATAATGTAATTTCCTATCTCGGGTGTGATTTCAGAGAACATTCAGTGATGTTGGGCCATCTACGCAGATGCAAATGGGCGATGTTATTGTGATGGAATGTCCTTGTTTGTTTATATGGTTGTGATGGAATGTTTTTGTGCATGTATATTGGAATGATTATGTGTAGTTGGTGTGATTAAATGCGGTCCGCGTGACGATGCAACGCGCTAACCTATATGGGTGTTGTTGTTCTTCGGAATATTCGGGATGAAGGATGGAACGCGTTTTAGGGGAAATGTTTGAACAGCTCTATGGCCATATATGACCTAGTTTGGGATTTTTCGATGACTTCATTATATGCATGTTCCTTATGTGAGGACAGTGAGACAAATAAACCAACTCACGACTTATCGGGTTGTTTAATTGTGCTTTCACTGTCGCCGGCGCCATAAAATGGAATAACGGATGAGTCCATTATCTGCTTATTTCAGAATAAAATAATCCAATATGAATCTATTTTCGCAATATAGGTTGATTATATACGTATTTGCACGATAGGTTCGAAAATCTAAAAAAGCCTCTAGAAACGAAGGTGCGAGCATTTTTCTCTCAGAAGCTTTTGAGAATTGTTTCTAAAGGTATTTTTATGCTGATTTCAAAAACCAATGTTGGCAAGTTAACAAATTATTATTTCTGGTCAAAAATGGCAATTCAAAATGGCCATCATCAAAACAAAGTCTATCTTTACGTTTGTTGTTATCTTTTGCTCTAAGCCGTTCGAATATTGAGTATTTCCGTACTTTCGAACGAATTGGAACAAGAAGAAGTATACACAGAACATATGTGGTAATTTAAAGTGAACATGTTTGACATTTAACCCCATTTATGCCCAAAAAATGACAAAAAAACGCGAATTTTATAAATTATTACGGTCTTAAATGGCAGAAAGTGAAATATGCTGGAAACGTATCCTTCAAATTGTATAGACAATTGTGTCTAAATGTAATTTGTAACCTGATTCCAAAAAACAATGTTGGCAACTCGACAAATAATTATTTCTGACCTAAAATGACAATTCAAAATGGCCGCCATCAGAACAAAGTCTAGATTTTCGTTTACTGTTATATGTTGTTCTAAGACGTTTGAATATTATGCATTTCCGTACTTTCGAACGAATTTTGACAAGAGACACTATATACAGAACATATGTGGTAATCTAAAGTGAACATGTTTGACATTTAACCCACTTTATGCCCAAAATGACAAAGAAAACGGCAATTTAATAAATTATTGCCGTCTTAAATAGCAGAAAGTGAAATATATCCTTCACATGGTTTAATTAGACAGTTGTATCTAAATGTAATTTGTAATCTGATTCCAAAAAAACAATGTTGGCAACTCGACAAATATTTATTTCTGACTTAAAATGACAATTCAAAATGGCCGATATCATAATCCGTTAAAAATTCGAAAATCATCAGTAATATTATGAAACTGGTTCATCAACACCCAATGCGACACAATTTGCCATCATATAGCCAAAAATGGTCACATAAAAGCCTTATTACGTGCGCTCGCGCAACAGTATGGCGATCAGTCAGATTCGTAGGTATGTACGTTGGTGTACCCTACCGATTCACTTATGAACTACTACCAGCTCACGGAAGAATATCTTATACTTTATATAGCAACAAACTGCCAATTGCTTAATCAAGTTATAGATTTCACCAACTGAACATTTAAAAAATCTATTTGAGTGCGTTTTGGAGCGCATCCTTTGATCTTTTAGAAAGTTGTTGCACGAAAATACGTTGTGTATGTTGACGTTTCTAAGGACGCTGTCACTAACAACGGAAACCAGCATGGTCCGTTCTAATGATGCTCCATAACGTTGTTACGACCCAGTGACGTCACTCACGAACTGCTGGAGGTTAACTAGTCTTGATTGACAGCCGTCTTGTTCCAATAGACGTCTGATAACAGCTGCGGCCATCTTAATTTAAGATTAAGCTCCGCCCTTCGACATCTACCGGCGCTTTGTTGGGATGACATTAACTAACACGAACACTGACTTCCGGGTTGATACACGTTTTTCGAAAACAATGGATCTAAATTAAAAATCAAGATTAAAGCTACTTGAAAACGAAATGACACAAGAATAAATCATAAAATTTAACATCATTGAGTAAAAGCACAAGAAAAGAGAGTGCGCGCTCCGCATATCGAGATAAATCGATCGAATTGATGGATGCACGATATTGGGCAATAAATTATAAACTGAGTTACTGATTCACTAACTAACGGATCACAAAATCTATGTTATTGTAGGGCCATTAATGCCCTATTGGCCTATTCTATATCTGATGACTGTTGGACATGAAGATTAGGCAAGTTTTTATCACTTTATTTCACCAATCAACTTTCAATCAATACTTTCTCATATGTCCTGTCCATCAGGTCCATCTATTTGTTTACTTGTTTGTCTGTTTTATCTAAATTACTCTACCTGTGAACTTGTGAAGGTGACTTGATTGTCAATAAACTTATCTTTACATATATGATAGGCCAATAGATATATATATATGTGTTGATTCGGTACGGTATTTAACGTACAAGTCATATTTATAGCTCTATTAGTTGGGTTGTACATGTATGCTAAATATGTTGATGTTCTTTGTTGGTTCTTTCGGTTGATGTTATTTCACGGTGTCTGTATCGTCCAGATGATGAATTTCATTATTGTCAACTCAGTCTTGAAAAAATGCATATTTCTATTGAGACTTATTTGCTATTATTGCACAAATTATTAAATATTTAAAACAAATATACATTTGGTCAAAATTAATTATGAGCATTGAGCAGAGCCTGGTTGAAATGCTACGGTGTGGCGAATCATACTCGTCTGCGAGCGACGGTCAGAACTGATGCTATATATGCATGGTTCTATTAATGGTTTGTATTTTGATGAGGTAAACTGCTCGTAACCTCCATTGACAATTTCACACCAGGTTCTATTCATAAACAAATTAGAAATTTGGCATAAGGAACTGTAGTAAACAAATGTCTGTCCAAATGACTAGATCATTGACGACTCGGGCAGACATATACGGGTAATCCAATGTTAATAATGTAATGAGGCAGCATGTTTAACACAACCTTTATTATTAAACATTTTAAAGTTAACATATTAAAGACATATTATGGACTTGATCGGGTACGTGAAACTGATAAGTTAGTATTCAGGCACCATGCCAACTTGAAATTGAAAACATCGCCTGAACTACGCTCAAATGTAAATATTTATGTCTAGATTCGGGATGCAACTATCAACGATAAATTTACAAAAATGATTCCGCCAACGAAAGTCACTGCATTTCAATAATATATAAGAATGACGGTGTGTGTTGTGAATTTGGAAATAATATTTGTAAAATGTAACTAAGTACTTTGAGGAAGATTATTCACCATTTCTATTTGGTCACCCTAATGGAGTGTTTCACATCACTTTAAAATTTAAAGAAATATGGTCGAAATGCAAATGAAAGAAATAATGTTGAATGAGGCCAGAAAATAAAGATGCTTTGTTTCCATGCATCGACCGACCCTAAAAATAACCCGCCGACCCTAAAGTGTTTATTGATATTTGGAGAAAAAGTTTTCTAAAATTTTTATTTCTGTTTTTACGACTAATGCTCATAAATATTGATGATTATAGTGTACAAAACACATGGCTTCTAATAACATATCCCTGTGAAAAGTGACGTGAAGTGTGTGATGGGTTGTGGATTGATGGGCATGAATTTTGCAATTTTAATTTTATGAGAGTGGATCCCATGCCTGGCTGCTTTACCTGTATGCCTTGTTTCGGACTTATGGAACATAATCTTGGGTTCCAAATAAACATGCATGCATATTTGTTATTTTATTTGGAAATCTGCCCCTGCATAGTGGTTATTTGGCCAATTGGGTCTGCAAGTTTATTAATTTTGAGGCTATGCAAATTGAAAACAGCACAAACTCAAGATTTGTATATGATTCTGATACCAAATTGATGAGCTTATAACTTTATGCATGTACAAGTTCAAGTATATTGCATACATGTGAACATTTAAATATTGAATAAACACCACATGACACATATTTTGTTGATTACCATGTGTGATTGCTTGGCCTATATTGCATGTACTATACAAATAATTGTTTAACTATAGTTGATGTTTTGCTCAGTTTCCCCTGTGGTATTTTTTGGGTCTGCACTGTTATTAACTTGCAATGGAATCCCCCCCCTGCACTTTTATTTGGAGCCCGAGAGTACAGATACTGTAGGAACACTATCAACATTCATGGTGGTGTGTTACTGTACAGTAATGCCCTAAGTAATTGACTCTTTATCTACAGCATAGTTATGGGTAACTTTTCAGGATTTAGTACTTAGGGCATTACTGTAAGTATATATACATGTATAGAGTCACCACATATGTTAGGGGTACAGCTACTGTTTCCAAAAACCAGGCATGCTAGGTTGGGTGTACTGGCTACCTCCAGACAATAGGATGTAGTCGTCACAATACAAGTACAGTATTATAGTCGTGTCATGGGTAAAATTATAAAAAAGTTAGTGACATCAATTTCGTACCAAGTTTATAGCCAACTTTAGGAAAATGTGGTATGTGAATATTAAATAAAAAACATACTTAAGCATGAAGTACCGGTAAGTTTGATCTTTCATCAATCATAATGTATATTTACACTGTGTTTATAATCAAGCAATACTTTTCCCACAACTCAAGTTGGCATTTTATGTCATTTCAGTCGAGGTGATTCAATATTTCTGCAGCTGGATAAAAAATATCAAAATAAAATAGAAACAAAAAATCCCTACCTACCTACAGCCCTCTTTATTCAGATTGTTTGGCTTCGGCAATACGCTATGGCAACAGTATGCAGTGGCCTAGTTTGCTTCAGCAAATTGCTTCGGCATTAAATGCTGATTGCCGTAGGCAATTATGAAGGCTGTACCTACCCTAATTTTTTCGCTCCATTATCGGAAACATACTCTTTTTTTTTTGCCTGACAAATATATTTGTGTTTAAAGAATACAAAAAATGTCAATATAATTTAATATATAGATAATAAAATAAAATAATATATATTGAATTAATTAAAAATAAATTAACAATTTAACATGCTGACCAGTTAACACAATTAGTGACAGTAATCATTATTTCATTATTTAGGATCCATTGAATGAGACTGGACTTGTCTTCAGCTGTTCAGTGATCAACAATCAGCAGAAAAATTTAATCTTTAAAAAATAAGTTAAAATAGTAATTTTGGGTTCTTAAATACGTTCCACATAAAGCAGAAAAGAGATTTTTGTCACCTACATGGTGTTACTAAAATAATCTTTAGGAACTGCATATTAAGGTTGATTTAATGAACTTTATGAAGCTATGGGGGGGGTGGTAAAATAATATAAATTGCAACAAAAATGGTAAATAAAATAAATTTCATATGATTTGAGTGAATAGCATATACCACTCACACGCTGACTCAAGTAACCAAACATTCGTCACAATCAGAGATGGACATGTATGTCCTTTTCACCTTTTGTAGCCATAAACACATTTTCAACCGTTGAACTTGACCACCGGGGTTGCTGGGTGCACGGAAATCTTCCGAAATGGGTTGGCCAATAATGTTTTATAAGTGCAATCTAAGTCGTTCTAGCTGAAAATGTGTTTTAACATTTGTAAGTCATATCCATATTTAATTGACCGTCTTACTCTATAGTATTATTCAATAAATTTGACAGTTTGTGCTATAATTCGTTAACAATTGCAACAACTTGCTCGTAAAAATTTAAAATGGTGAAGTTTGTTTACCACGTTGGATAGGTCAAGGGTCATTGGCGAAAGGTCGAGGTCACTAGCTGTTCCCTGACTCCTAAAGTGTATGCTTGGAGTCAGGTAAGCCTTGGTTAGAGGTTAACTGCTCCAAGTTCTTGTAACCTTTCTTCCTTGTATATTTTAAGTTTATCTGTCTAGTAGAGGATGCTTTATCTGTCTAGTAGACGGATAGAGGCGTGGTTTATCTGATGGGCTTTATCTGTATAGTAGACAGGGGTAGGAGGTGGATACATAGGGGTATTCCTTATTCCTTACATCATATAAATAGGGGTATTCCTTATTCCTTCCCCTTCTCTGTTTTGTTTGTTCCCATAGTGTTCCCATGGAATATACATTTTTTACTGCCATGATAATAATCCAGTTATACTTGCCTTACATATATCAATGTGATTATAATTTATTATATACTCATAAAATTATTGAAGATTGTAATTGTCTTTTTTTGCTAACATTAAATTAAATAAATTAAGTAAAATACAGTGAAATTATTTTTTTAATTATTTTTTATTACATTTTTGCGCACGTTGGCATCTCTCTGAGTGCATTCTAGTTTATTATTGCAGTCAGTTCCACAGTTGCAGAGTGGTGTGCAGGGTGACTCTGATATTCTGCATGTACACCTTGCTGTTACACACCCCTTCTTGCACCCACATTTGATTATTTCGAGACATGATTTTGGAATGGGTTCTAGTGACATCATGGTTGGATCTAATCGACCATTTTCTTCTTTCCATCCCATTGTCGAAGGATCCGGTAATGTTTGCACAGGAATGGTTGCTTGTTTCCAAACTAAAACCTGGTTGTTTGTTCTCAAAAGGTGGTAATGAAATGAGTCACTAGTTGGTGGAAGATTTTCAGGAGATTTAGTCCGAGGGAACATCCTGAATCTTGCATTGTTGAGTTTTGCATCGGAAACTCCATACAACTTGCATACAAAATGTTCAGTCAGCACTTTCAATTGTTTCAGTGGATATTGCAATATTACCTATATCCGTTAAGAGTTCACAACATTCCAGGTAAATCTTCCATGCGGATCGTTTAGACACCCCATATATGAACGAAATTAATCACACCCCGTTACAGCATGAAACGCAAGAATATAGTTCAGAGCGTCGCTCGGTATTTGGGTGGCAACATATCCTTGATGGGTAAAAATTTAGGACTTTTGGAAGTTACAGCAATCATGAACACATCACAATCTGCAGGGAATTTGTTTAGGTAACCAAGCAATAACACTAGAACATCGACGTCCCTACTTACCACAATAACATGTTTCAGATTGCACCCCATGCTGGCATCAAGTGAATGAAGGATAAGTCTAGTGTCAGCCTCTTCGTGATTAGACTCTAACCCTTTCAAGTCTGTTCCATCTACCGAACAATCTACTCTGCAATCTTCGGGGAACCCCCCTACAACGACAACAGTAACACCTTCTGTTTTCGCTTTGGTAACAAGTTCTCGAGACAAGAAACCATTCAACAAGGGCTTGACCGTCAATGACAATACATGCACGGGGAGATGGTGTCATTTTTGTTAGGCATGATACTTTCTCGACCAGAGCGTCACTAAGCATTGCTTTGTTTCCAGTTCGAAGTGTTTTATTTGTCTCGCATAATGCAATTGGAACAGGCATGAGTTCATGATGTAAAACAGATCGTAGTGTATTACATCGTCTTGTAGTTGCCCTTCATGCCGACAGGGCAGTCAACTTGCAAACACTGACACCATCTCCCAGGTATTGCCATTGACGGTCAGGCCCTTGTTGTGGCCATAGGTAAACCGGAAAAGATAAATATATTTGGCCGATGTATTCTCAGTGTACGTGTTGAAGAAGGGCGAATGCTATGTCTGGATTGATGTAGTGTTCGACAGATACTCGGATACATCAATCAAGACTGCCACCAGATCGAGAAGAAGTCGCAATGTACCACTGATCCGAAGGACAATAACAAATCGTGATGTTCCCATCCCACAAAATTGCAAAAGTTTCATTTTGTTGTCTGACAACAAGTCCGATTAAAATGGTTTCTTGTCTCGAGAACTTGTAACCAAACCGAAAACAGAAGGTGTTGCTGTTGTTGTTGCAGGGGGGGGGGGTCCCAGAAGATTGCAGAGTAAATTGTTCGGTATATGGAACAGACTTGAAAGGGTTAGAGTCTAATCGCGAAGAGGCTGACACTAGTCTTATCCTTCATTCACTTGATGCCAACATGGGGCGAAATCTGAAACATGTAATTGTGGTAAGTAGGGACGTCGATGTTCTAGTGTTATTGCTTGGTTAACTTGTAACCAAACCGAAAACAGAAGGTGTTACTGTTGTTGTTGCAGGGGGGTTCTCAGAAGATTGCAGAGTAGATTGTTCGGTAGATGGAACTTGAAAGGGTTAGAGTCTAATCACGAAGAGGCTGACACGTCTAGACTTATCCTTCATTCACTTGATACCAGCAAAGGGTGCAATCTGAAACTACTATATTCTTGCGTTTCATGCTGTAACGGGGTGTGATTCAACTTCGTTCATATATGGGGTGTCTAAACGATCTGCATGGAAGATTTACCTGGAATGTTGTGAACTCTTAACGGGTATAGGTAATATTGCAATATCCACTGAAACAATTGAAATTGCTGAACATTTTGTATGCAAGTTGTATGGAGTTTCCGATGCAAAACTCAACAATGCAAGATTCAGGATGTTCCCTCGGACTGAATCTCCCGAAAAACTTCCACCAACCAGTGACTCATTTCATTACCGGTACAACCTTTTGAGAACAAACTACCAGGTTTTAGTTTGGAAACAAGCAACCATTCATGTGCAAACATTACCGGATCCTTCGACAATGAGATGGAAAGAAGAAAATGGTCGATTAGATGCAACCATGATGTCACTAGAACCCATTCCAAAATCATGTCTCGAATAATCAAATGTGGGCACAAGAAGGGGTGTGTAACAACAAGGTGTACATGCAGAAAATCAGAGTTACCCTGCACACCACTCTGCAATTGTGGAATTGACTGCAATAATAAATAAGGATTTTTTGTGACAATATTTGGCAAATTGTGTCGCATTGGGTGTTGATGAACCTGTTTCATAATATTACTGATGATTTTCGAATTTTAACTGATTATGATATCGGCCATTTTTAATTGTCATTTTAGGTCAGAAATAATTATTGGTCGAGTTGCCAACATTGTTTTTTTGGAATCAGATTACAAATTACACTTAGACACAACTGTCTCAACCATTTGAAGGATATATTTCCGGAATTCTTCACTTTCTGCCATTTAAGACGGCAATAACTTATAAAATTCGCATTTTTTTGTCAATTTTGGGCATAAATTGGGTTAATTGTCAAACATGTTCACTTTAAATTACCACATATGTTCTCTGTATAGTGTCTCTTGTCACAATTCGTTCGAAAGTACGGAAATGCATAATATTCAAACGTTTTAGAACAACATATAATAGTAAACGAAAATCTAGACTTTGTTCTGATGGTGGCCATTTTGAATTGTCATTTTGGGTCAGAAATAATAATTTGTCGACTTGCCAACATTGGTTTTTGAAATCAGCATAAAAAATACCTTTAGAAACAATTCTCAAAAGCTTATGAAAGAAAAATGCCTGCACCTTTCACTTTTAGTCCATTTCGAACCTGACTACGAGGACATGTTGCAAAGTTTTATGATTTTTAGATGGACTAGTTACTGCACAAGAAAAATCCACAAGGATAGCACCGTGGTAGCAGTAGTTATGCCAACAGAAGATGCGCGTATATGACTATAGTTACGTGCGCTCGCGCAACAGTATGGCGATCAGTCAGATTCGTAGGTACCTACGTTGGTGTCACCCTACCGATTTCACTCCATGACGTCACCCTTACGCAGTACATGCCGGCGACGTTACGGAGTAGATTATAGAGTTGACGCCCTTGGCACTGACTTCCGTTACTAGCTCGTTGCTATATAAACAAACCAGAGATGTGGCTTTTGTCGAAAATTGACAGTCAGTACATTCGCCCTGTATACATCATGAATTCCACGAAAAAGCAGCCATGGATACCGATAATGGGTATTTGCATCATAAGCATGTCATCGGGGAATGTTAATTGTTGCTTCTTCTGTATTTCATTATTACTATCCAATGAATATATTTTGGAATGGTCATTGTCCTCACTACACAATCTCTTAAACACCAGATATTGTGTGACTGGGGATCAATTATGCGCGCATGCACAGTCAACGCATATTATCATATTTTGCCAAATAAGGTCAAATGAACCCAAATATCATTTTCAAGCAGCTCAAGGGTCATTCTAGGTTAATAGTGAGGCATGTGTGGAAATGTTATTTTTGTCACATTTCCCATATCACAATCTGCCTCAATTACCATAGTATCCCCTTTTTGCACATATATTTTAGTAAAATGACGGCTTCCTACCAACAACCCGTTTCTAAGGTAAAAACAGTCGGATAGCAACCGTTGCCATGGAAAGTATTTTCGTGATTGCCCCCATATCTGAAAATAATACGTGGGACCTAATATACACATGTGCCAAGTTTTATGACAATGTCCGCACTTGTTACACAAAAAACTATACCTAAAAAATCGCACGGTGATTCCGTCACGAACATCTTGTGATTCCGTCACGCTCACCATCTGGTAAATATCTACACTGCATTGTACATTTATACAATAAAAATATGTTGTTTGTGAAGGGAAATCTTAACCCGTTTTGTGAAGAGCCAATTCAAGTATGTTATGTGTAACAATTCACAGAGTTATCTTGATAATGAAGGGTTCCCTCGACACAAGGGAACGTTTCGTGTGATTCCGTCACGTCCGAACTTTTGTTTATACCGATGCATTCTTTAAATGAGTATCAACTTCCGTTATGTATTTCGTAATTATATCACTTTGCTCCATCATTCTAAAAAATAGTAGGCGAAATAACATTGGTATGAATCACATATACGGTCGGGTACAAGTTGAAAAAAAGCGATTGATTCCGTCACGCTGGAATTTATCACATGTACTTTCAGAAAATACAAAACACCACAACGTTATACCCCACCAATGTCACTGTCTCGATATCATTTGACCAAATTTCTTGACATGAAACCGCGACAGACACGGCGTGAAATACATCGTTTGAGTAAACAATTTCCCATTGTTTCAATTCAACTTCAAGATCGCGGTAAAATCAAAAGCGCAATTTGTAAGTGGTAAACATCTGAAAAAGACATCAGGTACATGCAGAAACTAATTGTTGTGCATATTTATTTCTATTTGAGGTGGCAATTTTTCATGTTTATCAGTATTTTTAACGATAAGAGCGATGGTAATTGGGGGACTATATTTTATCTAGCGCATTAAATTTAAAATAAAAAGTCGTGAATTGGCTGAGTGTATTCTATGGCCGCACATTTCGTTGATAATTACGAGCCATTTGTTTGTCTAAATAACATTTTTAAGTTCGAAGAGCATTAGAATGGGGATAACAGTGTGGTGTTTTGTGATTTCGGAAAGGTACATGGCGAATATACTGTGGCAAATACCCGTTAATGAGCTCCGGCTCCGCCGTCGCCCATTAACTAAATTTGCCACAGTATATTCGCCATGTACCTTTCCGAAATCACAAAACACCACACTGTTATCCCCTAAATAAAATTATTGAAGATTGTAATTGTCTTTTTTTGCTAACATTAAATTAAATTAAATTAAATAAATTAAGTAAAATACAGTGAAATTATTTTTTAAATTATTTTTTATTACATTTTTGCGCACGTTGGCATCTCTCTGAGTGCATTCTAGTTTGGTAATTGTAGATGAACTAGTGGCGGCACAAGAAGAATCCACAAGGAGAGCCTCGCGGCTGCTGTGGTTTTGCCAAAAAGTACGATTTAGCAACGAACACTTGCATTTTTAAGTACTGTTTTGACCCCCCCCCCCCCCCCATGGCAAGGGCCACAATGAAAACGCAAAATGAGGAACGTAAATCTGGTAAGTCATGAGTTGTCTTATTCGTGTTATTTTCGAGCGTGTTGCCGTGAACATAAGAGCACTGCTGGCTTATTTCATATCTAAATAGTCCCACGTAGGGCTGTTTTAATAAGCAGAGTATAGGCCCATATATGAGTGTATTTGAGAATCAAATAATGCCAATATCAGCTTATTTCGCCCAATGTGCTATGTGCGTATAAAACGCGGCGTTCAAAATAAGAACGGTATGTGCTTATTTCGATACGAAAATAAGCCCATACTGACACTATTTAATCTACTTGTTTTCCTCGACTCAATTGACCGAATCATTATGAGTCGATAATGTGACTAAAACGCTCCCATTTTCAGTTATTATCGACTCAAAATGAGGTAATTCTAGGCAGATTATCTGACTAAGATCAATTATATAAGCAGATAAAATGTGCGGATTTTCGGCAGAACGGGCTGCACTTTTTCCATCTAAAAATCCAATCCTCGTGCCAATAGGTTCAAGTTGGGCCTATCTATTCACATAGGTTGACATTGGACTTATTTGTTATGAAATAAGCCTATATTAAACTTATATCCATTAAATGGGGCGGGTCGCACTGAAAATACATTATATGAAGAGCGTGAAAAAGTCGTATCGATTAAAAAGTAGATTAAATAGCGCCAATATGGGCCCACTTCGTATTGAAATAAGCATATATAGATAGGATATAGAGCCTATTTTTTTCCCCGAATTTTTTTTTCGGGGGGCTATTAAAATAGCCGGTGTCGTCCGTGCGTGTGTCCATCCGTCCGTCCGGAAATGGTTTCCGGATGATAACTTTAGTTTCGGTTATTAGATCAAAAGCAAATTTCATAGGTGAGTTTATCAGACCAAAATACAGGTCAAGTTCGAATATGGGTTTGCTCCGTCCATTTTTGCGAGAGTTATGGCCCTTTTTTTTTACTTAGAATCTTGTAATTTTCTGGTTTCCGGATGATAACTTCAGTTTTTGTGATCATATCTGAACCAAATTTGGTATGATAGTTTATCAGCCAAAAATACAGGACAGGTTCGAATGTGGGTTTGCTCTGCCCAATTTTGATAGAGTTATGGCCCTTTTACGACTTAGAATCATGTCAATTTTTGGTTTCCGGATGATAACTTTAGTTTGTGACAGTGTGATCATATCTGAATCAAATTTGGTATATGAGTTTATCAGCTCGAAATACAGATCAAGTTCGAATATGGGTACGATCCACCCATTTTTGTCTGGTTGCTTGGGATTTAGGGTCCTTGTTATTTTTTTCAGAGAAGCTGATGTCCCCAATGAAGCCACTTTTTCGGGAGACACTGTGGCCGGACAACTATATACGCTCTATATGGGCCTAAATGCAACATTAAAAAATAAGCTCATATTGTGCATCTTTTCACGGGAGCAGGCTGTTTTTGCAAAAAAATGAGCACAATACGGACTTATTTTATAATTGCAGCAATTTTAGCTCATATTTGCATTATTTGTAAGATGAAATACGCTCTATATGGGCCTAATTACCTAATTATTAAAACAGCCGTATATTGGACTATTTCGATATGAAATAAGTCCGTAGTGTGCTTGTTTTCACGAGAACACGTTGGAAAATAACACGATAAGCCAACTCACGACTTACTGGCCGGATCGGCATCCCCGGTTTAAACCTCAGAGTTTAAACCTTGTTTAAAACTACATTGACGGTCCAGCCAAACGGGGTCTAAGGGGGCGTTTTTTGTCGTTCAGTTGCCAGCTAATTGACAACTCGATTCGGTGATATGATTATACAATCAAATACCCACTTACCAATCGGACCAAGGCATAAATTATCGTGACCGCGTGCACGCTCAATGGCTTTATTCATTGAAAAACACTTATCGCTCATTGACTATTAATCCGAGCTCATTCTGTGTTTAAATCAATTACACAAAGGGCATGCCTCTCAACGCGAGTTTCACACTCTGTTCATCACTTGTGTGTGATAGATTTCTGCAAGATGCTTCACCCGCAAAGACCAAATTTGGTGTATTTACATGTATATCTGTATATATTAAAGGGAATAGGAGCTGTCTATCTATATGTCAATTTGTCTGTTCGCAACTCTTCTCCAATACCCCTGGACGGATTTCAATTAAATTAGGTGTGGTGATTCGTGTGGTTTAACGGCGTTAGGTTTAAAAATATTTGATATAAAAATAAGAAAAATATAATTTAAAAAATTGTGTTAAATTGAGTAAGGAGTTGAATCTAAAAAGAAACAAAATTAAAAATTTAAATTAACATTTGTTTGTTTTAAATTTAATTAATAATTTTTTTTAAATTAAAATGTTCAAATGATCAAAATGTGCGCAAAGCCCGTCTGACGTTGAATTAAATCTCCATAATCGAGTCAATCCTGGACCAAGAGGCCAGTCTTGAAAAGCCACAAGTTGAATATTTTGCCAAATTTTGACATATTTATTTCGAAAAATTTATCAATTTGGCCTTCTTTTTTTTTTATTCATTTTTTATTTTTATTATGTTGTTTGTGTGTGCTGTTTATTGACATTCAAGCACCCAGCGACTTGATGATACCGAGCAGTACAAGGAGAACATTCAATTTGGGACATGGAAGCACCATCAGCTTTTGACACCACATGTTCTGGTGTCATGAAAGGGGTGAAGTACCCACAACTACGATTGATATACCTGTGCCATCTGACTTAATTACAGCGGTGGCTCGGCGTGCAGGAAACAATAATCGTTACTAAATTCCCTATGTATGGATAACCACAGCAGCCACGGGGCTATCCTTGTGGAATCTTCTTGTGCCACCACTATACCATCGAGAAATCACAAACTAAGTCACATACGCCCGTCTACCTGTTCAAAAATTGGGCGTAAGTCGTGCCAGTGGTCAAAATAATGAAAAAAAATCATTTTTTCGTTGCTAAATCGCCTGCGTATATAGGCATAACATAGCAGCCACGAGGCTATCCTTGTGGATTCGTTTTGTGCCGCCACTTGTCCATCTAAAAATAACAAACTAGCTGTTCAAAAATATTTGACGTAAGTCGTTCGTGGGGTAAAATATGTAATTTTTCGTTGCTAAACCAGAGCAGCCACGGGGTTATCCTTGTGGATTCTTCTTCTCAACCAAAGTATACCAAGTGTCTTCCGTGCAACCTACATGTACATTGCAAAAACAACCCTACTGTGGGTAAATTATAACTAAGAAACATTCACAACAACCAACAGTTTATTACAATACAATAAATACATGACACTGAAACCGGGACAGGACGGCGTGGTGCGGGCATTGCCGTTCCTTAGCAACCATTCGTGTGGTGACGATCACGTAATAAGTCTGCCGATGTGGGGTTTCTGATCCAGTCAATCAGGTATGTCATTGGGACAATGTGCACATCATTAAGGCTGATTAAATAAACCAAGAATCTCCTCAGACCTTCTAAATTGGGTCTATAAACGGCGTGCGAAAACCACACGTTTCTAAAATTTAAAATGAACGGTACTCTCGTTCCATCATAATATTTGATAAAGTTCGCTTTGAGAAACTGAAATGTTTCTTCCGCTGTCTTTGGCTCCAACATGCAACCGTCCACGTAGGTGCATTCATATTTCTGTCGGAAATCTAGAACAGGTCTGACAGGGATTTCCCAGAGTGAAGGATATGCCATATTCTGACACCGAGAAGTTGAGCATCCATCGTCCAAGCCAAAGTCCAGCGTATATGGCCAAGATGGTTGATGGCTTCGGCTTGGAATCGCTTCAGTTACTGTTGAATCATATAGTATTTTTTTGTTCATAAGCACGTCATATTGCTTCCGCCCGTGTGATCTTAGATACGGGCTTCTCCAACCACGTGCTCGTTTGAATCCTAGTTTTTCGAATTCCCTGATTTGACGACTTATATCCTTATCAAGGTTGATCGAATTTCCGTACAGTTTCGAATGAAAACCTCTCATCGCCAACTCTGACCCACCAAAATTCAATTTTTTGAGATATGCCACATCCGATGAGAACTGGGTTATAAAATATGTAGCCTTGGCGTTGCATCCATTGGGATTCGTCAAGCCTTTAATAAGTTTTTCTGCCTCCCTATAAACTATACGATTGACAGTCCCATCGAATGCTAAGACGACAAATTGCGGTACATCTTCGATTGCACTGTTTCCCGGCGGTTTCGACGTTCTGCAGAAACAATCTGGAAGGAAACAATTCGAATTTTGAACGCAGCTACCCCTGTTCACGGATATTCTTGTATCTTGTATATGATCACGAAAACTGGACGCGGTGAACCCCCACTTACTATCCACTCTGTGTGTTTTCGACGTGGTCTCAAAACGATCGTAGACGGGGGTAACTGTGGGTATGTCCCATACGGGAGTTGTCTTGTATCCACTGGGTGGCAATGTCTTCTCGGTGTAGGACCACCACCATGGAACGTCTTTCGGTGCAGAAGAACTCTCAGGGTTAGATGTATAATAATTCCTCGTAATAATATCCTTGGAATACACGAAGGGTGGCTTTTCTGTAATATAGTCACTGAGCTTCGGTGTATTTACCGGTCGCTCAGTTTTGCTACTCGCCAACGCATTCGGCCAGTTGTCCGAGTCATCTTCGTTAGAATACACGACTCTGGTGCGTTTCTTATATCTTGGTGTTTCACGAACCATTTTCACACCCCAGAGCGAGGGATTTTGCAAATATGGATTTCGGACCCTTCCTCGATGTCGCGGAACATATCTTCTATCCGTATCCTCACCACGGTTCCCAGTCTTTTTCTTTTGTGAAGTTTTCTTCATTCCAGCCATCTTAGAAACCCGCTCTTTTATAGTTGTGGTTCTTGAAGTCCACTCTACGGGAGCGGTGAATTTGTTCAACCAATTAACATTTGAAAGTGATTTTGTTTTCATAGTCCTCGGGCTTTCATAAGACCTGGCAGGTTTCAACTCATCAGTTGGTATTGTTCGCGCTGCTACGTCTGCCTTATTTTTATTTCCACATTGCCACGATTTAAAATGTCTTATCTTACTTAAAGGAGTTGGGGTTTTAACCCAGTCCAACATTTGTTTGGTGGTGACTATGTAGACATCACCCATGTCCAGCAAGTCGAGGATAAACTGATTGGTTGCTTTGAGATTGCTTCGAGTATAAAACCAAGCAGCATGCATGTGCAAACCGAACGGTGTTCTAGTTCCGCGATAGTAGCTGTTAAAGTTCTCCCACAAATAGGAATACGCCTCTTCTGACGATGATGGGCGATTTATACACCCATCAACATACGAACATGGATAACTCAATTTGTGATCTAATAACGATATGACGGGAATCTCCCAGAAACCTGTAACTGGTTTACTAGGACAAGGATATACGTGACACGAATACGGCCACCCACCGTGATCTAACGTTAGAGGCCAAGGTGTGGGGTCAGAGAGGCCCGTTCTCGTGTATGTTAGAGAGACATCATAATCGAATCCGAGATCTTGGAGTACGCTGGGTTGGTCGTCGCCGGCCGTAATGAGGAATGGGCTGCGCCACCCGACTATCTCTTCAGCGGGCACCCCAGCAAGCGCTACTAAATTCTTTATCTGGTCAGCTGCTTCCTTCTCAAGGTGTTCGGCAGTCCTTATTTTACCGTGGGTGACACTGTGTACACCGATCTAAAATGAAAAGATAATGTTATCGGCACGCCTGGTAAAGGTTAAAATAACCTATGATAAATTGTGAATATTAGGGTGTAATCAAACCAGCCAGAGACAAGATGGGCAAATATTTAAGGGGGAAAGACTTACATAATTTGCTAAAAACAAATATACACATGCCTTATATATAGAGTAAATGACACTCTACCCGTGATATAAATCGGAAGTGTGTGATACTTTTTTCCAAATAAAATCTGGCTTTGGTTGCACATACAGGGTTTGTTGTTAAGAAATGTTCATGAATAAATGTAAATCTTGATCCGTTAGTTCTCAATCAAAATGCTTTGTTGGGAAATCCATACATTATACACTATACTTTATTATCATGTTTATGAAGTGCCATGAATCGACCTGGCATAACATATATATATATATATATATATGGATACACACATTCGATATTGTATCGAACGCTCTGCGTTAAATTTAAGTTTCACTTTATTTTTAGGGAAGAGGAGCGTTTGCCAAGTTAAAATAACTTAAAATACCCCGAACCCCATTGTACACCCATTGTATTAATGTGTTTACACTTGTGCTGTTGGTGTCATGGAACAGAATAGACTATAATTTCTTTTTTGCAATACACCGATATATGGCAGTTTCAGAGTTAATATCAACATATATATAGTTATATATCATCTAATATAATAAATACATGTTATAAAGTGAATTGCTTAACCCTTTGAACCCTGATGCCCCACCGAGATTGACACCCTGACCCGGGGCTCCTCGTGGTATTTTCCCTTAAATTTGATAGTGTTTAAATTGTGACACAGGTCTGAACCTTTACAGGTTTGTCCCCCATGGGTCACTGATCATCATAAGAGCGAGATACTTTGCCACGCGGCAACTCCTTTCTAGGCAACTACCCTGAATTGACTGGAAAACGAAATTATAGCTTATAGCGTCGCAATCGTAGTCCAGTGATTGCGTTTGCGATGCAGGTAATACCCTAATATGAAATTTGAGATTTAGCCAACCAGAATAATGAACCAAAATGTCTTATTTAAGGGTAGCAACGGTTGCTAAGAAAATACCACAAATGATCGAATGACACCATTGCACTAACCATCCAGTGGTATTTATTTTTACCTTAAAACGCATGTTTTTGTGAATTATATAGCCTATGCTATTTATGCTATGGGTAAATATTCCTACCCGATCAGGGGTGGTCTGGACAAAATTTGCAGACACGAGGCCCAAAAACAAAATTCCGACCACAAAGTACCCACCACCCTACTTGCAAAAAACATTTTTTTCCTCGGAAAAATCTGGGACCCACCCCCTATCCCATACTTGACACTTTTTAATGGTTTTTAGCTTAATTTTTATTGGGATACAATCCCAAATGTATTCCTTGTTAACTCTTGTTTGCAATCCTGTTCCACTATCTATTTTACAAGTCACTAAAATTGACTAAATATATGTGCCATCCTACCATTTAGTCTTCACCATTATTATTGACTATTATTAAAAATAAATGGAGTGAAACAATTATATCCCAATCTGCTTCAATTATATTAATATAGATACTTTATTCTGTGAAGCAAACTATGCATAAACCAAATCTAACCCCAACATGACTTTGAGCGTTTCATTGTTGTGCAGTCTAGTGTTAAAACTAGGTGAATTCCAGGTAAATTTCTTGTGTGTGAAGTGGTATTGTATTTGTGTATTGTGTTGCAATGTGGTGATTGAATCGGAGGTCAAGAGTCAGTCAGTATGCTAAAAACTGTGGTCTGCTGTCTGGAAGGGTGGGGTGGCACTACATGGGTTTAGCCCTGTGTTTACATTTTGCATTATTGTTTGTGTAATACGCATGTCGCTCACGTACGGCTGATCGTGATACGGGGCTAAAGTCATATTATACCAATGACGTTCCATGAACATGATAAATGAGTCAGGCCATGCCTTTATTATTAATATAAAACAACAAATTATATCGCCACTTAAAATATAACAGAATATATTAGGAAACCTTATTAAACCTATATCTATTATACAGGGATCACTTCGAATCATGCATCTGTCGCTGCTAAATATAACTTACTCAATAAAACCTTTGCTCATACTTACTCATATTTGAATTTTCAATCTGCCAGACAATATTCGCATGAATGCTGACCACGATATTGAGTTTTAATGAGGTAAATTGTCCAATTAAATTGTTTAACCCTGAAACAGGTTTGACACGTTTTCATGAGCACCATGTATATAAAGATTCATGTCTCGCTGTAATCTTATTATTATAAGTGGGATATAAAATATAATTTTATTTGTAATCATGGAGTCCAACGACTGATACCAACCCTACCTAGACACGATAATGATACCAAATTTATCTAGACACGATAATAACAACCCTACATAGACACGATAATGATACCAACCCTAGCTAGACACGATAATGATACCAACCCTACCTAGACACGATAATGCCGACATATTGTTGAGTTGGTGCCATATAACGATTATCCTGTGTTGAAGTAGGCCCTACACTAACGAAATAACGGAAATGTCGTTTTTTTTTTTGGAGTTTTGTATTCAGTTTTTTTAGGCAAACATACTTTATCAAACACCAATTTGGCTACAAGTTTTGTCTACCAGAATGCCTGCATTTGCACCGGTATTGGAACCTCAAAAAAAATATATACCACCCCCCCCTCATGGAGCTAAATGTGTTCTAACTGATATATTTATGTAGATAAGAGTTTATATAAGGTTAATAGTGGACAAAGATGAGTAAATTTCAGTGTAGGAAAACGTTTGCATTACTCATTTGTCCAGCCCCAAGATACCCACCCACCCCCGCTTTGTGTCTGGGGAAAATCGACCCCCCCCCCGACCCGATACTAGCGGCGGGCAACCATTAATTCCATGTATACACACTGGCCACCGCCTAATTATACCCTCTCTTTACTTGGAAACACCATTCTTTGCAGCTTATGGTAGCCGTAATCTATTACATCATATTGCATCACAATACTTACTGACGGAGCCATCACCGAATCATACTTGTATACATATTAATATTTTTTTTAAATAAACAAATTTTCAACACACATATTTTAATTTCACTTTGCCCACTATTCTGATTGCATCTGGAAGCGGTATGAAAGATAACGTAAGTCAATTTAGCTTTCACTTGAAATGTCAGTTCCTGTATATCGTATGTAAATAAGTTCTTTTCAACTTTATTTTGGGCTCAGTTGTGCTATTGAGTTATCAATACGTATTCTATAAATAGGCAGCTAAGCATATACGAGTCGTTAATATGTCACTGCATGTTTTGGATGGCCCTGGCATCGAACAAATTTCCCAACTTAGTGCAGTAGATTAACTCCAATTTTCAAGGCAATTGTTCAATTTGTGACTAAAGCATGAAACTTTGCACATATGTACATATCCACATACTAATTGATATTAGATATGGAGCCACGCTGAAATTTCACTTTAACCCCTCTTTTATGGGGTTTTGCGAATTTAAAGAGAGTTTCGTGATTATAAAATGTAGCCATAAGTGGAAAATTTGACATTTTTTCACAAATATCTTCTAGATCAGTTTCTGCTGTATGGAACTGGTTCAGAATTGTGACTTTATTTTTGTGCATTTTTATGTTGAGTGTTACTGACATTACCATAATTATTGGAATTTTCTATCACAAACTTGACATCAAAATTGGCAAAACTTTACTTTTCGGGTTTGGGCCATTTATTCAAGTAAATGGAACTATCTTTGATATCAAAGATGTTTATTGTTTTGATCTATCTTAAATGCGTCACATGGATGTGTTTTTAGACAAAATTACTCAAGATGGTTTCCAAAATGGCAACCAATTTGGTAAAAAAAAAGGTGGATTCTTTTTACATGAACATTATTCTCTGTTATTATAACCAAATTGGTTATTGCATTGTTATGCTTAATTAATCCAATGATTACTACATGTTTCATTATCGTTGTCCCTGTACCTTCTGAGGCATGACAAATTCCTTTTAAATGATGTACTCATAGTCCTCCAATAGCATTTATCGATGGTGAAATGAAGATAACACATAAAAAGCAAATAGCGGAACGATTCAATGAATACTTCTCAAAAATTGGAAACTTGACTAGTGTAAATGTCGACGAAGTCAGCACACATTACACTGATTATTTGATCAATAGAGAATCGGATGATTTAGAAATAATTCAAACAACAGAACAGGAAATAATACTCACATGCTACTCATTTAAAGTCAAAGCAAGTAAAGATGTACATGGTCTATCAAATCAATTGATGAAATAATCTATTTATGAAACAGCCAAAGCTCTTAAACATATATTTAATCAATCGTTCAAAGAAGGAGTTTTTACGAAGAAAGTGAAAATATCAAGAGTAATACCGATTTTCAAGGGTGGGCAAAAAGAAAACATTTCAAACTATCGACCTATCAGCATATTACCATGTTTTTCAAAAATACTCGAAAAAATTATGCAAAAGCGAATTGTAGATTTCTTTGATGAACATGCACGTTTCTATAAACATCAATATGGATTAAGGAAGGGGCACTCCACCATACATCCGTTAATGCATCTTTTAAACCATGTTGTTGAACAGAATGACAAAAAACCCAAAGATTCAACCTTAGCAATATTCATTGACCTTTCAAAAGCATTCGACACAATAAGTCATGAAATCCTACTAAATAAGATGGAACACTATGGTATTAGGGGGACTGCTAATAATTGGTATAGAGACTACCTATATGAGAGGCGAAAATATACAGATTATAGTGGAAACATTTCCAGTCTATCCAAAGTTTCATGTGGTGTCCCTCAAGGATGAATACTCGGACCAACAATGTTTTTAATTTATGTCAACGATATGTCAGTATCCACATCCTTAAATTTATTATCATTCGCGGATGATACAACCCTATATACATCAGGCTGTGACAAAAGCGTTGTCGAAGATAGGGTAAACTTAGAACTAAAAAATATTCACGACTGGTGTTGTTGTAATAAGCTCTCCATAAACAAAAATAAATGTAACTATATGCTAATTCATCCAGAAAATAATGATCAAAAATGGAAAGATTTGAAATTATATATAAATACAGCTGAACTAAACAGAGTTGGGAATATATATGAAGAAACATCCTTGAAATTTGTGGGCATTAATATTGACGAGAATCTCACGTTTAAAAAGCATATTTCAACTGTATGCTCTAAGATGGCTCGAGCTATTTATTGTATCAACAAAGTTAAAAAGTTCTTTCCGGGTGACGCACGGCGAACTCTATATTACGCACTTATCGACAGTCATATGGTATACGGCATTCAGGTATGGGGTCATGTGGCGACCACTAACAAGATATTTTTATTGCAAAAAAGGGCGATTAGAACAATAACCAATGCTAGATACAACAGTCACACAGAACCAATTTTCACATTAGACCAAAAGCAACACCAAGAACAAAATTTTCAGAAAATCTCCCAGAACATTCATATTCGAATATATGGAACTCAGTTAATAAAAAACAAAAAACTAATAGGAATCGAGATAACTATAAAAACTGATGAGTGTAGAATTGATCAACCAGTATTCCAACGAAATTGAATGCAAAAATAAATTTTTGCCATGATTGTACACACAAATGATAAAAATTATAAAAATGTTCCGAATATATTTAGTCTATTGGCTACTTACCCTAAATGCGAAAATTGTCTCACATTAAATTACCAGAGTACTACGACTTGTATCCTGCAAAATCTCGTCCAACGCATGGCTATATATACTAAGGAAATTTAACTGTAACAGTTATAAACACAGTGTGTGAGCAAATCTTTATAAATTCCCTTAGTAAATACAGCCAAACAAACTCCAAATAGTTTAGAACGTTTGACCGTTGCATATTCATTCATATCCATTTATATCCAAACAACTAAAAATATCTGTTTATTCACTGGTATCAATATCTATAATTAAATTCAATATAAATATTAATATAATCAGGAAACTATAGTGAAATACTTCAAGTCTTTATATAGCCATTACTGCTTGTATTCTGTCAGTCAGGGGTGCCGGGTAGACGGCCATCATTGGCCACGGCACTCCACACAATACATATACAAATTGACATGTATTATAATGTATTAATGTATAATGTATTGTATTGTGTAATAAAATATTATCCTATCCTATCCTATCCTGTAGTACGGAATATTTTGCCAAAAATGTCTTCTGGGACTCTGGCCATATTTCTGAACGGAAATGGGCAGAACGTCTAAACGGAACTGAGTGAAACCATATTATGTGGCTACTCTCGACAATTAGCATGCAAATCAACTTAATATATGGTGTATGTCCAAATGGCATCCAGGGAGTGAATGTGCGGTCATAGATAAGGTGAACAGTTCTACAGGGAGTTATTGTATGGTCACGAATGTCGAAGGAGTGGCTATATGGTGATGGGTGGTGTGCCTTTGGTGATATGTATAGGTATGACTGTATGGTCATGTGGAAGGTGAATATGTATACAAGGATTGTTTGTATGGTTAATGAAGTGGTTTATGGGTGTAATTATAGTAGCTGTATGTTCATATGTGTGTTGTTTATGTATATACAGTGACTGTGTGGCCTTGTGTGGGATATACATGTGTACATTGGGTGACTATTGTCATGGATGGGTGTATATGTATACATAGGTTGGCTGTTTGATCATGTGAGGGACTGTGTGTGTATAAATATATAGGGAGTTGTTGTATGCTTATGTGTAATATATATAGTTGTACATGGAATGACTGTACGCTCGTGATTGTTGAAGTGTATATGCATACCTGGAGTATAGCTGGATGGTCGTTGGCGGTCTGTGGGTATATATGAAGTGTCCTTGTGGTCATGGTTGTATATGTGATATATATGCATCTCTGGCGTGGCTGTATTGTCATTGGTGGGTGTATATGGATACAGAGCGTAGCTCTATGGTCATGCGTGTGAGTATACATCGAGTGGCTGAACTCTCATGGGCGAGGTGTATATGCAAATCTGGAGTGTACGAATTGTCGTGCGGGGAATTGGTATATCCATTGGTGAGGTGTATATGGGGTACCTGGATTGCCTCTATGGTAATGAGTGGGGTGTATATATGTATATCATGAGTGGGTATATGGTCATGGGTGTGAAGAAAGGGTATACGGGGAGTGGCTGTATGGCCAATGATGAGGTGATGCGCGTTGTATTGTTATATCTAGAAGGTATGTATGGTCAATGATGAGGTGTCGATGTATACCTGGAGTGATTCTATAACCGGCATTGGTGGGGTGTGTATGTGCATTGTATATGTGTATTGGCTATATGGCCGTGGGTGTGGCCGATATGCATACAGGGAGTGATTGGATGCCAATGGTGAGGTGAATTGTTAAACAAGGAGTGACTGTATGACCACGAATGTTGTGGCTGAATTGTCTTGAGTGAGGAGTATATTCAAACCTGGAGTGTGTGAATGACTGGCTTTATGTGCGGGCACTGGTATATATATAAAATGGTTGTATGGCCATTGGTCAGGAGTATTTGCATACACGGAGTTACTCTACGGTTATGGTTGCAGTGTATATGTATATCTTGAGTGGATATATGTCCATAAATGTGGCAAATAATATACAGGAAGTGAGTGTGTGGCCAATGGTGAGGTGAATAGGTATACAAGATGTTACTGTACGATCACGAATGTGGTGAATATGTATACAGGAAGTAACTATATGGTCATGGGTGAAATGCAGGGGTATACATGGTGTACCTGAATGGTGACTCATGGCTGTCTAGTCATGTGTGTGGTTTATGGGTAAACCCAATTGTGGTTGTATGGTCATGGGTGAGGTGTATGTGTATAAAGGGAATGGCTACATAGTCATTTGTGTGGTGTTTATGTATAAATAACATGATTGCATTGTCATGGGTGAGTTGTACAGTTGGACCTTTGGTGGCTATCACTTTCCATAATAGCGAGTTTGCTATTTCAAACCGGTACGGGTACGCGTACGGGTAGCTTACCGTGCCGGTACACGTTTTGTAATCGCAAACTGTTTTACGGGTAGAATTCATCACATCGACTGGTAATGTATGGTTAGCCAACTGCAACAAAAAAGCTATTATGATATAGATAGATTGCTATTCGCTTTATTTACTTAGCGTTATGGAATGCTGGAAATTTGTATTTAGATTAGATGGGATAATCAGTTGCTTTCATGAAGAACGAGGCAGCAGTTGGAAGGTGGTTGTGCTTTTCTTTCACTTATCTTGGTAACATTTAAAACAATTGGATTCTACAAGTCATAGACCGATCGAGTGTTGACTATAAATCGGTTGGAATTTTTAGACTTAGAAAATAGATTATGATAGCACAAATATACAATTACGTTATAGTTAAATTTTCTAATCAATATTCGGTGTAAATTTTATTATTTTAGACCCAGGGTCTAACAATGTACTACGCGTACTTTCAGTCAGATATAAGACCGAATTTGTCCCTTATTTTAGTTGGGGAATATTAAGTCATATTAAAGATGCATAATCCGAATTAACGCTCCCAAGTTACAATTTCTTTGGCTTCGGGGGGGGGGGGGGTAAAAATATTTGATTCGAGTCGATGAACCCACCCAACAAAGCTCAGAGTGATCAGATATCGATTTTTGAAGTTTGTTATTTCTTGAAATGTGTAATTATTTGTGGCCCAGAAAAGAGTCATCAAACCGACGGTCTCGGACAAATTTGACGAAGATGGATAACTCTAAAATCAAGTGGTAATACGGCCAAATTTCGTGATAATATGGCCATATTTCGTTGAACAATATGTTGATAAATAACACGTTTTGGGAAATTTTATACCACAGTTGCTTCATTTTAGCATTATTTTTTTGTAATTAATGGATTCTGATAACAAAATCGTATTTTGAAGAAATGTTGTTGCTGTAACTTGATGATATGGGGACCGTCTGGTCGGATTGAGTACTTGTAAGTAACATTGGTTTGGAATCTTTAAACAGATCGAAGGGTTGAGACAGGGACGTGACGACAGAGATGTCTCACCCCCCCCCAACTTTGGTCAAATGTTCAACATTGGAAATGTGATATACCTGACACAACATTTGTTGTAAATTTCACACGAACAATAGGTTGAAATTGTTCTCGTAGTTTGATTTTTCAACAATTTATTAATGGATATTTTGTAGTTTTTAGACCAACATTTGCATATTTTCCTCTTTTTTTGGTACACAATTTGGACTGAAATGGCTATCAGAAACTTTTGGAAATGTTCCAACCTTTGGGGGGGGTCACGTCTCAAAATTTCCAACAATTGGAAAGCTTGATGCCAGTCTGGATGCTAGGGTTTAACAAATTCCATGATCAAATTTCAAAAATTTCTCACACCGTGCCGAACCATGGTCGATCGGGTGTGTCCCGGTCCCTCCCCAGTCAGAAACTGATAATTCATTTAAGAAACAAAAATCGGTGGTGAATTTTGCATGGCGTTAGACCACTAGATAATAAGATATTAGGATTTTTCAGGCTCAGGTCTACATATTTTTTGTACTGCATGGTCGGCCCAGTGGATTATATATATGTCCACCCCGGCCAGTGACAAAAAACTACTGATTCATTTAGAATATGCTACCATCCAAGCGGTTGTGAGGAACCAGTTGGGAAAAAAATCAAAGCCCAGCGGGGGGAGGGGGTCTGCAAATGGATTTACGCGCAAACATGTGAATTTGATATGGTTCAAGGGGTGTAGTTAGAAATTCGAAGGTGGGCACCCTTCCTAACGCGGAGACAATTTATAGCTACGTCCCTGCAATGGTTTGAAACTGCGTCTATAGCACCATCTACTCACTCTATTAACACAGCTTGTCATTAATGCAGTGAACAAAGTTATTAGTGAAAAGATCGGCCTTCCGTATTTATCTAAGTGCTAGAAGCCGCCTCGAGATTTTGAACATAAAACCTGGGTTTAAATGACAACTTTAACCATGATATTTGCCCATGAAATCTTCAATAAATAGGTTAACGCATAGCTGACTGGAATTTCATTGAATTCATGAATCTTTGAGTGAGAAAATCGTGGTGAAAGGTTACCGGTCAATGTGAAACATCTACCCGTTCCAAATCGCTATCGCTTTATGCGCTCCATTGAAGGTACCCAAGTTACCGTGACGATGTTCACCGATTTACCCGTTCCCGTCGGACGGGTATCGCAAACTCGCTAATAACTAATATATTAATCGATTGGGAGGTAATGTAAGAGAGTTCTTCATCTTGGTGGAATTTTATATGCACAATAGAGCCTGGGGAATCAGTTTTCATGACATTAGTCAATCAACATTGATGCCAATAATGGCCCAGAATTATATGTTATTAAGCAGTTTTTCACTAATCTCCTTGTTTGACTATCTAAAATGCTTACATAAGAGCAGAGAATACTGTCCCGGATATATTTTAAAACAGAAACTTTTCTACCAAATTTTGTGGACATTTTGCAAGCCAGCTTGAGTATATTTTTTCTAAAAACAATCAATGTGACGCATTTAAGACGGATAAAAACAATAAACACCAAAGATAGTTCCACTTTACTTGAACAAATGGTGCAAACTTGAAAAATGAATTTTTACCGATTGTGAGAGAAAATTCCAATAATTTTGGTAATGTAATAGCAACACTTATCTAAAATGCATCATAGATGTTAGTATTGAATGTATATATGACAGAACCGCCAATTTTATTCCTCACCCACGACTTTTAATCGATTGCATGGCACTCAGGGACAATATTTACCATTTTCCGTATGTTGGCCGCCATTTTTAGTCAGAGTGACAATTTTGGCTGCATTGAGTTGATATACTCATGAGCAATGGTATGCCTCAATTACTTCGCACAGTTCTGCTCAATTCTGGTTGAAATATGACTGGAATCCAAATGGTGATTTTTTGGGTGAAATTTCATACAGCGTTCTGTAAAATCGAATTATTGAGGGATCGGAAGGGGCTGGGATCTCATGAATGGCATATTTCATTGCTCCAGTGATCAGTTAACATGAAAAATACAAAATAAATAGAGAAGAAACTGGTCTAGAAGATATTAGTGAATAAACGTCAAATTTTCCACTTACGACTGTCATTTTGACGGTCACCTTGAACGGGGAGATCCAATTTCGCCCTAAAAGTGTGCCATTATATCTCACAGAGAAATACTTACAGTATATGCCTAATTTTAAATCGCATATTCCATGGTAAGATTCATTGTGATATTTAATAAATTATATAATCACGAAACGCTCTTTAAATTCGGAAAAACCCATTAAAAGAGGGGTTAAAGTGAAATTTCAGCGTGGCTCCATATCTAATATCAATTGGTATGTGAATATGTACATATGTGCAAAATTTCATGCTTTAGTCACGAAGTGAACAATTCTTTTACTAATCTACTCCACTAACTGGAACTTTCAACAACGGACCGGTATCAGTATATATGGATTTCCATTTTCATGAGTATAATCCGGTACTCGATGTGACTTTGGATATTGTATCGCTGTCAATCGAAGTGAAGCTAATCTAACTAATCTCCAGTTACTGGATATATATATATATATACCCTTATTTCTTAATATACATGTTAGATTATCTAAATGACATACGCTACATGTCATATTCAGATTTAAAACGATTGACACACAAAACTATGTTCAAAGTGCAGAAATCATTCGAATAAATTTCATGCATAGAACTGTAACAGCAGTGATTGGCTTGGAATAGACCCGTAACACACATACATTTTGATTGTGAGGCTAATGCTCCAAATTATTAAACACAATCGGTATATTTTCTCAGCTGTTTTACAGAAGAATAGCATGCGCACAGTTTCTCAGTGTTTCGTTATCGGAATGCGTTTTTAACTAGATGTGCCACAAAAAAACACAGTAATTTTGTTTACATGGCTTTATCTTCAGTGATTTCATGTTGATAATTACGCTCTATTTCTGAGTTAATTGTAATCGAGAGGTCAGTTTTCGACAAAGCGACACTATCTTGGCACTAGTAGGTTTTTCCCAAAAAAAAAAAGGACAGATTTGTTAAAGATGAAGTTGCAGTCTCTGTTGATTCAGGAAAGTTTAATGCGTTTAAGAATGATCTAGAAGATGTTCAATATGAAGCTGCTAGAATGGTCAGCGGCTGCACCAGATCGGTGCAAATATTAAGACTTCTGACCGAATTAGGCTGGGAGACGTTAGAAACTCGAAGACATTTCAAACAGGTTTTAACATTCCACAATATCGTAAATGGAAAATAAAAAAAATATATTTGACAGAACTTATACCATCTAAATTCAGCGACTGTGGTAACGAACATGACATTTGGAACTTATTCCATATTCATTATTCCCTATTCTCAAAAATTTCTCTTTCGGCCGATATGACGGTATGGTGGGTGGTCCGCCCCAAATACCCCCTAGAAACACCCCGACCCCCATCATCACCCCCGGGGGTACCATCCCGATGAGGTGAACATGGGGTATGGACTATTTTCGAGAACGGTAAGGATTTCGGCCGATTTTACGGCATGGGTGGATAGGCCGCCCAAATACCCCCCCCCCCCCCCACTAGAAATACCCCGACCCCACACCCATCACCCCGGGGGTACCACCCCGAGGGTGTGAAAATGGGGTATGGACCATTTTCAAGAACGGTAAGGATTTCGGCCGATTTACGGCATGGGTGGGTGGCCCGCCCAAATACCCCCTAGAAACACGCGACCCCACACCCATCACCCCGGGGTTCCACCCCGAGCGGGTGAAAATGGGGTATAGATCATTTTCGAGAACGGTAAGGATTTCGGCCGATTTGACGGCATGGGTGAGTGGCCCGCCCCAAATAACCCCTAGAAACACCCCGACCACCAACTGTCACCCCGGGGGGTACCACCCCAAGGTGGTGAACATGGGTTGTGGACCATTTCCGAGAACGGTAAGGATTTCGGCCGATTTGACTGCATGGGTGGGTGGCCAGCACCAAGTGCCCCCTAGAAACACAATGACCCCACCCATCACCCCGGGGGTACCACACCGAGGGGGTGAAAATGGGATATGGACCATTTTCGAGAACGGTAAGGATTTCTGCCGATTTGACGGCATGGGTGTGGTGTGTGGCCCGCCCCATATATCCTAGAAACACCAGAGCCCCCACCCATCACCGGGGGGGGGGGTACCACCCGAGTGGTGAAAATGGGGTATGGACCTTTTTTATAGAACGGTAAGGATTTCGGCCCATTTGACATGTGTGGGTGACCCCAACCCATCACCAAAGGGGCCTCCAATTGCATAGGTCTACCACAATCAGGAATTTTGCAACAGTTTAGAGTCAGTTTGTACTCCAGACAGACTATACTTAAGTCCAATTTCAATCTTTGGCCGGTTATAATGGGTTACTTCGGTACCATTTTGACAAATTCACACCAATCGGGGCCACAAATATGATAGATCTCCCACATTCGGAAATTTAGTAATATTTTTGGGTCCGTTTTGACGCTAGACTTGTTTTGACAGGAATTTGCGCCTAAGGCGGCTATGGACGAATTCACGAAGCAATAGCCTAGGGCTCTTACAATCGGGAGTTTAGCAACATTTTAGGTTCCCGTTTGCATATATACAGACTCTACAGACCAATTTGTGGCCGGATATAATGGGCTGGCCGGATACGTTTTTGATTGTGATTTGACCCTATGGAGGTTATGGGCGAATTAACACCAAAAGGGGCCACCAATAGCATACATGTAGATCTCTCACAATCGGGGAATTTAGCGATATTTTAGGGTTCGTTTGGATTCCAGACTCTACTTACGCCCAATGTGTGACCGGATCAAATGGGCTATACCCGGGTATTTTCAAAGGTGATTCGCCCCTCAATTGGCTATGTATGAATTCACACCAAAAGGGGCCTCCAATTGCATAGGTCTACACAATCAGGAATTTGGAACAGTTTAGAGTCAGTTTTTTTACGCCAGACAGACTATACTTACGCCCAATTTGTGGCCGGTTATAATGGTTACTTTGGTATTTTATTGACAGCGATTTGCCCCTATGGTGGCTATGGACGAATTCACACCAATAGGGGCCACAAATATGATAGCTCTCCCACAATCGGAATTTAGCAACATTTTTTGGGTCCGGTCCGTTTTGACGCCAGACTTAACTTACACCCAACTTGTGGCCGGGCATAATAGGCTAGTGAGGACATTTTTTTTATTGTGATTTGCCCCTATAGGGTTACTATCGACGAATTCTCCAAAAAGGAGCCATCTATAACATAGGTCTCCCACAATCAGGAATATATAGCAACATTTTAGGGCAGAGAATATAGAAACCAACAACTACATGTGAGTAGAGTCTCCCTTTCATAGATACTGAAATCAGCTAAAATTTCTATAATACACATGTTACGTACATACACATGTTTTGAATTAATTATGCTACAGTGTTGTTTACATTATTCATGTGATGCATTATTGGGTATTACATGCTTATTTGTGTATTTATTTATTTATTATTTGTGTTATTTATCTCGCTTGTTGAATATCTATTTATAATATATTGCGTAACATAAATATGTATTGAGAAATAGCGTCATACGTAATGACATGAAATCTTATGGAAACCCGCGAACAAAATTTTTTGTTATTGTTTAATGTTTTAAGATATTTCCTTCATAAAAAGAGTCTTCGGGATAAAGAACCCCCTCAGTACTTTAGAGTACAGAATTAACCTTTAAAATAACAAAAACCTCCGGAATAGCGAAACTTCGGAATAGCGAACCTTCGGAATAGAGACATGCCCCCAACTCAAACGTGTTGTGTTTCTTTCCAAATATACATTATAGATTATTAGTGGCTCACACCCGTTCTTCAAACCCGTTGCCAAATGTTCTATATGCATATATTTTGTCCTGATGTCACGGTTCCAGTGCACCAAATAATAAAAACATATATTTCCTGAACCACTACGAAACCGCCAATAGAATTACCTCCGATGTAACAGTTCATACACATTGCGAATAGTAGCTTTGCGTCAAATCATCGTCGTTAGATAAGTTATAAACTTGTTTTTATCATTTATTCGTATTATTGGTACAATTTTCAATTAATACAATGGTGTATTACAAACATACATACATACAGAAAGTACTAATAATAGACACGTGCTTTTTTATATATAAGACAGTACATGTATATGTATATATAAATTTGTCGCCATGTCCCTCAAATGTGCCTTTTGCACGTATGATGATTCTGGTCATATACGTTGTGAAAATGTAGAGGAACTATGTTGTAGAAAAGTTGAAAGTTATGTAGCAGTGCCCTGCTTTTATGCAGTGCTTTGTATAATATGGTTTTGGGATTTAGTAGATAGTCTTTTAAACATGAATGGGAACAAATATCAACTATATGATGATTGGGATTAATAGATGGTGTTGGGAAAATTAGCAATGGTCGAGTGAAGAGAACATATCTAGGACACTGTGCCATTTTTCCAAAATGCATTTCTAATTGAGACATTCCATTTACATGCTTGTTTTTCGGTGTTATACTCTTGGTTAAAGAAAATACAATTGCTTCAATAATTGTTTTTGTCGCATTTTGTTACGTATATATACCGCATTGTCAACAGAATTATGCTATTTATTGCAAGTACATTTGTTCCCAAAGAGTATCTTCTTTTTTTGAAGGAAGCTGTAAATTACATTTTGAATCCAACAGTACCGATAGTTAGTTCCATATCTGTTTTACCTTTCGACAGGCAACAAGTAAACATTTTATTCTTTCTCTTTCCGTCTTACAAAAAACTGCATAAATTTGATGTTGTAATTGTACATTATTTTACGAATACATTTGCCACCAAAGTGTTAGGATTTTTAGTGTTATGATTTATTTGGAATTGGAAGGCTTGAATTTTGTGTCTTTTGTAACTTGAAAACTCTTGCATAAATAGATTGCCAATCAACTTATGACACCACCCAACTTGCGCACACGGTTTGTGTGGGGCTAGCGAGTTTTTGAATTTCCAATATAGATAATTATTCAACTTGTCTTCTTGCATGATTTGTTCAACAAGTTCACATTTTTAAATATCCTCCAATTTATTTTTTCGAAGCTTTTATTATTTTTTCCAAATTGAAGGGATGAGGTGTATAAGTCCTCGGAGAGTTAGATAGTTCACTTTCAACCAGTATTTGCTCGACAGTTCTTCTGTATCCACGAATATACCTTCCTCTCGCAAACTATCATTAACATATAAAACATGTTTGTCTCTCCAGAAGGGATTCAGTTATTTTGATATTCTCAACAAACTGGGCTTATTTAAATTAAGCATTTAAATTTTAAATAACCATTGTATTGGTAGATTTTGTTAAGTAAGAGTAATTTCCATTGAGAAAAGTTTAAGGGGTCACGTAGTTTCTCCAGCCATGTGACCTTAAATGATGATTTTGTGAATTGTTTAATGTCTTGAATTTTAAGGCCTCCGTTTTCTGTCTTTTGGATGAGAGTATCTCGTTTAATCTTATCACGCTTTCCTTTCCACCCCCCCCCCCCCCCCCACAAGAGCAATCCCTGCATTTCCTTTAATACATTGGGATGCGGATCTAGTAATACCGACATAGTTTTGATAATGATAGAGAGTAACCCATTTTTATTACAGTGGCCTTCCCAATATGGGGCAGTGTCATTAAAGCCCAATGCTTTAATATGTTCTCTATTTTATATGTTTTCCTCCCAATTTTCTGACACTAAAAGGGTGTCTTCCAACTTCGATGTTTGCTCTTAACCCAGATACTTTTTCAAAGGATTTTATTAGATGTATAGTCCCATTAAGCGATGATTGACTACCGTCAAGTCAAAGTGTTGAGTCATCTGCATACTGGCTAATTTTGTATTCTCTATCATTTATTCTCACACATTTAATATCGTTATCATATTTAAAAGTTTGCTGCGAATGTTTCAATACACAGTATGAAAAGGTAAGGTGACAATTTCAGTCCTTGTTGGCCACCTTTTTTCAATATTAATAGATTGTGATAAGTATCCATTGTTGATGAATGCGCTGTTTGCTCCTTCGTATAACGTTGCTACCAATTTACATACCGAATCGCCAAAACCAAAAATAATCCAATGTTTTCTGGGTGAAGTCCCATTTTGAAAAGTCAAATGTTTTTTCTATAATCGAGAAGAAGCATTAAACCAGGGATGTTAAATGTATGTTCCTCACATTCTAACATCAGATCATATATTAGACGTGTACATTCTCCAATGGAGCGACCCTTTATGAATCCTTTCTATCTATTGCTCACCATTGAGCACAATCGAGTTTCAAGTTTTTTATATACGATTTATCCCTTCCGGATTTAGGTAAAAGGATAATTTTTCATTTATCATGATAAAGTAATCATGATAAAGTAATCATGCCATGACGTTGTGTCAATGACATATCTCCTTCTTTATAGGCCGTATTTATAAAATTTAGTAAATAATCTGATATGTCATTCCAGAAAACTTTATAGAACTGGGCTGTACACCCATCGACACCTGACGACTTATTATTTTTCATATACTTCAATGTTGTAAGCAGTTCGTTGTTTACAACAGACCCCTCACCACTTTTAGTTTCTAAACAAAATTTTGGTATCTAGAAATTGGTCGCATTGTATTGCTTCAGAGTTTGTTTCGGTATCTGCTTTATATAGTGATTTATAAAATTGTCTTTGTTCTTCCAAAATTTCAACAATATCAGATGTTGGTGTGCCATCTTCTCGAATTACTTTTGGGATTAGCTTCTCGGTAAAGTGGCTTTTCTCTAAATAAGCAATAAATAAGGCCCATTCACTAGTTTTAGCTGATAGCTTAAAGTGTTCATCTTTAGTTTCATCAAATTGTTTCTGATTATATAGTAACTTTAGTTCAAACTCATTATGTTTCTTAATTTGATATTTCTTTTTGTTTGCGCAGTAAATCATTTCCCACAATTGATCATCCACTGAATATTTGTTTTTTTTGCTTTTTCAATGGTACATTGGTCCATAATTGTTACGATTGTTTCTTTTATTTGTTTAATATATATGTGATCAGAACTAATGGAGTTATTGAATTTTGATGTTCCATTTCCTCTTTTCTGAGAGTTGAAATCCAGTTCAAGATTAACCGGTGAATGATCTGATTTCTATTTTGGGCCTATATGTCCACTGATAACACATAAGATTCCAAGTCTTTAAATATTAGGAAATAGTCCAGTCTACTACATTTTTTTACTGGGCCCATATCATGTATTGCGATTTGGGTTTCTTTGTCTCCATATGTCTATCAGGTCAAATTCTTTCATAATACTTTTAACTTTCTCTTGTTTTTTTTTTATTGTTATGTCTGTTATATTTGTGTGTGTCTAAATCGTAGTTTTTGACAACATTCAAATCACCAACCCAGAGTGTCGATAGGTTGCCAAGTTCTATAACTTTTTCTTTTATTACCTCCAAGACTGTTGTGTCCTCTTTATTCGGGCCATATACTGCGATTATCGATAACCTTTGATTTTGTATTTTGATATCAAAAATAATAAAATTACCTTTTTGGTCTAAATATTCTTCGTTAATTTTGAAATCGAAGGAGCTCTTGAATCATATTGCTATCCCATTACTGTTACTATTTAGAGATGCAAATTTGATTTTATACCCCCATTCGGCTTTCCAACTACGTTCACATTATGGTGTGGAATGGATATCATGTTTTTGTCGACACATTTTAAAGAAATCTCTTCTTTTTACATTATACGAGCCCAGTCTCTGCAGTTCACTGCGCCTATCTTAACCGACATCTAGCTTTTCCAAATATAAATTGGCATTATGACATAAATTACAAATTGTGATTCCATTTGTTCTAGCCCCTCCCCCCCCCAACTAATGCATAATACAAATAATAATCTAAATTAAATGTATGTTTCTCACACACGATACTCCATTCCGTCCAGTGTTGGCATACGAGCTCAAAGATGATATTTTTGAAACTCTAGTATATAAATTATGATTTGCACTCCTTGAAATTAAACAACAAAATTACGCGACCCAATTCCCAGGCTGTCCCCAGATATATACTAAAGACGCACACACCCAGGACTACCTGGGAATCAGGTCACGGAATGCTGTGATTACCCCAACCCCACCAGCACCATTTGATGTACCTATATATGGTTTATAATATAGTTGCCTAGTGTGACAAGACTTTTTGAGCACTGGGTTTATATACTACTGTGTGTGTTTCTCCATTATTTCCTTCCCTTTTTCTATCGAACACTTGTGACATGTATAAAATTATTAAAGTAGACATTTCGAGATAAAAACAGCTTCTTCCTATTGCAAATGTCACCTGTGTGCGTCAAATCAAGCTAGATATCTTCATGTATGTATTAGAGTCAGTGGAGTCTGTGGGAGATTTTTAACTGGTAGTAATGTTGTAACACTGGTGATGAGTGTATTTTTAACTGGTAGTAATGTTGTAACGCTGGTAATGAGTGTATTTGTAACTGGTAGTAATGTTGTAACACTGGTAATGAGTGTATTTTTTACATTTATGACTACTTTCTTGTTGGGGTACATAGTTTAACCCTTTAGTGTGACATACATTTTAGCCTGCCGGTGAAGTAGGGGGAATACTCATGTATACATAGTGTTACCTATTTAACACCAAACGCTTGCATTGGAATAAACAAAAAACATTATTTCTATCCTTTGCTCAGAGTCATATTTGAAACACAGAAGAAACACAAAAAAGTCTCTGAGATCAGTGATGGGATTGAAAATACTCAGTGTTCTACTTCCGTTGCAGTGATAGCAACGGTTCCCTTTTCGAATAAACCAGCTTCGTCTTTTTCTTTTGGACACAAGTCTTTTCTGTCCTTCAAAAGTTTACCGCTAAGTTTGGGTAAACTTGCTGGCTGGAATATTTTTTCATTTTCTGAACGGAGCTCGTAAAACCACAACGATTTCACATGGGTTTCATACCGGAAGTTATAAACTTCACATAAATGCACATATTAGGGTTAGCCAGGCCCAGCCATTTCTCTTGTCTGTCGCAGCCTGGTTCTCGTGGAATAACCAACGTCGGACTCAAAAATATGCAAATTTCGTGATTTACTTTTTAAAATTGTCCCGTCTGATTTGTTTGTCAACATACATCTGTATATTACGTTTTCTATATTATAAAATTATAAAATTGATCTTATGAGCCCATTAAAGGAATTAAGTTTCGATGGTTTGATATCGTTGGCAGTTTGGTGAGGTTCAATTTTTATTTTGTTATTAAAAATATCGCCCATCATAAAAAGCGTTTGTGTTGTTCTTGTCCGCCAACGATCAATATTGCAGAGCGTTCATAAATGTGAATGCATGCATTGAGACAAGCAATTAAAAAGATCCCTGTTGTTATGTTATTGAGACCTATGTAAGATACTATTCATGTTGAATCCGAAATAATTTATTTATTGCTTCCACGTTCATATCATATACATCTTATCTTATCACATAGTTACTAAAGTCACAATAATATGTTAACCTTGAGAGTCGACACTGAGCTGGTGTCAAATCGAAATTTGCTAATAATACACTTCCTATCTGGATATTAACCCACCATGTTAAATAAGTTTGAACTAAAATGTGAAAAGTATTATGTGTATAGGTCTCACTAAATTATCACACAACGTTCACTTTTCAGCTTCAAGTCTATGTGATAGTATGACTGACATTGTTGTTCAGACTGCCCAGTATAGTAGTTAATTCACATTCATTGGTCTTAATATATACATTTTAGAAATTGACCCATTAGCTCCCGCCGGTAACCATTTTTTCAAACTTCAGAAATGCCATCTGATAATAACACAATGCTTCAAGCAGCAGAAAGGATAACTTACGCAGTGTGGAATGTACAAGGTCTTAAATTGAAAAACTAAGACTTCATACAATACATTATTAATCATGATTTCATTACTCTAGTTGAAACCTGGCACAACAATTCATCAGAATTAACCATTCCAGGTTATGAGTGCATTGATTTCCCAAGAGGAAATGGCGATAGAGGCGGAATAGCTTTTTATTTTAAAGCACAATATAAAACATTTCTGTCAACGGTGAAAAGACTAGGTGATTGTGCATTAAGTGTTGAATTTCGAGGTAAAATGTTAGACCTGTCAAACAAAATTGTCTTCATATCAACTTATATTCCACCGCACAACTCTAGCTACTGGGAAACGAAAGGGGGTAATAAAGCTAACATATTCTTTGACATAAGAAACCAATTACGGCATTATCACCCATCAGATTTAATCATTTGTGGGGGTGACATCAATGCTAGGACCAGTGACAGGGCGGATCACGTTGCAGCAGATAGTGATAAATATATTCCTCTTCCTTCAGATACCAACAAACCCAGACTCAATATGGATACTAAGGTCAACTCATTTTGTACGCAATTATTAACTTTATGCAAAGAGTCTGCAATGCGAATTCTCAATGGACGTACGCTTGGCGACAAACTAGGACACTTCACAAGCTATCAATATGGCGGAGCAAGTGCAGTTGATTATGTAATAATCTCAGAAATGTATCGGCACGACGTAGAATATTTTTTTGTTAAATTACCAACCGAACACTCTGATCACTGTCAATTGGTTATGCATTTAACCTATCAACAACAAAAATTTAGAGGTAGCTTGAAACACACATATTATGTTAATAACGATAAACTGAAATGGATCACAGACAGCAAAGCCAAGGCAATCAGTATACTCAGTAATTCAGAAGTTCAAAATAGTATCAACAAATTTAGAATGACCAATTACACTAACGACCATGAAGGGACGTCCTCCGCTATGACTGATTTCATGAAAACATTAAATTTCATAAATAACCATGCATGCACTAAGACTACAGCACGACGGAAAAGGCAGAGAAAGCGTAAATGGTTTGATGAGCGATGCAAAACACTTAAAAAAGACATGGAATCTGCCATTCGTACAATGAGGACAAATCCCTTCAACGACAGCTTAAGAATTAAATATTTCTCAATAAAGAAGGCATACAAAAAAGAAATAAAAATTAAAAAACGAACATTTTTCCAAACACTTTATTCAACACTCGAGAAGATGGAAACTACAGACCCAAAATCATATTGGGAAATTATTAACAAATTACAACAGAAAACTAAACAACCAAATGATCTTGATGCCGACAAAGCGGTTGAATTATTTACGGAACTATACACAAATAAAACTGAAGTATTAACACCAGAACTTGCTGAACAAAGATCCTCCCCGCCGTGAAAATAGATATTGACAATACGCAGATACGGGCAACAGAAATTATATCTGCACTGCGCGTACTGAAACTAGGGAAGGCATCTGAACGAGTTATTAAAAGCCGTTGGACCTCTCATGGTCGACGAATTTGTCAAGTTATTCAATCAAGTTTTCTTGACCAACCAGTATCCTAAGAATTGGAGTAAATCTATTTTAAGTTTAATCTATAAAAAGGGAGATCGAAACGATCCAAATAACTACATAGCAATTGCAGTGAGTTCAGCATTAGGGAAATTATTTAATAAAGTCATAAACCATAGGCTTACAAGTTTTCTAGAGGAGAATAATATCATTGGGAACAACCAATTCGGATTTAGAAAGGGAAGAAGTACAATTGACAGCGCTTTTATTTTTAAAAACGGTAATTGACAAATACAAGAAATTGAAAAAACCGATATACGTCGCATTCATTGATTTTAAGAAAGCTTTTGATACAGTTAACAGACCACGTTTGATGAAAAAACTGGAACAAATAGGTCTCTCTGGAAATATATACAACATAATTAAATCTTTGTACGAGTCAAGTGTCTACTTAACTAAAACAAACCAGGGACTGGGCCCTCCAAATGTGTCCTCGATTGGAGTAAGGCAGGGGTACACACTCTCACCAAATCTTTTTAATATTTACATTGAAGACATAAAAAACATTTTCAATGATTCATGTGACCATATTCTGGTTCATGACCACATACTTAATCATCTCTTATTTGCAGACGACCTGGCGATAATTTCGAACAGTCAAGTCGGCCTACAAAACTGCCTGAACAGTTTGAACACTTACACAAAGTCAAATGGGCTAACCCTTAATATTGGAAATCGAAATCTCTCGTTTTCGGGAGCCATCTGTTACAATACAAACCGACGTTTAACTTCAATGGTGTTCAACTTGAAAATGTCAACGACTATACGTACTTAGGGATAAATTTTTCGCACGAAGGGAAATTTGAAAATGCACAGAAACAACTTTGTGGGAAAGGTCAAAAGGCAATGTATGCTTTATTTAGTGCTTTCAAAGAAACGGTCTTTCCACCAATAAAAACGTTGATAAAGTTATTTGATAAACTTATTCTCCCAATAATATTATACGACTGTGAAATATGGGGTACAGAAATAACGCCGAGCAGAATATACCAAATACAATGTGAACTAGTTCATACAAAATATTGCAAACGAATTTTGAATGTCGGAAAATTTACAACAAATCATGCTGTCAGAGCGGAACTCGGTCGCTTCCCATGTTACATAGATGTGATTTACAGAATGGCAAATTATGCGATTAAAGCATCGACTGTGTAAAAAAACTTTCTTCTGACTAAAGCGGTTTATGAAAAAAAAAATGCGCAAGGTCAAATCACTTTCAATCTTTAAATCTCTCAAAAATATCAGACAAAATATCGGACTAAACATTCAAACAGGTGTGAAGCTTTATCACTCAAATATTGTAGACAAACTTAAAGCTTCCTTGAAATGTAAACATGAGAAAGAATTCAAACGTTCGATATTCGACGATGCTCGGAAAAACGGTGATAATAAACTAAGAACATATCGACTATTTAAATATGAATATGTCATAGAACCATACCTTTATGGTACTCATAACGCGGAAGACAGAATGCGTTTCACAAAACTTAGAATTAGTGACCACCAACTGTCCATTGAGAAAGGCCGCCACCATCAACCGAAAATAGATGTAAATGATAGGAAATGCATATATTGCCCTCCACTCCCAATAAAGGTTGAACATGAACTACATGTAATTATGGAATGTCCATTATACTCAGATTTGAGGGATAAATTATTTTTGCTAATGAAACAATATTGTGACAACTTCGATTCATTGGATGAAAACGGTAAATTCATTAAAATTATGACAAACGAGAACGGAAACTGTGGAAAGATCTGCAACGTGATCCGTCAATACTTCGACAAGCGAACAATATTTTTACAAAATAAAAGTTCGTAATAATTCATATTTACATTTCAGGTTTTATACTCCTTTTGTTATATATCATATAATCATTGTATGCATACTGCCTATGTTACGGGTGTTTCATGCATTAAAATTATCTTATCTTATCTTATCTTATCTAAAATATGCATTTCTGTTCATTATTATGCATGGCACTATATTTGATGTTATTTGTTACACAAGGATTGCATTTTATGTTGTATATGCCTGGTAGTAAGCGGTAAGCTGGCTCAGAACATTTAATTTTGACTAATTTGATGTCTTATCGCAATCGCCTGGCACAGAACAAGAACTTTTTGCGAATAATATATTGTTCACCCATGCTTGCGCAACTTTCTCCCCGTATGTTTTATAGAAGGCACAAACATATATGGGAACACCGCAGGACCAACCGATTCAGTTTATTGATTTTTGTTTTATATGTTTACCTTTGTTCAGTCTAAAAAGAGTCAAATGTTCATTCACGATAAAGTTCGTTTATGTTTCGTTGTCTATTAACAGTTAATATTAAATATAGTATACAGATGAATTACGTTTTGATGAGCCTGTGTACTATACTATACCTCCAATATTTATGAGTTTGCTGATGGTTTGTGATTCAGTGAATTCGACATTCAAAATGCACAACCAAAAAGATTATTATATTTGTATTATAAGAAGGACGCATTTTTATCCGAAAGAATCCCCTCTAAAAATACTGTAAATAGACCCAAAATAAAAACGTTTCATAGGCTATATATATCTGCTTCGGTGACGTCACCATTTTTTTTATAAGAAACAAATTAGGAGACCACTTTTGTCGCACAGTAGAACGGTGAACGGAGGCTCAACGCATTAATAATTAGTCTGTTTCTTTCTTTGTAGCCTTGTATTCGGTTTTATTAAAAAAAAATATTATGACATATTATAAAAGATTACAAAAGATTGGTAAAGCAAGTAGGCCTATCATGAATATCTAACGGTCTCCGTGCTGCATCAAATTAACGGACCCTCTCCGTCGGAGGCGGAAGTTTTGGATAACACTCGGAAACTTGTCAGTTGAATTATGTATCTGGAAAGTTTTAATTTTCACGACAAAAGGGTTATGTCCCAAATATAATTATGGGCGTTTGACATCAACTAAAACTTGACCGACATGTTTACTATAGCCCATACAATCACAGATTTGATTGAACGTTGTTTCTGGGCAGGTGATATATGCCTCACCTGCACGTGACTACTCTGCGAATCGAAAACACATATATTTATATGGAATAAATTATTATCATAAGACTTTCGTTGAACTCGACATGATGACATCTTTATGGATGAGGTGAACATCGTGCAATAGACACACTTCTCCATCTGGTATAGCAAACGGCGACCTCCCCAGCGTCAAGTAATGTAATGGTTAATTTCAGTAAAACGCTCTCTGTTCTCTTCTCGACAATATAGAACTATCTTAACTTTTGTGAACTTTGATGTTGGTAGTTTATATTCTATAATATAAAGATATTAAACAATGTTGTGTACAGTATGTGGGTTTTTTTTCTTGGACGAGTCGATTTGTGGCGAAAAGTCACATTGGACGAGACACGCAGACATCTGTATGTTTATCAAAACAAATAGTTTTTTCCACTCATGGTTTTGTGACCCCCCCCCCCCCCTTTCCAGTCAAATTTGAGATATTTTTGGGAAAATTGAATGTTATTTCAGGGGGAAATTGTGGCAAATTAAAGTATTTTCAAATTTCTGCCTGAATTATACATATTTAAGTTTAATTTGAATATATGTTGTTATATTTGTGTGGATATGCAAGGTATATTCTACAAAAAACAGTGTTACAACCATGAATATATCATGCAAAACTAATCGGAAAAAAGTCTCAAGCCCCCAAAAAATATTCATTCGCTCGTATGGCTAGATTCTATGGAGGGTTATTAGGGTCACAATCCTAACTTCACATTTTAATTCTAACTTAACATTTTAATTCTTATATTTTAATTCTAACTTAACATTTTAATTCTAACTTAACATTTTGATTCTTATATTTTAATTCTATTTACATTCAATTTACATTCTATTTACATTCTATTTACATTCTAAAAACATTCTAGAAATATTCTAGAAACATTCTATTAACTCTAACTTAATCTTTTAATTCTTACTTAACCTCTTCGCTGCTAAATGATGTTATGACGTCGTGTGCTGGGCTGTTGACGTTATTGGCATTTTCCAATGGGAAAATATAGCGGGAATGTCAAAAGAACCATAAAGTGACTCAGCTGAAAGTCTATTATTGTTCACAATCGTGGAACATCATACACTGTTTGAAACGTCGAGATACAGTTATTACGATGCACTAATCTCTGAGTTCCAGTTATGTATAATGGCCTACTTCTAGTGTGCTGAAGTAGGTCCGTAGTACCTACGGACCATATAGCACACGGCGTGCACTTTTACGTCCGTAATAGATACGGACGTCATAGCAGCGAAGAGGTTAATATTTTAATTCTAACTTAACATTTTAATTCTTATATTTTAATTCTAACTTAACATTTTAATTCTAACTTGATATTTTATATTTTAATTCCAACATTAGACCTTTTTGTAGTAGATTTAAAATATTAAAATAAAACTATTAAGTAAGAATTGAAATATAAAGTTAGAGTTACAATTAAAATATAAGAATTAAAATATTAAGTAAGAATTAAAATATGAAGTTATAATTAAAATATCAAGTTAGAATTAAAATATAAGAATTAAAATGTTAAGTTATAATTAAAATTTTAAGTATGAATTAAAAGATTAAGTTAGAGCTAATAGAATGTTTCTAGAATGATTCTAGAATGCTTCTAGAGTGTTTCTAGAATGTAAATAGAATGTAAATAGAATGTAAATAGAATGTAAATAGAATGTAAATAGAATTAAAATATAAGAATTAAAATGTTAAGTTAGAATTAAAATGTCAAGTTAGAATTAAACTATAAGAATTATAATGTTAAGTTAGAATTAAAATGTCAAGTTAGAATTAAAATGTCAAGTTAGAATTAAACTATAAGAATTAAAATGTTAAGTTAGAATTAAAATGTCAAGTTAGAATTAAAAGATTAAGTTAGAGCTGATAGAATGTTTCTAGAATGATTCTAGAATGTTTCTAGAGTGTTTCTAGAATGTAAATAGAATGTTTTTAGAATGTAAATAGAATGTAATTAGAATGTAAATATAATGTAAATAGAATTAAAATATAAGAATAAAAATGTTAAGTTATAATTAAAATGTTAAGTTAGAATTAAACTATATAAGAATTAAAATGTTAAGTTAGAATTAAAATGTGAAGTTAGGATTGTGACCCTAAGAACCCTCCATAAGATTCGTCGTCGTTTTGTAAGCACGCCTATGACAAATATGACATGTCGGTGCCGTTATGCCATTTGCTTACAAACTGAAGTGTGACTGAATTAACTTATCGATGACCACAAATGTAGGCATTCTGCTCCAAGTTGTTAATACCCCCATAATACTGAAATATAGCACATCGATGTCTACTGATGGATAACTTCCGATTGGCATACCGTTAATGGCCAGAGCTGCATGGAACACAAGATAATTATCTTTCTTATATACACACGCATGTGCCTTTACTATTTATGATGATAGCTCTGATACTTGTAGTTGGGGCATCTGGTTTTGACTTAATTGATTGCTGGAACTATAGCGCCAATGTAGCAAAACCACTGCAACACTGCCAGAAACATGTTTATAGATTAGAGAACAGGCATGTTCTACATTTATTTTACACATTATTTCAGTTTCATATCAGACTTGGAGAGTTGAATTTCAGTTTGATACCACAGATAGTGGTAAATTGATATTTTATTTTACTTACTGAATTATATGTGGTTTATTTGTCTTTAGAGTGCATTATAATATATTTACATACCAAGTGGTTATCCAACCCAGGTGGGCCAGCGCAGTTAAAAATTTCACGAAAGTTTACTTAGTATTAGAAGGAACTATATAGTAAAAAAAAATTCTGAGGCCAACCTGACCACAAGGAGCTGTACCTATTATCTTGTGTATACACTACAGGTGTTATTAAGATCATAACACATCAAAACAGTCATTATATAGGCTAAACAGTTTGTAATTAGGTCAAAAAAGGGCAAAAGGAAAAAAATTGCAAGCACCAGTAAATACCGGAAAAACGTGTTTTCAGGAGCTGCGACCCCCCCCCCCCCCCCCCACCCCCCCCGGCCTTGTGTCGGATTTTTTTTGCGTGAGCCGCCCCCCCCCCTGATTCATTTGGCAAATAGTGTTACTTCGTGACGTCACGGAGTCCCGTTAAAAAAAAGTCATATGGAACTCCAATATGAATTTCGAGAGTCCAATATGACTTTCTCCCGGATTATCATGTGACGGCTTTTTCCCAATCAGAAATATTGTTAGTTAAGGGATGGATAATAATAGTATGTACAAAACGAACCGATTCTTATATATATATATATATATATGTTTTATTGGGAGTTTAAAACGATGAGGTAGTGAATTAGTTTGTTTACATTATGAATCTTGGATATCTCAGATACGTGATGTACCCTATAAGTTATACACGAAATTGCAATTAGGGTCCATTCTTTCGACGAATCCTTGTGCGCGGAGTGTAATTAAAAGTGAACGCCCCAACAAATAAGGCTTATAGATGTGAATCTTATTTTGTTGACAATCAATCAATTGATAAGAATTATTTTTTTAAAGCCACAGATACCTTAATTCGAGTGGTTTAGCTTTGGTTCGTAAGTTTGCGCTAGCGTATATGGTCGTATTAGTGACTACTAGTTTCAGTATACTGACCTGACTAATTTTCAAAAATTTTCACGACCGATATCATGAACATTGTTTATACATAATACAATCAAGAACAACGCGGGTTCGAGTCAGCCTTTAAATATGCCCCAACCTATTTGGCACCAAATTAGTCCAAATTTCAGGCGAATAAAACAGGGTAATTAATAATAGTCGTCGATTTTGTAACACAGTCACCACAACATTAGGATGAGAATAAAAATAAGCTGATTTTTAAGAAACGCGATTGAATATAAACAAACGTCGCACTACCGACGACTCGAATTCAATTCGAATTAGACTCGAGTTTAATTCTAAATTCGTCTGTTGAAACAAACGTCGCATTTAATTCAAGACGAATCTAAATGATTTCTTAAAATGGCACAAAGCGTTCATGAGGGTTTTTGTCAAAACGACTAAAATACGAAGTTATATATCAATTCTAAAACGTAAAATTTAGTGCGAAAATGTGGCTTTTGACTTCCAAGCGACGAAATTAATATTAATATTCTGAGGAGTGGAAATTATTGGTTTTAAATCGCTATTTCGTAGGTATTTGAGGTCGGACATGATTCTATAGGTGGTATTTTGCTCTGAACTTGTCTGAAAGAAATCAGGTCCAGTTTATTTTGTATACGAAAACGTTGTGCCTTTTTAACAATAGATATAGCAAGTTGACGTCAACGCGGGATAACTCTATATTGCGTCAGTATGCCTATCTAAAACCACGTGGTAAAATAAACATGGCGAGCAGGGACGTATAGCTAGAGGGTTTCCGTTGTGGGTGGGGGCTAATATATTTGCGTAATTCAATTTGCACCCGCTTGCATGGCTGTTCCTTCACATTCCTGGATGATAGCCTATTCTGAATGGATCAGTATACTTGTGGTCACGCCAGTAGAAGAAACATTAGAGATCTGAACCTGAAAATCCGATCATAGTTTGGCACGGTGGGAGAAAAGTTTTTGAAATCTGAACATGAAAATCGCAAAAACTTATAGTACCTAGCCTGGCCTCAAGCTTTCCAAGTGTTGAAAATGTCCAACCTGACACCCCCACGAATTCGAAGGTTAGAAAATTTCCAACTAATGACCATTTAAGTTCACAATTATGAACAAAAGCATAGGAAAATAATTAGTAGTCATGAGGGACCAGGACACAAGCTTCCCGACTGATGGCCATTTCAGTCAAAATTTTGGACCAAAAGTAGGAAAATATGCAAATGTTGGTCTAAAAACAACAAATTCCCCAACAGTTCATTGTTTGAAAATAAAATTACAAGAAAAATTTCAACATATCGTTGATGTGAAATTTGCACACGTCCATGCATATATGCACTATAGTAGCGGGTATATCCAAACGGAATAAAAATTTATTTAGAGCGTCTACCAGCTGCGTCTACTCGCATTTAATTTGAATCAAACGTCGCACTTTCGACTCGAATTCAAATACCACCAAATTACGTCATCCTCGTTGGTGTTTTCCAGTTCCAATTGGAATTCCCTCATTAGCATATCATTATACAGCTCGCTTGCATTTCTCCGATATAAATTCGAGTCGACGGTGATGCGAACACGGATCTCAGACGCATCGGCAATTAGATTCGTGTTGCATACACGCATTCTTCGTCGGTAGTGCGTCTACTCGCATTTATTTGAAACAAACGTCGCACTTTTGTCGACTAGAATTCGAATAATTGAATTCGAGTCGTCGGTTACCCTTGGAACAAACGTCGCACTACCGACGACTCGAATTCAATTAGAACTAGAGGTCAGATTCCATGGAATCAGATATACTTCCATGGTATCCCATTCCATGTGGGTGTTATGTGTATAGGTGTGTTCCTCCTCATGCGAATGAATATCGGTGCTTTGTGATCTGATGGTGGACATGCATTGACATTTCTAAATAAGATATATATTCCAAAGGTTTATGTCATTTGGTTCGACCTACCGTGGATGATTAATGACAGTCTATTGCATGATGGTTGTGACCAACTGAGCCACCATTCACCCCAGCCAATCAGTTCATTTTTAATCGGTAGGGATACATTTTAGAGCTAAGTATAACCTCTCCCCAGGACGCCCATATCATATTCAACGATCACGAAATTTGGCGTGTCTGATTATATCGTAATCGACATGCAGACCAAAAGGGTGTAAAGCATATTAATGTACCATAACTATGTTATTTCGCATTTATTGGATAGTTCTTTCAGTTTCGGATTCAGTATATTTTAGTTTTAATGGCGGAGGAAAGACCGCTTGGTTAATTAATTAATTAGTATTTCAGTGCGTCATGTATACACTATAGTCATTAACGTCTTTGTAATAGAGTTAACTGTAATCGAGAGATAACTATATCACAATCGATAATGCTAGCTGAGTGAATACCCGTCCACTCTGAAATAATGTTGTCCTTATATACTACCAAACACATGCAGTGTTCAAAATTTAAAACACTTGATTCGCGATTTGACATTTTTTCCCGTTTACGAGTTTCGGTGGAATTTGCCAAAAGCATCGACCCTCCCCGGGGCGTACGCCACCTCTCTGTTGGACAGGTTACTTTTATAGTAGAGCAGACATACCTATAGTATATCGGTGAACATATTCATGCATTTGCCTTGCTCCTTGATAAGTCCGTTTGAATTTGCGTCATAAAGAGTGGGTTTGAATTTGAGTAATATATATCACCCGTTAACAACGTTACACGCTACCAGGGTTAAACCGTCCACTCTGAAACTTTGAAAAGCGTACTAATATTGAGTGTAGATACTACTAATCACATCCACTCGTCGAAAAGTTTTTATCTCAATGTCTGATTTCGGATTAATTTTCCCAATTTGATTTTCGGTGGAATTTGCCAAATCTGAACCCACCCCGACACAAACACTCCGTTGAGCAGGTTGCGTTTATAGTAGAGAGGTTAAATTTTGGAGGCGTACCTACAGTAAACCGGCTTACATGCCACTGTATTAAACTCGCTCCTTCATTAGCCCGTTTGGATTTGGGGCTAAAAATAGGTTAGTGATAGACTACTTAAGTATACACATTTATGTCATATAGCGTTGTCACGAGTAAACCGTTCCATCTGGAAATTAGAAAATCGTACTGTAGATGCGCCTGAACACTAACCATCAGATGTACTCGTCAAAATTTTTTTATCTCGATGTTTGAATTCCCCTCCCCCTTTGCAATTTTCGTGGAATTTTCCTAAAGTCTCAACCCACCCCGACTCCCATTCTCCGTTGGACAGGTTACGTTTAAAGTATAGCGGTCAAACTTTTGGGACGTACAAACAGTATGTCAACGTACCTGCTACGGCATTATCTTGCCTTTTAATTAGCCGGTTTGGATTTGGCGGGAAAAATAGGTGCAATATTTCCGTACCCCGTAATGCGGAAAGTCCATGGAAAAAAAAATTTTAGGCGATATATTCGGGTCCGGATCACTCGTCCAATTCGGAATATGCAATAACAAATTTAGAGCGCTGGACTTATAAAAAAACAAAACCTCGGTTTATACATCCTGGTGTATGGTGTATGCCTATCTATGGGCGGTAACTCCACATGGAAAGCGCGGACACCAGTTTTGATGCCCGTGGGCAGTAGTGCTTATCGAAGTGTCCATATGGTCCAAATTTGGATGCCCTGCTCCTCATAATTTCCGAGATAGTAAAATTAATTTTTTTCTGAAAAAGGGAGATAACTCCGCGAGGAAAGCGCGGACAATATTCGTTATGCGACTAAGGCATACAACTCATTTGCCCCAACATACTTACCAACTTTTAGTTTTCTACTGCTCATACTTTCCGAAATATAGTGATTATAAAAGTGTGGAGTATTTTAATAATAATAATAATAATAATAATAATAATAGTGAAAAATATTTTTTTTTTAAATTTCACTCCGTGGTGAAGCATTGGGCCGAACTCATGATATCTTCATTTTCTGTATCCCTTAGATGCCTACATTCCCTAGAGATTTCACGGCCCTCCTCCCATTAGTTTCTGAGTATTTTCAATTAAACAGAAAACGGCCCCAATAGAAAAACAATATACTTCCTTGGTTACACCATGGAACTATAATTAGACTCGAGTTTAATTCATAATTCGTCTGTTGAAACAAACGTCGCATTTAATTCAAGACGAATCTAAATAATTTCTTAAAATGGCATAAAGCGTTCATGAGGGTTTTGGTCAAAACGGCTAAAATATGAAGTTATATATAAATTCTAAAACGTAAAATTTAGTGAGAAAATATGGCTTTTGACTTCCAAGCGACGAAATTAATGTTAATATTCCGAGGAGTGGAAATTATTGGATTTATATCGCTATTTCGTAGGTATTTGACACCTATTTTAGGTTGGACATGATTCTTTAGGTGGTATTTTGCTCTGAACTTGTCTGAAAGAAATCAGGTCCAGTTTATTTGTATACGAAAACGTTGTACCTTTGTAAGAATTTAATAGCAAGTTGAGGTCAACGCGGTATAACACGATATTGCGTCAGTATGCCTATCTAACACCACGTGGTAAAATAAACATGGCGGGCAGGGACGTATAGCTAGAGGATCTACGTTGGCTAATAAATTTGCGTAATTCAATTTGCACCCCACTTGGCTGTTCCTTCACATGCCTGGATGATAGCCTATTCTGAATGGATCAGTAGACTTGTGATCATGCATTGGGCGGACCATGGTTCTGCCAGTAGAAGAAAAATTAGAGATCTGAACCTGAAAATCCGATCATAGTTGGGCACGGTGGGAGAAAAGTCTGAACATGAAAACCGCAAAAACCTATAGCATTAGACTGGCCTCATGCTTTCCAAGTGTTCGAAATTTCCAACCTGACACCCCACGAAGGTTGGAAAATTTCCAACTGATGACCATTTAAGTTCATAATTTTGAACAAAAGCTAGGAAAAATAATTAGCAGTTTTTTGGCTGGCCACGGGGGTCATGAGGGACCAGGACAAGGCTTCCCGACTGATGGCCATTTCAGTCAAAATGTTGGACAAAAAGTAGGAAAATATGCAAATGTTAGTCTAAAAGCAACAAATTCACCAATAATTCATTGTTGGAAAATCAAATTACAAGAACAATTTCAACCCATCGTTGATGTGAAATTTGCACACGTCCATGCATATAGTAGCGGGTATATCCAAACGGAATAAATATTTATTTAGTGCGTCTACTCGCATTTAATTTGAAACAAACGTCGCACTTTCGTCGACTCGAAATCAAATACCACCAAATTACGTCATGCTCGTTGGTTCATTAGCATATCATTATGCAGCTCGTTTGCATTTCTCCGATATAAATTCGAGTCGACGGTGATGCGACGTTTGTTTCAAACACAGATCTCAGACGCATCAGCAATTAAATTCGTGTTGACCACACGCATTCTTCGTCGGTAGTGCGTCTACTCACATTTATTTGAAATAAACGTCGACTTTTGTCGACTCCAATTCAAATAATTGAATTCGAGTCGTCGGTAGTGCGACGTTTGTTCCAAGGGTTAGCCACTTAATTTAAAGCATTGTTGCACATTTGAAGCCTGAAATTACAATGTCATACAAGAACAATTAAAGGAACTCAATCCGATCAGACGCTCCCAAATTACTATTTCTTTGGCTTCGGGGGTAAACAAATATTTGATTCGAGTCGAGGAACCCACACATCAAAGCTCAGAGTGATCAGATATCGATTTTTGAAGTTTGTTATTTCTCGATATGTATAATAATATGTGACCTAGAAACACGTGGTCAAACGGAGGGTCTCGGACTAAATTGCGATGAAAATGGATAACTCTAAAATCAAGTGGTAATACGGTCAAATTACGTGATACTTTAGTGATAATACGTCCATATTTTGTTGAACAAAATGTTGATAAATAACAAGTTTTGGGAAATTTGATACCATATATAGTTGACAATGGTTAGCATTATTTTGTTGCAGTAAATCGATTCTGATAATAAAGCTTATTTTGAAGAAATGTTGTTGTTGTTGTTGTTGTATCTTGGTGGTATGGGGGCCGTCTGATCGGATTGAGTACCTTTAAGACTCTTTCCCAAATTGTATTTGTTTTAAACATATATAAACATGCGTCTGATACGATAAACAAGTACACGAGCTGCGGAAATTCAGCATGCACATTCAGAAATCAGTTTATCGCCGACAGACAACGATTTACTGCCCCGAACACACAGCGCGATTTAGTTGCACTAACAAAATGTTGAAAGATCTAACACACTTGAACTTTTCTTTACAAGAAATTTTATTCGATGAAAATTATTGCAAATCATAGTTGTGCCAGCCAATGTATACGCGGGCCTGTTTTAGTATGGTGGGGCTGGTGACATGTTTTTGTAGTTGCAATATATCACAATTGTAGTTGAACGGTCTTGAACACCGAGACAGTCTATTGGTATGATTTACTATGACAATTAATCTATAGCCAGTTGTTACCAGACTTGTTTGGGGTGGTGATTGTTGGTAATTTATAGCCATTTCATGACAAATCCCTTTACATTTGTTTTATTTATATTTAACGTATGACTGGATCAACCCTATATATTACGGACATGGATCGTTTAAATATCCACGTGATATCCAGTGATAAGGGATCAGATATGTCGTTATATACACCACGTATCGATCTACCTGCTACGTGAATTTTTCAGTTGTTTAAATTTCTTTCGGACATATAAGTGAAACAAACGTTCTTTGTTTTTACCATATCAGGAATCGACTAACAATGAATGCAAGTCTCTATATGTGGTATATGAAGTCTCTATGTTGTATATGAAGTCTCTGTGTGGTATATGAACTCTCTATGTGGTATATGAAGTCTTTGCAAGAGTATCTAACATATTTATCGACATATTCTAACGTATGTCAGACGTCAAACAGCCACGTGGTGGTTTCAGATGAAGTCTTCATGCTCGCTTTTGTCACAACCCGAGTTGGTTCTGGTGACCACAATTAGGCCTATAGATTCGTTATCTACTTTTATACGGAGTTTATAAGCCACGTAAAGTTAAGACTTATTCAACTCAGAGAATTCATCAGAAGTTGGGTCCGGACTTTTCTCTAGCATGAAATACAAAAACACTAATATGCTAACAGCCGTTGTCTAACTTTTGTACTAAAAATTAAAAACAGCTGAGAATGTTTTATCATTTGAGTTCTTGTTGATATATATATTTATGATGTAGATCGGTATTTCGTAGATTTATCTTATCCATCCTTGAAGGTTGGAATGAGCCATGTCCGTTGAAGCAACGAATTACAGAAGAACCGAACTTAGGACTTAATATATCGATCTATTCTCATAACTATTGCTATAACTTCATTATTTCAGTTGTCTTGGTATCAAATTAAAACACTTATAATGGCACATATTTTCGACCAGAAGGGTGTTAGTTCAAATCTGAACAACATAGAAGTCATAATTTAAAAAAAACGGGGGGTCAACAGAAATTAGATTTTTCATGCCACCGGATCACAATCTCCTGGTCTTGTGTACGGACATTCTCGTTATAGACCCCCCCCCCCCTTTTTTTTTAAATACGTGTTTGAGAATTTGACTACTAATCTTACCTCGAATCCCATTCTGTGCAATTCCCGGACATCGTCATAGTCTGTGTAATCATGGGATATATACAGTGATGCCAGGATGGGGCATCCATTTGGATTCCTTCGAGAAGAATCGAATAGTTGACGGTAGTACTCTGCAACTTGTTTCGTAACAGCGTCATCGAACGCGAAATAAACGATCTGCGGCATATCGTCCCTGTGCATGGGTGCGTTGCTTGTTGGGCAAAAGCATTGGGGAAGCTTACAGTTCACTTCTTGCTTGCAGTGAGAGCTCATCGCGGATATGTTATCCGCCATCAATAAGCATGCTGCAATGATCCATATTAAAATATCCACCGATTTCTCCATTTGTTCAACCGACACACCGTGAAACAAATACAATTGTAATTTGAAGAACAACAGCAACCAAACACCTTCGATGCTGTCTTGTGAGATATATTACTGGAGATGTTCTTCGAAATGAAATGCCAGAAGATCACTTACAACGTCTTGTGCTTTGAATTAACATATTTTGGGCCAGTCGGGTAGAATCACCGCGCCACGATTAGTCAGTCTGTGAAATGAATTCGCTCTACGTCGAGCAGAGCTTGGTCTGTCGTATATGGTGAGTGAACATCGACCACTGGCGGAACCAGACGGGATCCTCCTTTTGAAACGATTTGAGGCATTTCGTTTGTGGACAGAGAAAACACGTCGCATTTCCTTCGCGCACACAAAGTCCGATGAAGTACAAATCGGTTTGTTTATCAATTTCATGTTTGCGGAAGAAAGCGTTAAGGCCATATGTGATCGATGGCGGTATAGCTCCTGGCCACGACAGGTCGAGGATTGGGATGAAGTCTATACTATGCCGTTGATATACTAATGGGGCACCTGGCACAAGGCGATACATAATTATTTTTACTCTGTAGTTTAAGGCACACTGATCAATGGGTTTCAACCGACATTTAAGATGTAAAGGTTTCAATTTAAAATTTGGCGTAACTGTAACACCATTCTTGGGAAACGGAACAACCTGATGTAAAACACAACGCATCCACAATGTTAAAAACTTCAAACTAGACTTATCCAATGCGCCATATAACAGCAATATACATTTAACTCAAAGAAAATAGCATATCAATTTGCCAATATGATCGCAGTCGTTAACCGATCGATATATACGACATATTTCTTTTTGTTGGGGTGATATTTTGCTAATCAATATAAATTCTATTGATTATATTATTATTTTACTATTATATTGAATTCCTGTCACATATTTTTATATAACAATTATCCAGTTCTATTACCTACATGTACATTCGTTGACCTTGTATGGGAGCAAATTCATATATGAGTACGTATATGTTTAGCATTCCAGAAATTTATTTAACAAATCAAGTTAAAATTGTGCGGGGGAAATTTCATATAAGAGTATATGTTTAGATTTCCAGAAATTTATTCAAGAAATCAAGTTAAAATGAACTCTAAATTCGTGTCCTGTATTCCAAAGTAACACGAATTTGAAATCATAATTTCAGAATGAAATATGTCCGTAAATGTTTATACAGACGGCATTTAATTTTAGAATTGATGCACCAATTCAACCGATGATCGCAAATACAACATTTCCGAATGTGACACCAAATATTTCAAGAAGAGTTATTGCTAACACCCACGAGATCAAATGTTTGGTACAGATCTTTATTCTAGGATTTGTTGGCAACTCCCCACTCGAAGTATCAGCTATCGACTAAGAGATAAGCTTGGCAAACAAAAGGTCCACGATTCCCTAGTTGCTTCTGAATGTAACACCTGTCATATAAATCCACGTAATACAGTGTATCGCAATTGGGGAGCAAGGACATTCCGACCGTATTCAGTGCAATCTACTCAGGGTACAAGTTAGGATGAATAAATCTACTCGGGGTATTAGTCGAGCTGAATCAATGTATTCTGGCTATCAGTCGAGCTGAATCATTCTACTCGAGGTATCAGTCGAGCTGAATCAATCTACTCGAGGTATCATTCGAGCTGAATCAATCTAATCGGGGTATCAGCCGAGCTGAATCATTCTACTCGAGGTATCAGTCGAGCGGAATCAATCTAATCGGGCTATCAGTCGAGCGGAATCAATCTAATCGGGGTATCAGCCGAGCTGAATCATTCTACTCGAGGTATCAGTCGAGCTGAATCATTCTACTCGAGGTATCAGTCGAGCTGAATCAATCTACTCGAGGTATCATTCGAGCTGAATCAATCTAATCAGGGTATCAGTCGAGCTGAATCAATCTAATCAGGGTATCAGTCGAGACTTATCAATCTACTCTGGGTATCAGTCGAGCTGAGTCAATCTACTCGGGGTATCAGTCGAGCTGAATCAATCTACTCGGGGTATCAGTCGAGCTGCATCAATCTACTCTGGGTATCAGTCGAGCTGCATCAATCTACTCTGGGTATCAGTCGAGCTGCATCAATCTACTCTGGGTATCAGTCGATATGTACCAATCTACTCGGGGTATCAGTCGAGCTGAATCAATCTACTCGGGTATCAGTCGAGCTGCATCAATCTACTCTGGGTATCAGTCGAGCTGCATCAATCTACTCTGGGTATCAGTCGAGCTGCATCAATCTACTCTGGGTATCAGTCGATATGTACCAATCTACTCGGGGTATCAGTCGAGCTGAATCAATCTACTCGGTGTATCAGTCGAGTAGAATCAATCTACTCGGGGTATCAGTCGAGCTGCATTAATCTACTCGGGGTATCAGTCGAGCTGCATTAATATATTCGGGGTATCGTTTGAGCTGAATCAATCTACTAGGGGTATCATTCGAGCTGAATCAATCTACTCGGGGTATCAGTCGAGCTGAATCAATCTACTCGGGGTATCAGTCGAGCTGAATCAATCTACCGGGGTATCAGTCGATATGAACCAATCTACTCGGTGTATCAGTCGAGTTGAATCAATCTACTCTGGGTATCAGTCGAGCTGAATCAAACTGCTCTGGGTATCAGTCGAGCTGAATCAATATACTAGGGGTATCAGTCGAGTTGAATCAATCTACTCGGGGTATCAGTCGAGCTGAATCAATCTACTCGGGGTATCAGTCGAGCTGAATCAATCTACTCGGGGTATCAGTCGACCTGCATCAATCTACTCTGGGTATCAGTCGAGCTGCATCAATCTACTCTGGGTATCAGTCGAGCTGCATCAATCTACTCTGGGTATCAGTCGATATGGACCAATCTACTCGGGGTATCAGTCGAGCTGAATCAATCTACTCGGTGTATCAGTCGAGTTGAATCAATCTACTCGGGGTATCAGTCGAGCTGCATTAATCTACTCGGGGTATCAGTCGAGCTGCATTAATATATTCGGGGTATCGTTTGAGCTGAATCAATCTACTAGGGGTATCATTCGAGCTGAATCAATCTACTCGGGGTATCAGTCGAGCTGAATCAATCTACTCGGGGTATCAGTCGAGCTGAATCAATCTACCGGGGTATCAGTCGATATGAACCAATCTACTCGGTGTATCAGTCGAGTTGAATCAATCTACTCTGGGTATCAGTCGAGCTGAATCAAACTGCTCTGGGTATCAGTCGAGCTGAATCAATATACTAGGGGTATCAGTCGAGTTGAATCAATCTACTCGGGGTATCAGTCGAGCTGAATCAATCTACTCGGGGTATCAGTCGAGCTGAATCAATCTACCGGGGTATCAGTCGATATGAACCAATCTACTCGGCGTATCAGTCGAGTTGAATCAATCTACTCTGGGTATCAGTCGAGCTGAATCAAACTGCTCTGGGTATCAGTCGAGCTGATTCAATATACTAGGGGTATCAGTCGAGTTGAATCAATCTACTCGGTGTATCAGTCGAGTTGAATCAATCTACTCGGGGTATCAGTCGAGCTGCATTAATCTACTCGGGGTATCAGTCGAGCTGCATTAATATATTCGGGGTATCGTTTGAGCTGAATCAATCTACTAGGGGTATCATTCGAGCTGAATCAATCTACTCGGGGTATCAGTCGAGCTGAATCAATCTACTCGGGGTATCAGTCGAGCTGAATCAATCTACCGGGGTATCAGTCGATATGAACCAATCTACTCGGTGTATCAGTCGAGTTGAATCAATCTACTCTGGGTATCAGTCGAGCTGAATCAAACTGCTCTGGGTATCAGTCGAGCTGAATCAATATACTAGGGGTATCAGTCGAGTTGAATCAATCTACTCGGGGTATCAGTCGAGCTGAATCAATCTACTCGGGGTATCAGTCGAGCTGAATCAATCTACCGGGGTATCAGTCGATATGAACCAATCTACTCGGCGTATCAGTCGAGTTGAATCAATCTACTCTGGGTATCAGTCGAGCTGAATCAAACTGCTCTGGGTATCAGTCGAGCTGATTCAATATACTAGGGGTATCATTCGAGTTGAATCAATCTACTCGGGGTATCAGTCGAGCTGAATCAATCTACTCGGTGTATCAGTCGAGTTGAATCAAACTACTCTGGGTATCAGTCGAGCTGAATCACACTACTCGGGCTATCAGTCGAGATGAATCAATTTAATCAGGGCACCAGTTGCACTGAATCAATCTACACGGAGTATCAGTCGTGATAACTGGACGGGGCTAAACCACGATAGGCCTACGATTCATCCATATACATAGCAAGTACACGTGTTCTATCGAGAGATATTCATGATCTTCCAAAGTCATACATAGCTTGTGTATTTGACTATGACTATGACGTTTTATTAATAACTCAGTCATAGATTATACTCAATTATAGAACACAATTTAATGTTATAAAACAATGTGATATCGATGGCAGCATAACCAAGAGGATTGTCTAAATGCCGTCCCCCGTTGAAAAGTAACCTAACTATATATAGTAACTAGCAGGTTAGCCCGCCACTGGCGTGGTTCTTCTGAAACATGACATTTTTAAATTATTTTATTTTAATTAATTAATTATTTTAAATTTATTTTTAAATTATTTTAAATTTGTCAATGAGTTATGAGTTAATTCTGCCTTTTTAATTAATTAATTATTTTAATTTAATTTTTTTTCAATGAGTTAATTCTGCCTTTTTAATTTTTTAATTTAATTTTTTATGGTTCCCGTCCCTAAAAGAGGTATGATTTACCCGATGAAAATCTCCCCCATTCCTAGGAACGACAGACATAAGATGTTGGCAGTCTGACTTCCAATAAATATCTCCGCATAATATAACGTAAACAAAAGCCGTAATGCATGCAATATGCGAAAGCGGAAGGGAATAAAGAGCGTTAACCGGTTAACGAACCCAAATATGGAAGATCTTTATCAACAACACTGCGGATAGGAACGCTCTTTAACTATCAACGCGATTAACCACCGCAGTGCCGTTTTTTGTGACTGAGAGTGAAGAACGGGTGGTCGGATCTTCTCAAAGACGCCGCGACGACCATTCCCGTGTGTTTTTACCCTTAGATAGGAAGTTTGAGCTCAATCTGTCTGCCGTTTTGGAGTGTATAGCGACTATTCCCGTGTGTTATTACCCTTAGATAGGAAGTTTTAGCTCAATCTGTCCAACCGTTTTGGAGTGTATAGCGACTATATTTACATATATATATATACGTAGTTCTCAAAATATATAGGAGATAATTTAATTTCATCTCTCTCTCTCTCTCTCTCTCTCTCTCTCTCTCTCTCTCTCTCTCTCTCTCTCTCTCTCTCTCTCTCTCTCTCTCTCTCTCTCTCCAAACGCGTAAGTTTTTCTTGTTTCGCTTTCGGAAACCATAAATGTAATATGGTACGTTGAATATTTACCAAATAAAAATAAACATTTGCTTCTTTCATTGGTGCGTTGGGAACTATGCCACCGTGAGACTTCGTCATATATTTCCATTTTCCACTATGTTGGTCCAGAAACAACTACCTGTATTTGATCACCCGATCTGGATGTTCGGCAAACATGTGGTCATAAATTTCCCTCAGGTGGTCGCACTTACTCTGGCAGTTATAGCATTTCCGGCGCTTCTGTTCGCACTGAAAAATACAGATAATTTAACAGCTTGTCTAAAAATCACCTTGTCAAATGTTTCTAGCTGGGTTGCAAGGAAATTTAGAAAGTGCATATTTGAACAAAGCCGTAACTTATCGAAAAAATTTGAATCTGTATTGTCACAATTCATTTAAAAGCTAAACTGCGTGGCAGTTAATTTGCTTAGTTGTAATCTCTGTTGATTCCAGAATGGCTCTTCATCTATGAGACCAAAGACATCTGAATATCAACCCTAAATTTAGTAAAATATAATGAATTAATCTACGCACATGTTATCCAGCAACTACGAACAATTGAGCACAAACGTTTATCATTCCATGCGCACATGTTACCCAAGAGTGCGCACTTGTCACCCTTTTTTGATGACATATGGCAATGGAAATTGGATTTCTTCGGCATTACCCTATCATGCGGCTTGGGTTGTTGTAAATGGTGAGTAATAGAGTAATTATCACACGTGTAATGACAGGTTTGTGCCCTTGTGAGTTTTAACGTCAAAAAGTGCCACCAAAGAGGAGAAAGTTACTTCGAAAACAGAAACTGTCGCATTGATATGGTAATAAATTCAAAAAATCTAAAGATATGATACTAAAAATAACTGCCTATGGACGCCAGGGCATATACTCCGAAAGGTATTACCGGACTTCTGTTTTTTCGTTGGAGAAAAAATTAATTAATAGACAGAAATATTACCTGTTTATCGCCGCTCATTGTGTGGCTCCGTGCACGCACGACGTCCGCGAACAACATTGGAATGCATTGGAATCATGTTTTCGAAGTTGATTCCATACGACTGTGTACATTATGCTAACTTTAAAAGTAAGGTTGTGATACCGTAAGCCTTTATTGAGTATGAGTTTCAACGATCTGACCGAGTGTATATAGAGATGATAATCCACCAGTTCAAATCATGGGAACTTGTTCATGTTCTGACAGGGAAGTTTATAACATTGACAAAAACATTGCAGCTATAATATTTTTCTTGGATAATACTTTTTCCTTAGTTAATAATTATGTACTGGTCCCAATGTAGGTCCCAGCTCGCGATTGCTTGCATGAAATATAATAGGTCAATTTGTTGAACCAAGTCTATATAATTATACACTCGTGGAATTTCTTCCCGGTAATCAATTCAATGTTTATTGTGATATCGATCCACAAACAATCACACAATCTGGCGTTGGTACCTTGGCCCCTACTGTGAAATAGATTTTAAGGAACAAGTACTAACAAAGAAATATATTGCCCGCTTTGTGTGTTGAATGCTATAAAATTTTCCGTCAGAACATCAAAGCGTTCCCATATTTAAAACATCTACGTGCGTAACCAGAGTAGAAATTCATGACATGATATAATACTTGTGGACCCATTCCTGAATATGTGCGAATCTTACTATAATTGTTTGTTATTATATATTAGTTGAACAGTGAATACTAATAACTTAAAATAGAACATTAATTTTGCATCGGTCAACATTGATTATGAATCTATATCTATTAAAACGGAACTGTCTCTTATTGAATCCAAGAACGATTATTGGTTTGGAAATGGAGTCTATTGGTTTGAAATAGATTGCCATTGATTAAGAAAATATGGCTATTGAAACGGAACTGTCTCTTATTGAATCCAAGAACGACCATTGGTTTAAAAATATAGACTATTGTTTTCACAAACCACCATTAACTATTAACTATATTAGAGAAATTTATTCTGCATATGCTTTGATAGATGCAATAACCATCAATTTATTGTCAACAGGGACCATTGTTCTCACAGGGACAAATAAGATCCAACAGAAACGCCTCATCGCGCATCGACAAACATTGCGACGCCGGGAAAGCTTGCGGGGACAAATACGTCAAAAACATGGCGGAATCGAGATCGGCATAAAGTGGGTGGTTCGGGGGGCTAGCCCGGGATTGTCGAAAGGGCCGAAAGGCGCCTCTCCTTAATCCCTTAATCGAGATCGGCAACTCGATCGGCAACTCACCTATTGGTGTAGTCTATATCCTTTTACTGAAAAAAATGTAACGATATCATATGGGCGGCCATTCGGTCGGAAATTACATGAAATAAAAGTTAATGGTGGTTTGTGAAAACAATAGTCTATATTTTTAAACCAATGGTCGTTCTTGGATTCAATAAGAGACAGTTCCGTTTCAATAGCCATATTTTCTTAATCAATGGCAATCTATTTCAAACCAATAGACTCCATTTCCAAACCAATAATCGTTCTTGGATTCAATAAGAGACAGTTCCGTTTTAATAGATATAGATTCATAATCAATGTTGACCGATGCAAAATTAATGTTCTATTTTAAGTTATTAGTATTCACTGTTCAACTAATATATAATAACAAACAATTATAGTAAGATTCGCACATATTCAATAAACGTACATTCCGTTTCAATAGCCATATTTTTTAATCAATAAACATATTTCAAACCAATAGACGATTTCCCACGAGCAATGATTATCGTTATCAAACTAATAGACCTTATTGTCATTCTTATATTTAAAAGATATAAATTATCACCAATGCAAAATTAATGACGTTCTTTCAATTCAATAGGTTTCGTATTCCAACCAATATCTAATTGCGCAATCTACTATTTCCAGTCAAACCAATGATTAGGAATTCGAAATCAATGATTAAGACGTGAACTAACGCTAGGGTTCTCTGATGGCGATTATTGAAGAAACTTTATTCATGTGACGTCAGATATATATAAAATAAACATGGGAATTCCCAATGTCATGTTGGTGTGACGATTTGCAGTAGTTCACTCGGTGCAAATCAAACGACGATAAATATTCACCATGGTCCACTATAACACAGTGGAGTAGATTAAATAAAAATTTCAAGACAATTATTAAAATTGTCTGATTAAAGCATGAAACTTTGCACATATGTACATACGTATTTGTATTAGATATGGAGCCACGCTGGAATTTCACTTTAACCCTCTTTTAAGGGGTTTTCCAAATTTAAAGAGTGTTAGAGTTATATAATTTACTAAATGTCGCAAGTAATCTTACCATGAAATATCCGATTTAAAATTACGCATATTCAGTACGTATGACTCTGAGAGATATAATGCCACATTTTTAGGGTAAAATTGGAACTCCCCGCCCAAGATGGTCGTCAAAATGACAGCTGAAAGAGGGAATTTGACGTTTTTTCGCTAATATCTTCTAGATCAGGTTCTGCTGTATGGAACTGGTTCGGAAATGTGACTTCATTTTGTATTGCTCATGTTAAGAGATAATTGGAGCAATGAATATATGTCATTCGTATGATCCAAGTCCCTCCCGATCCCTCAATAATTCGATTATACATAACTCGGTATGAAATTTAACCAAATATCACCGTTATGAATCTAGTCATATTTTAACAAGAATTTGACATAACTTTGCAAATTATGACATACAATTACTTATGAATTTTTGCGCTTAAGTGCAAATAATTTACGTTTAATCACAAATCGTTTGCGCTTAAGTGCAAATAGAAATTAATGCATTGATATCCCTGAATTAATTTTAAATGGCATATGCCTAACACATCACTCAAGCAAGCCTGCAAATAGCGTGTCTGTCATTTGCAGAATGAGGTCCCCAGAGGAAGAATTTAGTGATGCTACCCTGCATAGCGGGTAGCATAACTAAATTCACCCTCTGGTGACCTCATTCTGCTTAGGCCTCATCTTCTGGGAAGTAACTATGGTATCAAATTAACATTGTTTTTAGTTACGTTTTCCCATCTGGGAAGTTTCTATATCCCCTAATTTGCAGAAGATAAAATCCATAATCGAGGCTCCAAATGGGTGAACATCACCAACTTCAACTGGGAAACTTCAATCTGATCCTAGGTCTTCCATAGCAGTTGAGGGCCTAAGCTGAATGAGGTCCACAGAGGGTGAATTTAATGATGCTAGCCCACTATGCGGGGTAGCGTCACTAAATTCACCCTCTGGGGACCTCATTCTGCAAATGACAGACACGCTATTTGCAGGCTTGCACTCAAGTCTATATAGGCCCACCATATGAGGGAAGCAATCCCCAGTGGTCCCTAGATACCTTTTATGACCATGGAAATGGTATAGATCTGTGCAGGATATGTCTCTTTTATAAAATGTACTAGATCTCTGGGATGGAGACACAAATTCTTAGGGACAGGGATGCTGATAATATGAAAATATGTTTTTCCCCTATTTCAATTCAATAAGTACACCACGAGGGAAGCAAGCCCCCAGTAACCCCTAATTCCCCTTCTATGACCATGGAAATGGCATATATTTTTGCAGGAGATGTCCCTTTAATAAAATATACCAGACCTCTGGGAGTGAGGCACCAATTTTTGGGACACAAGAGACAGAGATGCTTTTGAATTTTCAACTTTCGAGTCTGTATGGGCTACTACTATGGCCCCATAATAATATACTATGAGATGGACTCCATCATTCACAATCAGAGGGAAGTAAGGGAGTGTTTAATAGGTATTTGCGCTTAAGCGCAAATCAATTACACTTAAGAGCAAATGATTAAGCGCAAATAAATTGATAGACACATATTTGTGCTTAAGCGCAAAGGACATTCGCTTAAGCCCAAATGATTTATGCTTAAGCGCAAATATTTGCGCTTAATATTTGTGCTTGAGCGCAAATAAATAATAAATGTGAAAAGGGCCTCCATAGTAAGAGGGGACATCTAAATTTCTTGAACATTGAAATTCCCTTTGTTTGAGAATTTGTACATGTTTATATTGAATATTCTCAGTAAATAATTATTCTGTGTGTTTCAAAAGAAATCAGAATAAATTGTTATTGTTTTTAAATATTGGTTATAGATAACAGTTAATTAGATTGACTCCCCTCTTCCCAGATGCATCCTTATTGTGGAAGACCAATCGCCCGGCGATTCACCCAGGTCTGTTGGATGGCTCAAACGACTTTTCCTACTATGGTCAGTTTGTACCCTTGATTTGAATGACACATTTAATTATTTCGTACCATGTTTTTGGTCATTTCACACCATATATTGGTATGTTTCGTCGATTCCCAAAAATGATGATTGGTCATATGTGAAAAATTATTTTAATTGTGTTAACTTAATGAAAGCGAACATGTTCATGATTTAACGTTCGTGATGATGACAACCCGACATTTACATGTTAACATATTTCTTTCTTTTTTTTTGCGAAACAAAATGAACAAATTGATATTGTCGCGACAAAGTTAAAGATGCATAATCCGAATTAACGCTTGAATATTACTATTTCCTTGGCTTCGGGGTAAAACATATTTGATTTGAGTTGAGGAACCCACCCATCAAAGCTGAGAGTGATCAGATATCAATTTTTTAAATCTATTATTTTTCACCATCGATAATTTTTAGTGGCCCAGTAAAAAGTCAACGAGAAGACGGTCTCGGACCAAATTGCGGACGAAGATGGATTATTTTTGGGCCAGTAATCGATTCTGGTAAACGAAGTGGCATTTCAAAAAATGTTGTTGTTGTTGAAATCTGATGACATGGGAACCATCGAATCGGACTGAGTACCTTTAATGTTATTTTATTTTAAAATAATACCGGTATACTCAATGGTACGAATTGTCGAAATCATACAGAAACTGGTATGAAATATCCAGAACCCTGGTGCGAAACATCTCTATGTCAAACTTCCATGGTATGAAATGCCAGCAACCTATTGGCTATTCATTCCATTGCACATTATAATTTATTTTCAATGGGCATGGATAGAGAGTCTCCCATTGGGGAGGGATTCCACCTTGATACATGTATGTTCCGACAGCACCCCCTTGGAAGGAAGTTTCCTACATATGGCTACAGGGTACATATATATCGGTCCAAAAAAAATTCGAAAATTATTAATTAAATATTACATTTTTGCACGGTATGGCTTGTTATCAAACTACATTTGTACTTAGGTGAATATCACTTCAATTTGCCTTAAATCGAGTAATATCATTTTACGACATCACTAATTAGATAATATGATTTTATGACATCACGGATCCGAGTAATACACGGTATGGATTTATGACATGGTGTAATTCTATTTCACTGTTAGATAAGGCATAGATACCAATTTTTTGTGATGCCACTCATTTGAAAGAGTTGTCAATAGTACACTGTTACTAAGAGGCGAACTACCGTAATTAATAGATAGGGTATTACTTGGTTGGTTTGATATTATAGGCCTGATTTCAGCCCTCAGTAACCTCATATCAGCCTTCGACGTCAGGCTGATTGTGATATGAGGTTACCTCAGGGTATTATTTAGGGCCTAATATCAAACCAACGATCTTGGCGCTGCTAGTCTACAGGGTCACTGTCTGGTTGTTACCCTTGCCGAGGAGATATAAATGGGTACATGACGTTTTGTATCGTCTTAAGTCATTTCGTACAACATTTTTGGTAGTTTCGTACCATATTTTTGGTAGTTTCGTACCTTATTGTTTGGTCGTTTCGTACCATGTAGGAAATCAATTGGTCATTTTGTACCATGTTACTATATGTATGTCACATCATATGGAAACAAATAAATGATTTTCTTCAAAGTACGAAATAAAAAAAAAGTAACCAAACAATCCGGTATGTAACAACCAAAAAATATGGTATGGAACGACCATGGTTATGGTATCGAATACTGAAATAATGAAGAAGTCACTGTAGTTGTATATCATTTATGTGGTCACAATATATACATGTATAATGCAACTTGTAAGTTGACATGACCTCTGTTCTAGTTGGCTTATGATTGAGTTCTGAGATTGAGCACTGTCATGTGTACTCGATCAATACTCCAGCAATTTTCAGAATCCTATCCCACGACACTCGTATGAAACGTCTAGAAAATAGAATCCATATTTAATAAATCCTTCAGACATTCAGTGTTACCGATCGCCTGAATCAACAGCTGACTGTTCAAGGCGGTTACACTCAATGGTTGTTTTTAAGAAGAAATCGTCGTAATGTACAGTGCTAGTACGCAGTAGATCGAACAATTATCTTACGGTGTTAGAGATGTTGTTGTTGTTGTTGACATAATCATATTCATACTGCTGTTGTTGTTAGTACTTGTCACACACATCCTAAGTTCTCCACCGGATTTTGACAGACAATCCCTGCAACACTGAGAACAGTGACAATCACAGTAACACTGACAGTGAATGGGTGATAGCTACTGGGTGACAGTGACACAGTCCTCAAATTCGGTTGCTTTATTTTCCTCTTTTTTTAGAATTAGATTCTTCATTTGTAGAATAAGTTGAATAACAGTCAGTTATTATGACAATCGTCGTCAACAATGAATGACATTGATAATTTGATAGTTGTCTGGATGTATAATTTGATCGATTCAATGATTGTTGGCACTGAATTTCTATCTAGCTGTCTTCGTGACTATTTTCAGATCTTCGTCGGCATTCTGCTTCATGTAATATGGGTCAATATTTAAAAACAACCTCTCAAATGCATCTCCGGTATCTGCTACAGACGCAGAATATAGTCCACAATCCGTATATCATCGCAATTTTCATGTTTTTGACGAGAAAATGTGCGAGAAATTGAATTTTTTTTTAACGCGGGGGATATCCCACGGTGACGTTATTGGCTTTTGCGGTCCATCACGTGACTCAACAAAATTGGTGGCCAGCGCCCCTAGCGTTAATTCAGGAATTGTTCATTGGTTTGTAAACGGAAGCTATTAATTATGTAGACTTGTCCATTAATTCTGCATTTTTAGTCATTTGTTTGACCGGAAATAGTTGATTCCGCTATTAGATATTGATTCGAATACGAAACCTATTGAATTTAAATAGAACGTTATTAATTGTGCATTGGTGATAATTTATATCTATTAAATATAAGAATGACAAGGTATATTAGTTTTACAACGATAATCATTGCTCGTGGGAAATCGTCTATTGGTTTGAAATATCTTTATTGATTAAGAAAATATGGCTATTGAAACGGAATGTACGTTTATTGAATATGCGCGAATCTTACTAATTGTGTGTTATTAGATATTAGTTGAACAGTGAATACTATTAAATTAAAATAGAACATTAATTTTGCATCGGTCAACATTGATTACGAATCTATATCTATTAAAACGGAACTGTCTCTTATTGAATCCAAGAACGATTATTGGTTTGGAAATGGAGTCTATTGGTTTGAAATAGATTGCCATTGATTAAGAAAATATGGCTATTGAAACGGAACTGTCTCTTATTGAATCCAAGAACGACTATTGGTTTGAAAATATAGACTATTGTTTTCACAAACCACCATTAACTTTTATTTCATGTAATTTCCGACCGAATGGCCGCCCATAATATCAGTTGGTCGTTCTGAATTCACGGCGATTCGAGTGGTGGATGCCCAAACTGTCCAGGTTAAAAAAGTCAACTACGTCTTCACGCTGATTATCCTAATATGATTACGTCAGTGCGTATTGACATCCCACGACATTGCACGCCCATCAATAAACTGATAAATGTATGCGTGTTTCATAGGAGTGCCTATATATATATATATATATATATATACACAAATAAGAATGGAATTCTTGTTGTTGTTGTTGTCGACCTCCGTTTTTCACCGTATGTTGAATGAGAGAGCTCTGGTACTGGAATAAAGTCTTTGTTAATTTTGTTACTCGGGCCCTCCCTATTTGGCGGTGCTTTGACAACTTTGCACAAAATAATTACATTTCTCATAGCACGGAGATGTCCGTCTACATGTACTTGTATATACAACTTTGAACAACATAATTACAGTCATCATATCAAGGATTTGCCCGTATATATATACAAAACAAATATCTTTATAAAAAAGAGTCCATACTGATCTACATGTAACCTTAATCTCTTGAATTACAGTGACATCATTACTTTACGTTAAAGATAGATGATCTCTTCTGAAACATGATTTATATATAGGTTCCGAACTTCCTGGGTATCTATATATTAAACTACGTTAAAGTGATGTTAAACACTCCAGTAGGGTGATCAAATAGAAATGGTGAATAATCTTCCTCAAAGTAGTTATATTTTACAAATATTATATTCATAATTTATTACCTGTACTGTTTTTTCAATGTAACAAACTTCCCTATCATAACAGCAAAAAGTTTGTTATGGAATATATAAATCTCGACGGGCATAGATCTATACTAGCTAGAATAGAGATTCATGGCATGGTCAATATTCGGCCTCAACCTAATTCCGGCTTTCGATGTTTCCGTACATAACACGCGGTAATTACCACCTTTGGACTCCGTGGGCAAATTCTTTTCACATTTACTCAATTTGTTGTCCAATAAACGCTACTGTACAGTTTCTTATCCAATTGACACTTTTGTTCCTTTGACGGTATCTACGGTCCGATATGAAACTCTTAGTCATTGAGTTACAGATGGAAAACTAACCCCAATAATCCGGATTTTTGGCTACTACATATTCTAATTGAAGGAAACATTATTCGTGAAAGACAGTGGGGTTGATGTCTATAATAGTGGCTCAATGTCTAACGGTTTCCATGTGAGTTGATCGGATTTATGTTTGATGTCACCCTGATGAGTTCATTTGACATAATGTTGCATATATATACACTGATGTCTATTCTGTGTGTGATGATGTGTGAGGTCGTGTGCATGTGTGTGGATCTTTAAATGAGGGTGCGTGTGCATTTGGTTGTGTGAGGGTGCGTGTGAGGGTAGGTGAGTTCGTGTGCGACTGAATGCTAGGTGAGGGGGTGCGCGTGTGTCTGACTCTATTGTCAAATCTTAGATTCCCATATATTTGATGAAACTTACTTGCATGTGTAGAACGTGTCGGTCAGCTTGCATCTGCATGTCTGTCAGTCGTGTTTCTTCCTGTCTGCATGTTTATCTGTCAGCATGTATGTCTGTCTAGATACTTATGTGACTGTCTGCCTGTCTGTCTGTATGTCTCTTTCGCGTGTATGTTTGACTGTAAAATCGTCTAAGCCTAGGCGTGTCTGGACGTGTTTACGTGTACGCCTGTGCGCGGCTGGGTGGTTGCATGTGCCTGAGCTGTGTGCGTGTAACTGTGTGCGTAATCTCGCTTTATTTTGTGTTGTCATATTCCTTAAATGTGCATACATTCCACTGTCATTTTTGTATTAGAATTGTTTGTAACTATGTTATTTAAATGTAACTCTCCGATAGTGGAGGCAATAAAATGATATGTATATATATATACATACGCAGGGCTATATTTAATAATTTTTTCCACAAATAGCCACTACAGATGCTAGCCATGCTGACCGAGCTCCCGCTTAATGCTTAAGGTTTAAACTGAGAACACAGTGTTAGAATCACGAAATATTTAATATGTGATAATGCTAAAACAAATCATTCGAATTACTGGATATGGATTGTGGCGCTTATACTATGAAAACGTCAATGAATGTTTGTCACATACACATATAGCTCCATGTTTTCAAACAATTTCTCGATAAGTTAAAATTTAGCTTAATAAAACTCAAATTTACCCCGAAATTCGAAATGCGCTCGGCTATAAGATTGTTTTATCTGGAACTAAATCTGAATTATATCTCAACTACCTCGCGGCATAAATAGCGCTGTTCAACATCTATGTCTTGGTTGATTGGTTGATACGACTTCTAAATTGTTATATCCTGAGGTGCGGATTGCTGACGCCCGCTTTGTCGGTTTATACGTGCATGCACACAGGCCGGTTTATGGGGTGACCATGAATCGTTGCATTGAACATTCGATGTGGACGAAATGCATACTTTACAGTCTTCCAACTAGAAATGACATTACTGGTACTATAAAAGGAAGAAAAGTAACATCGCCACATAGTCGAGGCAATGTGCCTGTGTGGATCGATCCGCGTGCTGGACTCCATCGTCGTATTCTGAATCCTATACCAAGAACAGAGGGAGAGGAAAGACTTAATATTTGCGTTGGATTTCATCAGAGATACCATGAGAAGAAACATTGACTTTAAGGCACGCACGACATACCGGAAGTAGGATTAGAGGGCAAGACTTGTCGAACAAACACACGACCGGAAATGTAATCATTATCACCGAATCATGGGGATTTATTTGTTATTAGATATCCCTGGGTCAGTTCCGATGCACTGTATGTCGTGAACCTTTATCGAAGTTTAAAGCTGCACGGTGATTTGGGACCCCGATTATACAAAGCAACGCTTGCATAGACGGGTGCCACATTCCAACCCGCTTCCTGTGATCATAATCGGCCGAATTCTGGTCTGTGGTCTGGACCAGGTTTCACGTAAATTATAATTATAGTCCTGACCGGGCTCGTGCAGACCAAGGTGATCGCGACGTGTTACCTATTTTCGAAGCGAGTAAGCTGGGATTATTAGTCCGCACTGGTCCGTATTCTCGTCTTTCTGAAACTCTGGTTTACGTAAACAATGGTTTGTATTCTTATTGTCATTCAAGCCTGTCACGGTGTCGATGTGTTCATAATTCGTACCATGTGGTAAGATACGAGTTCTGCAGGTCGCAGAAACCTAAGTATTATTTCGAAGCATTTTGCTTTATGTTAACCAAATAAGAATTGTGTTATATTGCTATGCCGTATAGAGGAAAGATTATACTTATATATGAACATTTAATATAATCGATGATGATACGTGTTATAGGTAAAAGTCTTCAACTGAGACCAAGTCCCCCTCTTGGTTTGAGATTTTTGTATAAACCGAGACTTGAACCTGAGACGAGAATACCTATTTCTGGTTTCGCCGTAACGATACAGATTAGTATTTTGATTGTAAGTTATGCATGCGTTTACAATGGAGTTTTATCTATAATATCCTCGAACCTGTTTGACATCATACGCTAATGAACGAGTATGCAAATATTGTGACTCAGGGTCCATTGAAGATGAAAAACATTTCGTTCTTTATTGTCAAAAATATGTCGAATTGAGAAAAGACCTTTTCGAGAAACTAGCAGCGATAAACGTTATGTTCACAGAACCCAGCGACTTAGAGAAATTTATATATATCACGCGAAACGATGAGGAGCAATCCAGCGATGTGATCAGCTAAGCTATGAGCAACTTTTTCATAGCACGCGAGACTACTAACAGCTGAAGTTAGATAATACTCAATCTTTCAAACACCAACTGGCACTATACTGACTTAATACCAACCAAATAATTATTGTATCGATGTATATATGTCTTGTGTTAAAATGTGTTATTTTGCGTATTGTTATGTCACCATTATGTATACATGCATACGGCTCTCACGAGCGTCTATATGCTAATAAATCTATCTATCTATCTATCTACGCCGTTAGATGGATTAAGCCAGATTCCCGTGCTTTTATTTCTACGCGCATTCTGTTATCGATGGGTGTGGTCGACAAGGATAAATAGGGAATGACAGTAGTTTTGCAATGGGAAGGTAATTCGCATTGGATGCAGGTGTCTTTGATTCTTTGTTTCTGAAATGAATTGAGGTCGGAGCTTGTCATGAAAGCACTAGTTCATCATTTGCGAAAATTGTTGCTGGACATTATATACAATATAACAGCAAAATCTCTCAAAATTGTATTAAGACAAAACGAAAAAGTGTGGTATAAAATATGGAAATGTCCGATAAAAAGGACTGGAAAATTCGTTATTGCGAAAAAAAATCCAGGGCCCAGTTTCATGAAAGCAACTTATGACATAGTTGGGACTTAAAATGGTCTTAAAGGCACGTGAGGCCTTGGTTGTCGAAAATATTCATATTTGTTCCAATCACCGTAAACAGAAAAAACAGTAAAACGCATACAGTTTCGTTCATATATACCATGACCATCGCGTAAACAGCATGTTATCATAAAGACCTACTATATTGTACCTAAGCAAGAGCCTGATTGTGTTACAGAAGACAGCACAATGCTACTGGCTAATCACACACAAATGGCATAAACGCTCTTTATTAGTTCCATATCAGGAATTCACCCACAAAGAACGCTCTTTATGTTTACCATCATAATATAAACAAACATCAGAAAAGTAACTTTTTATGCTTTTGTTTACATAACAATGGTCAACCATATGACAATAACATACTGTTTATGCGATATTTCTTATTTGTATACGGACAAAGACTGTCTACATTTTGATGTTCTTTCTGTTTGTGGCGGTTTTTGACGGATGGAAATATTTTCACAGGATACCCACCGCCAAGGCCAACCGTACCTTTAAGTTCAAACTTCAGTCATAACTACGTTTCACGAACAAGGTTCTAAGTTAATATGGTCTTAACTTTGGTCTTAACTTTAATGGCGCGTCCACATGACGGGCAAGAAAATATCAGGTATGCACCATGTTACTTTCTTGACCAATGAAAAAAATAATACAGAAAAACATCCGATGGAGGGAGTAAACTGGTATGTTATCGCCAATGTATAATATGTGTTCACATTGATTGGTGGTCATCGGTATCCGTTTAATAATATGTAAGGGATACGCTGGTAACCGTTCACGCACTCGAGTTATGATCCATCAATATTATCGCCTGTTTCAACAACTGACTTCGTAAATCCATTTTACATGGGTTGGCAGCATCGCTGAAATATTATATGGATATTTGTTTGGAGGCATATATCTATAGACGGTTTCTGTTTACGGAGGATGTCCATGTGGGATTTCCAACTGCCCCCCCCCCCCCCCTTGAACAAGACCAAGCTCCCAAGTTCACATAATTAACTTTGCACCCTTCCACAACGCCTTTGAATTTCCGACCTGGTACCTCACATGCCTTGTTTTTTTTAACTTGAATTTTGACTGGACACCGGGGAGGAAGGGACCTAGAGGAAATTTCAAACCAATATTTTGTCCAAAAGTAGGAAGAGATGCAAATGTTGGTCTAAAACAACAAATTCCACATTACTGGTTGGAAATTCAGACAACCAGAACAATTTCAACCCATTTTTGGTGTAATATTGTGTACGATATGAAATTTCCAACTGCATGGTGAACACTTTCTCATTATATAGAAGGTCTTTACGCATGAGAGCAACGTGGCTACAGGTCGGTGAGTGCCTTATCCCACCGACTCTACGGTAATACATGTCGACAGTTGGAAATGTCATAATATTTTGAATTGTCAATATGGACTATAGGTTGTTTACCGGACGCAATTCACTTGATCCAGCACGACTAACACTGTTCTGTGATTGAGTTCTCACGGGCTTAATCTTTGCAGCAAGAAAATACCAGGGTACAATTGTACCTGATATTTTCTTGCATACATTTTCTTGCAGCTACATGTGAACGCGCCATAATTATGGTGTGAGATGTCTTAAGATAAATCTTAAAATTAAGACTTATAAATAAGTTACGATCCGCCTTTTGTCGGAAGTATGGATAGGATCTAGTTATACTTCCATGGTTTATCATGGAAGTATATTGTTTTTGTGATTTTTATATTTCTCTATTATTATTCTCCTTCTTCTTAGCAATTTTATAATGAGCATAGCTCAGTAAGTACAAGAGTTAGACATCTGAAACTTTGTATGTATACATATGTATAGAAGCTCTAGTGCTTAGGCCTATTGAGAATCATGTCCTCACTTGACTTGCAGAGTTAGATCCCTTTATGTGAAAAATTGGTGTTTTCATAACTCCGAAAATATAAGGAGTACAGCACTGAAATTTGGTCGATAGATACATCTTGATATCCACTGAAGCATGAGCACATCAAAAACTTTCTCCGTCTTTCCTCTCCAGAGTTATCTCCATATATAGGTCAACCTCGAAATCATTATGATCGCCTGTCCTCACATAGCATGAAAGATAGCTGGATTTAGTTTCTATGGTAGTGCTGGCCGTTGTCAATATACTACACAAAAATATTTTGGACAGGGTCGGACTTATATTTTTTGGTTTGGGTGGGGGAGAAATTTTCCCAAAAAAAACTATTGCTGTTGATTCACACCAAACTCGATTCCCTGGATCAAGGCGTTCGTGCAGGTGAACGAATTTTGAAAATCCCTTGAACAATACCAGAGTTATGGCACCTCGAAATTCATATTTTTGGGATTAACTGCTGGCGACCAGATATCCTCCGAAACGGTCGCAAGTTGTGGTGTATATCGTATACGCTGTTGATTTCCACCAAATTCGATACCTTCTACACATACCATATATAGTATGTACACTGAACACGTGTTCCTGCTGTGACTACCCCATCTCAAAACTAACCCCGAACATTGACCAACTGATAAGAAAGCACCATAAATTTGTCTATTAAAAATGTAATGCGCGAACTATGAACGAATGTTTTACAAGCTCACATCTCATTCAACAAACTATCCGTTACTGATTCATACAATTCATATTATGCTACACGCGAAACGGTGACGACTTTTGGGGAATCCAGAGTCCAAAACGGATCCAAATCGACCTGTTCCAGAAAAGTCGTTCATTTTGTTTTCACTTTTTGAAAAAGGCTCCATTATTTCAACCTAAACTTTTGGACTTAGACAATTATTTTTTGCTCAGTCAAGTGAAAAGAGCTGTTCAAAAAAATTCCGCTTATATATATAATATATATTATCTATATACACTGTGGAGGATCTATTCCTAGAAATGTGGTGCTCTACCAATTTTTTGAGCAATTTTTATCGTGACATTCCGGTGCTTTACTGGGGATTTTTTATTTTCGCCGCACAAAAGTGAAGAAAAATTACAGATTATGTAAGTATATCGCAGGTTTCTTTTAACCAATGAATTATTTATATTGGTGTTCATATTGATATGTGAGAAAATGTAAGAAATCCCATAGGAATGCCCGTAAATCGACATTTTATAATTATATTCCGATACTTTACAGAGTGCTCAGTGCTCTCCCAATAGTCAAGTGCTCTCCCCAGGATCATGTATTGTGCTATAACAAGCAAAAAATCGAATAAATACTAAATATTATGCGTTGGTTAGGGGGTAATAAACTTAATATTTTATTTTGCGTCGCATATACGTCCATAAAGGCATACTTTGTTCGTTTAATCACGTATTTCAGGGGTAGCAAACGCAATGGGGAGTATATGAATGAAATATGTAATCTATAATTATTTCCATGTGTTCTATTGGATATAACTGATAACAAACGCTCAATTCTTGTTCAGGAAATGATTGTCGAACGTATTTTTATTGTGTAACTGTAAATGTGGCCAATCGGAATAACGATTTTTCAACTCACAGAGCACCGGAATGACTCAGTAAACCACCGGAATACACATGTAGACCTATTTTATGGTCGTTTTCTTCGATTTGGTATGTTATTAATGATATTTTCATGTTGCATTGACTTCAGGAATGTATTGAGGAACAGGCGTTCAAAGTTACAATATACAGTATTCAGTATTAAGTCGGTAATACGCCGTTGAAGTGACGAATTTCCCAAAAAACGCAAAATATCGAGGAATATATTTATATTACTGGTCAGTATGCCAACATAGTGGCATAATATTACAACATATATTACTCACCTTCTTTGCCACGTCCTCCCGTATACATTCGTCCAATATTTGCGTTTAAAACATTACTATAAAATGCGTGTTTATTACCCACGCATGTCATATCTGTCGCACAATGAGCAAAATGTGACAGAACACCGGAATATTTGCTCGCTAAGCACGTAAATATTGCTCGGGAGAGCACCACATTTCTAGGAATAGATCATCCACGAAACAAACGCTCCTTATTCCTACCATATAGGGAATGTACTTACAGAGAACGCTCTTTTCTGTTCGGTTACGTTCATACGCCGTGTACATTGATTGTGTGTTGTTGTTTGTCATTACTGTTGAATATACCGTGACATTCATTTTATTTTTGGTTCCAATGTTCATTAATCGCGGTACATGTTATGTGCTTGTTCAAACAACTTATCTGCCCATGTGGAACAAGACTTATGAGAATGGGGCGGATATTTTCGGAGTTAGGAACATCGGGTAATCGTCAAATTGGAGTCGTGTTTCCATGTTGGAATTCTGCAAATGTGCAGTGCTAAAGAGAACCGACATTAAAGCATTCTCATTAAGCTTCCGATTACACGTGCATTGATGTGGACTGTTCAGGTACCATTTATATTAGAATTATTACCTGTATTATACCCCCGCAACCAGTTGTGGGTGGGGTGGGGATGGTATACTGGAATCAGCTTGTCCGTCCGTCCGTCCGTCCGTTCATCAATATATATATATATATATATAATTGTTCCCGATAGATTTGGGAGGAATATAGTAATCAGCATGTCCGTCCGAGATGGTTTCTTATTGATAACTTTAGTATTAGTTAACTGATTCGTATGTGACATGTGCGTGATATTTCTACAATGCGAGAGTTGGAGTATAGTAGATCTTCAATTATACAAATATTCGTCTTTATCTCATTCTGGTGAATATAATGATTTCATAGAGACGTGAGAAAATAATGGACTGTCCCATCAATGGCCATCATGCAGAAGAATAACGCAGGACGCTCTCTAAACCAGTCAGAACGAGACGCGTTCATTCCCCCTGCACGTAATTTCTGTCATTATGTGACTCTTTTCAATGCATATGCCGTCTGAAAATATGTGTCTATACGTATTTCATGCAATTGTGTTCGTGCTTTGGCCCATTAACGTCAACAACAGAAACATGAACAATTACTTGATTAACATGTAATCGTTACAGTATTTCACTGTTCACAAAACAATTTAATTCATATAACTAAATGTATAACAACACGTAATAGGCATGATTATTTGTGTCAGTGATTGCCAGGCGTCAGTGATTTCCACGTGCAGTTGAATTGTTCTAACGGGAAATCATTTCACTGCACATTGGAACAATCCTCACTGACATTACAGTCCCCAATCCGTGCAAATTCGCGTTTTTTAAAATGGAACAGCTGCAGCATATCCGAAGTGCTTCGGATGGCATATTATGCTACGCACCTGTCCGACTAAGTCGCTTCGATCCTATTGTTTTATTTTAATAGTATTTCATTGAATACAAAACAGTTCTTACGTTAATACATATCACACATGTAACTAAATCCATGACAATATATTCGATGCGTTTACCAATGCTAACAACGAGATGATGTACAAGATTTTGGGCATTCCTTCTTAGCTCAAGGAGTAATGATGTATATCACGGTTTGTCGGGCGTCAAATATGTATCGTGTAGTTGAATCATTCCACCCACAAATCACCCTACTGCATATAGAAACCACCGTCATCGTACGGTAACTGCCAAACTTTACAAGACATTTATGTCCGTAAATCACAAATCGGCTCTTGTCTGGATTTGAATGGGCCATATTCGTATTTGTTGGACGACATATGTGACCCAGTTCGCCATAACAATAACAAGCTGAGCAACATGATGTCCATGCTGCGATGTAAGGCGTACATGTAGTATTTTGTATATATTTATTGGATATATAATGGGATATACAGTGGACTTGTATATACTCTCCAAGCCACCAATAAATTGAAGGGTTGCACAATCCTGCCATATTCTGAGTGTTGAATAGGTCGGTATGCTATACACAGTTATGCATTGGATTCATTACGTTAAGCCATTGTGAATTTTGTCCTTGCTTGCTTTATGGAGTTATGGTCCTTAAACAGACCTCTCACATTTGTCAACAAACAATTGTAAAGTATCTCTGGAATTCATTGAGGTAGCGGAACGGGACAACTTATCTTCATTTCTACAAAATGGCTGTTGTCAATATATTGACGGCTGCGTGGGGAGGGGTGTTCAATGTCGTAAAAAATAAATTATCTTCGATCGCGACCAAACTTTCTTGGAATGCATGGTCTATACATGTCACCCCGATAACGATGCCGTGAACATATTGTAAATCGGTATAAAAATTGACCGAGTTACCGGCCCCTGAGTGTTGAAAAAATTAATCCCCCATCTCTCTCTCGCTCTCTCTCTCTCTCTCTCTCTCTCGCTCTCTCTCTCTCTCTCTCTCTCTCTCTCTCTCTCTCTCTCTCTCTCCCTAATTGGGGAACATTGCTAATAGAGGAGCCGAATATTTATTGCATTTCCCAGATGGGAAGAGTGATTGGGACCGGAATGTTCCACTTAAAAGTGTTTTCTCCCAGCCGTTACCGATGTATGGCTGGGACAAAACAATCGGCTATTTTTCCTACCTAATCAATATGGGCGAACGAAGGAGCGATCAAACTGCCCAACAGAGAGCTCGCTTCGGGAGGGTTCAGACTTTTAGCAAATTTCGTCGAAACTCAAGGGGGGGGGGGGTAAAAAATCGCGAATGCAGATAAAACTAGATTGACGAGTGGATGTGATGGGTAGTATCTATGTGCAACTTTAGTGCGATTTTCTAAGGTTTTGAGCGAACGAGTATACAATGTTGCATGGCCGTTTATGACTAATGTGTATGTTTGCTGCACAAAATATCTAGCCCTGCTACACAATTATTCATTTTTTATCTTAAACATATGTGTGCAGTATGTGTAGTTTCATATACGTACACAAATTGTGTAACAATTTTTACACAATAAATGGGTAAATTTATACACTTTTATACCCAACTGTGTGCTGTAACGTGGTGGGGGTCTTGACTATATTGTCGTGGTAGTGTGGACGGTTTCCCCTTACTTGATGTTACAAAAATAAAATATTGTTGTAGATCTTGCGATCTGTATAAATCTTGAACCGTATTCTGTGATTCTGGAGTTCTTGGAATCTGTGTTCTTGGCTTAGAGCTCGCTACGAAGGCCTAGTTATATGATAATCCGTTATGGGAGAAAGTATCTAGTAAGCCCGTGGAGTACCAAGTTAACAGACAATTCCGTTACAAAAAGTATCTTCTCAGATGTGAATACAAGTATTTCAATGATGATAATCCACTGTAGGTCTGTGTGGGTAGCACTATCAGAATATATACGGCCTGATATACTTCCAACTTAGCATAAAACCAGCTACAGTGTGAGCCAAGGTATGGCCAAGTCAAGTTAAATGACGAAGAAATGACAATTAGGCCATTCGTCAAATGTCTAAGAAATATCCAAAGACAAGGGTGACACTCCGAAAAACCCTGTACCAAGTCTTGGTTAAAACGCTCAATGGGTCTTTAAATAAAAGTCAGTTATTAGTACTGACAGCCGTTTACGCCAATACGTAATCCGTTGAAGTGTACCCACTGTTTCGTGAGTGAGTAGATGGGCGCGGAGCGCCCGGGATGGTCGAAAAGATCGAGTGATCTTCTCCTTCACCCCAGTGTACCCACTGTAGGTATCGTCGGCCCTTTTATACGACGCGACCCACAGTGGGTAGTACTTACTACGGTAATACTACCTACAAACTACCCACAAATCATACCTTCAAAACTGCTGCGACATACAAGGTAGTTTGACGAGCGCGGTTGACAGCGATGGGCAGGGCTACGAAGCCCGGAATCCGCCAATCGCGCAACAGTGCTCGCTGAATGTAAACAAATGAGGTGATTGAAGTGATGAAAACTATAGAAATTAATTGGGTAGTAATTAGATGAATATGCAAATTATGAGTTAGTTATCTCACAAATATAGGTAATAATATGAATATGAATGCATAAAGTGTAATTTGAAGTGAGGAAAGTGATAAAAAGTTACCAACGGCAAAATATACTGAATGTGATGAACATGAGTGCCAATTGGTAAATTATCACGAAATAACAATTAATGTATGATTTTAAATTGATACAACAGGAGGTGGCCTGTAGCTATGCTACAGTGCATACAATCAACATATACCCCTTACACATTTTGTGTAGATTCTTGCACACAAAGATCGTAGACAAGAAATGAAAGTTCACTATTCCGACCTGTGCATGGTGGGTATAGTATTAACTATATGTTAAGACTTTCATGGCGTACGTAGTATTTTGCTATGTACTGTGAATTTTTGTTTTAAATTAACAACCAGTGTCGTGACGTATTGCATAATATTAGTATCATTACAACAACAATACAAGAGTCTAAGGGCAGTAATCGCCATGATAATTTTAACAAATAAATCCTCAAATATCATTAATAATATACCCACAAGTCGAAATTCTGAACTTACATTCCTTGGATTGTATTCCGAAACAAATTCAGACAATACGGCCGTCCGTCTGCAGCAGACGGCGTGAAACTGACAGTACCGCAGTGTACATGCTTTACATTCTTACACAATTGTGGGCAACAAAACATACACAATATGTGTAGAACGGCCCTTGGTCCATGTACTTACATGTATATGCAAAACTACACATTGATGTGTGTATAAATCAGGTTTACACATTTTATATGTATTCGTTTCTACACATTAGTTATAAGAGTGTATACTATCACCGTCATGATCAAGTAATAATATTACCACCAGAAAGGATGCGTAGCTTTATTATACTCTGTCTCCATCATGATCGGGTAATATTATTGCAACTATTAATATTATAAGTAGAGAACTATATCGTTCATAATGTTTTATACATCAGGCATGTTTGGGATCACTTCCGGTTCATGTACTAGGTGGATACATACACAAAGTGCATACATGTAGTCACGAGCATGCTTGTGCACGATATTATTTTACTTATTTATTTCTTTTAATTATTTGATACATAATTTCCATATAATATGAAGATTGTGTTCATTAAAAATAAAATATTCCATGGAAGTATAAAATTTCTGGTATTTCAGAAATTTAAATCCTAGTTCGTGTATATTATTATTCATAAATTTAATTGAATAACATATTGTGAACACGGAGGGATGTTTCGAAATTGTAGTATTTAATAACTAATAGCAGGGACGCACCCAGTGGCTGTGAGACTGGCGGGTGTCAAATGAATTGATCATTTTGAAGGTCAAGGTCTGGTCGGGGTCACGATTGGACCCGTCCAAAACAATCAGTGGACAAAACTAACCCCACGTATCAAATTTCGTCGAAATCCCATCAAAATTGGCGATTTGACCTTGAAGTTACCCGATTTCAAGGTCAATGTCACGTCGCACGGGCAAATGAATATGCTTATGAGACTCGCCATAAGAAATTACCCCCACATACCAAGTTTCATCGAAATCCCGTGATATTCGGGCGTTTGACCTTGAAATGACCAGTTTTCAAGGTCAAGGTCACGTCGCACGGACAAATTAATATGCCTATGTTCGTCCCCGGCCGAAAATACCCCCACATACCAAGTTTCATCGAAATCGGGTGGGCCGTTTTTGAGTTCATCGCGAACACACAGACAGACACACAGACAGACACACAGACACACAGATCTTCCAAAATATATAATAGACTAGAAGGTGACCCGACTTCGTCCGGGCTTTGACCTTGAATTGTCCATTTTGAAGGTCAAAGTCAAGTGGGGTCATGATTTGACCAGTCCAAAAACACTGCCCGGACAAAAGTTCCCGACAAACGTGCCCGTCGAAATCCATCCGGTTTTACCCGATTTGACCTTGAATTGATCATTTTGAAGGTCAAGGTCTGGTCGAGGTCACGATTGGACCCGTCCAAAACAATCAGTGGACAAAAGTAACCCCACGTATCAAATTTCGTCGAAACCCCATCAAAATTGGCGATTTGACCTTGAAGTTACCCGATTTCAAGGTCAAGGTCACGTCGCACGGGGAAATGAATATGCTTATGAGACTCGCCATAAGAAAGTACCCCCACATACCAAGTTTCATCGAAATCCCGTGATATTCGGGCGTTTGACCTTGAAATGACCCGATTTCAAGGTCAATGTGACGTCGCACGGACAAATTAATAGGCCTATGTTCGTCCCCGGCCGAAAATACCCCCACATACCAAGTTTCATCGAAATCGGGTGGGACGTTTTCGAGTTCATCGCGAACACACACACAGACACACACACACACAGACACACAGATCTTCCAAAATATATAATAGATATATATATTTGGAAAGTCTGGAGAGCACTGGCACAGGTCGGTTATCCGATTTCTTATGTAATTATTTCTATGGAACTAGCTAATTTTTGTTAGGTTGTGTCGGAAATTGACATAAAATATTGTGTTGATCACAAACAAAGGGTAATGATGTTGAAATTGCTAAAAAGCTAATTGAACTGCGTGTTAATCAAGGTCTGAGTCTAGATCGAACGAGCATATCTCTCAAACTGGGATTTTTCTTGTAGGCAATAATCACCCGTTTGTCGAGAGGCTCGGTAAGTTTAGTGTTTAATAATGCAAAGTTTTTTCTGAAAATGTTTGCGATTTCAACATTTCTACGATTGTAGACTAGATTCGTCGGCTAGAATTGGTGTCTGTTCTATTGGCTGAAAACTGAAATGGGATTTAATGTCATGATCAGATGAGTTGAAATGATAGGAAATTTGCATGTCGAGTTTTTTGCGAACACTGGAAAGATGATTAGACATTCTAACTTTGAGAGAGGTTTTTGTTTGTCCAACATATTGTATACGGCATCTTTTGCATGTGATTAAGTAAATTACATTTTTAGAATCACAATTAAGTTCGCTATGCATTTGATACGATATGCGTGTTTGTTCGCTGGTGAAAGTGTTACTAGTATTGAGATATCCCATTGTATTGATGTAACATCGTTTTTTTTGTGACAAAATGAGGCTGAACCATTACCCAACACCGGCCGATTGTGCCGTATCCGTGTTGGCTCAGTCGATGTTGGGTCATGGCGTAACGATTCCAATTCTCTGAGAGTTTCTGACTTTACTTGGCGCAGTAATCTACTAGAGTAGCCGCGCGGTCGTAAAGCCTGGAACAGCACTGAACAAGCTTGATTTAGTTCGCTTTTGTTCGTGCAGTTCCGGTGGTATCGAATGATTTGAGATTTAATTGTGACGTCACTTCCCTGGATATTTATTCCAGTGATGGTCAAGTTTTAAGTTTTTTTCGGAATTTAGTTTCGGACGAAGTTTTTTTATCAACATTGTTTCCGTCCGAATTCTTTTCAATGGGTCCATTGATAGCATTTTGTATAATGGAAACACTATGAATGAGCAACCGCCACAAATTTCAAGATGTTCGCTGAGATCAATTTGTATCAGCTCTGGTTGTTTGATTTGTTGGCGGTGTATTCTCATGCGCTCACACACAGTGTTGCCTGTCTGTCCCACATAAAACTCATGGCATCCAGAACATATAATAATATAGATTAAGTTCCGTGATTTGCAGTCCATATCCGCATTGGGTTGAACTACTGTCCCATTTTTAAACTTGAGTTGAGTACCAGTAACTATGTTTTTGCATGTACCGCATCTGGAATCTCTACACGTCCGAATTATGTATGTTGTTTCGTTGTTGGTATCGAAACGGGCTCTCGTCAGTATTTTCTTCAAATTTGGTGGTTATCGCTTACTTTGAAGTATATTATCATCACTGACGAGATTTTTCATTTTAGGACTCTTGTGTAGTATTGGTAGCAGTGTTTTTGCGGATTGAGTTACATTAGGGTGGCGTGGGTTGTGAGTTGTTACGAGTGGAATGAGATCGGACTCGGCTTGTCTCTCTTTATCTTTTCTCAATTCTGATTTAGGTATTTTTAAAGCTTCGTCGATTCCACTTTTTATTAGCTTGTCTGGGTAATGTTGGTCTTGTGAGAAAGAGTGCAGTTCTTGTAGCCGAACATCTCTAATATCAACATCATCTACAATTGTACAGATACGTCTGGCTAGACAATACGGTATACTTCTCTTCGTATGGGAATGATGGCAGGAATTAAAATCCAAGTATTGATGAGTATCTGTACTTTTATAAAATATATCGGTGGTGATGTGTTGTCCAGATTTATTAATTATAACATCCAAAAATGATAGCTGGTTTCTGTTTTGTTCCATGGTGAATTTAATTGCCGGATCTAAAGAATTGAGTATCTCGTGAAATGCTGTGAGGTCGGCTAATGGTGACTGCCAAATGATAAAACAGTCATCGATGTACCGTTTCCGCATGCACCTCTGATGTAAGTGCATTCATTGTTCGGGATTCTGTCCGACAGAATTCCATGAAGTTTTCTTCTAGATATCCCATGGTTAAATTAGCATATGATGGGGCAACTGTTGTGCCCATTGCTGTTCCTATGGTTTGTTTATAAAAGTGTCCATCGAACAAAAAACATTGCACTCTAGAACAATTTGCAGTCCTTCCATGATGAAGCATTTCGGGAATCGTTTATCGAGGATTTCGCTGCACTTAGTCGTTCAAAACTCTACAGATTTCAGTCCTAGCTCATGATGTATACTATTGTATAAACTCGTGACATCGAAGCTGGCTAGTACTGATTCTGTGTCCACAGTTCTTGAAAGGTTTCGAACAAATTCAATATCGTCCCTCAAGTAACTTGGGATATTAGGTAGGATCGGTTTCAGAATAAGATCTAGAAAGTTACTCAAACGATGGGTCGGACATATAGGTCCGGCAACTTTGATATAACTAGGTTTGAGTATTTCGATTATCTCCGAATTTTGTTGTTCAATGGCTTTCGGGATCTCCACTGATTTGTGAATCTTGGGTAAACCGTAGAAATTGCTACATCGTGATTCGAATAGCGTAAGATAGTCCTTCTCTTTGTCTGTTAAAGAGTTAGAATGTCGTTTGACGAGTTTTCGTATCTTATTCAAAATACCTTTGTTCTGATCGTCTTCTACTTCCACGTATGACGAATTGTTTAACAGTAATTTTTCTGCCATTGACTTGTAATGATCACTGTCCATCACAACAACTGCTCCTCCTTTATATGCTTCCTTGATAATAATTGACTTATCATTGTGAAGTCGTGTTAAAGCGTCTTGTTCTGACTTGGTAATGTTGTGACGGATTTTTGCTGATGATGACGTATTCAAAGGGATTCTGGACAAAGTGTATATATATTCGCCCAGATGATTATCCCTACCTTTACGTGGTGTGAATGATGATTTGTTTCTTGCCAAGGAACCATCGTCAGAATAATCTTTATCCGCATAGTACTCTTTCAGACGTAGTTTGCGACAAAAGCCATCGATGTCTGAACGAAGTTCGTCACAATATTTAGATTGTAGCGGTGTAAATTTCATTCCGCGTTCAAGAATTTTTATTTCGTCTTCATCAAGTTTCCGTTGTGACAAGTTGAAGATTTTCGGATATACACGACCTCCTTTGGCTTGTCTCTGCTTGGTTTCGTCTGGCCATTCCCTAAAAAATGAACATATCTTTCGGATTTGCCAGACATAATCTTCGGGTTGTTTGTCAACTCCTCCTTCCTGTTTTGTGGGTAGCTACCTCTATTTATGTTAGGTGCGGGTGTAGGAGTTCGTTTTCGAAATGGCCGTTTGACTGCAGCCGCATATGTTCCGGGTAAATTTCTGGATCTTGGTTGTCTGTTTTGGGAACCACTGCGAGATCTGTTCCTAACAGCACTATGAGGTCCATTTGGTTTTACCAGGTTCTTTGATAAGTGGCGAGAACGTGATCTTGGCGATATCGCTCTTTTGTGTGGGCGTTTGTCTCTTTTATTTTGTTGGTTTATATTGGTTTTGTTCGTCAATCTTCGTTTATTATTTACCTCTCTTTTGGACAATCTTTTGTTCTTTTCTTTTGTCTTTTCTTAATATGGAATTTCCTTACCGTAATTTGCTTCATAGTTTTTTAGAAATTCACCTTTTGATAGCCATAATTTTGCTGATTTTTCTTCGTTCCTCGAGGTATCGATCATCCAGATTTCTTTCAGTTTTGCAGCGAGATGTGTTCCCGACGTTACCTTGTCGATCTCTATGTATATCTCACTGTCAATTTTCTTGAATATTTCCTCGTATCCCTCTTTCTTTTTTGAAAGTAATTTAATGTGCGTCTCGAAGGCAAGAACGACCAGTTCAAATCTTATTGCAGTTTGGTCATGTGGCTCGCCGTTGATTACGGATATGAGGAACTTATCGGGTAAAAGAGGATCTTCTCGAGATATCCAGTCTTTGTAAACAACTAGGTATCTGTTACATTTTAAGGCGTTCCAGTAGGCTTGTATCATGCTGTTGAGTTTGCGCCGCCAGATCCCTTGAATATCTTTTCTCCTTCGATATGCCTCTTTTTCGAGGTTTATTTCGTTCAGCTCATTGAACACATGGGGTTCATTGGTTTGAGCAGTGTCTCGTCCATTCGATTCAACACTCTGTGTTGTTTCCATGAGCGATCGGATTGCTGAACATAAAGAATGTTGAGTTTCTTGTTCCAGCTTGTAACGAGAATCCAAATTGGTCATCATCTTGGCACAAGTGGTAGCACTCTGTTCCATTGATTCGAATAAACTTGAAACAGAATCCAACTTGCATGGTTGCTATTTCACTCAGTTTGTCCATGATGTCCAGTGTGATATATATATATATATATATATATATACGTGAATCTCATATCCTATGTACAAATACATTTATTACGCGCGCCGCGTGTATACTAAAGTACATATTCTTGTTTCGCCTGGGGCTGCTATAGCGCTGGGGTTCTATTTATAGAATGTTAATTATTGGGACACATTGGAAGTTGTAGTGCGACCCCGAGGCCGAGCTGTAGTGCGACCCCTAGGCCGAGCCCGGTAAAAGGTGTAGTTGAGAACTTCAATTTCGTTTATTGGCGTTTACATTATGTCAATAATGTTGATTTTTGGTTTGTGATAAGCTATGCCAATTACAAATAACAGAAATGAAAAAGAATCTATAATTACAATCATGGGTATATAATATATTATCTTGAGCGCGTTACCATTTCTGACTATTGTTTTCTTGTTACATCTGAATCACATTTTTATTAACTATGAAATAAAAAAATATCGTATGTATACAGTACATGGAACGCTGGCACATCGGGGTCCGCGGAAGAACATATATCAGTATGAACCATCCATTAACGTGTTGTTAATTATAAACGCTTTTTACTAAAAGTTGTCGCTAAGGTTTTAGCAAATCATCTATGCAAATGTGTCTTTCAACGTAGCCCTGTAAACGTAGTTACGTAGTTCCGAAGTTCATACGCAGTTTATTAATTATAACAGGCGTTAAGCATATTATTTTGTCAACAGAAACAGCGTATATGATGGCATTAACATCATTTATATATGGCTTCTACAAATATATCTCAGATTGGAAATAAGTTTATTTGGATCATGATATGAAGTACTATTCACATTACAGTAATATAAATTAAGAGCGTTTTGTATCAGTATTCCATGACTGTTGGAAATTAATAAAGAGCGTTTCGATCGATGCTTCCGCCGTGCAGTATTTATTACACGGTTAGGCCCTTGTGGGGAAATATTCGGTTTCCTATAGTATTATAGATGCTTCAAAGACATATAATGTATAAGAACCTAATATCAGCAACCCGAAATGAGCGAACATATTATGCCCTGGCCTCGTGGCATGTGCTATAGGTGAAGATTTACCTGCAGAGTTATGATGTATAAGTCCCTTTAATAACTGAAATACTATATTGGAGCTTGTTTTGTTTGTATATATAATAGGCAATGGAAGCATGCATCTATGTGGAATCTGACGCGAAAACGCACTTAAAACGCGCAACCATGCAGTATGCACCAGTCACTCTACTCATTATCGCCTTTACAATATCATTACAATATCATACGTATTCTTAGACACGCCCTATTATTTATCACCAGACAATGTATCCAGGCATATAACATACACAGAACGAATATTGTCTGCGCATAGCTGTAATAAATTGTCGAGAGCCAGTCTAAAACCGCGGGAACTTAACTTTCTACTTTAGATGGACTTAAGATTGTTTTATGAAACTCGTTCGTGAAACGGAAAAGTAACATTATAAGATCCACCTTACGTCTTAGATTAACTCCATTTTAAGATCATCTTTTAAAAGTCCTTGCTTCATGAAACTGGGGCCTGGATACAAGTTTGACATTTTTGGGTTTTTTATTTTTTTTAGACCAACCACCCCGGGAACGTGAGTTTGTTTTCATATCCGATTTCGGGCACACACCCATCCAACACAAGTTTTTTCAAAGGGAAATTGTGGATCCACGCCGTAAAATTTGATGAAAATGGTGATAATAGCAGGATATATAGCAGACAAATGGTATGAAATGTTTTTTTATAACCATGCGGATGGAATGCCAGTTATATAAGATTAATGAAAAGTACCAGAAATATCAGAAAATAACAAAATACTCATTAATTATACTTGCCAAATGCGGTTTGGCATACATATATACATACACATGTAGGTTATCAGTATATATACATATATATGCGACAAAGGTGTGTATGCCCAGCAGAGTATTCTCCCACGTGAATAGTGACTATCCCTGGCTAGATAACCAAATGATTCCAGTTTATATGGGTATGACAGGGACGCGATTATATAGTTTCAACTGGGGGTGCCCACCTTGACATGTCCAACTGCACCAGTGATAATAATACAAGGGAACGTTACATCTATCACTATTATCATTACTAAAAGTAGTGACTCGCTTCCTCTATATACGGGGTAACCACAGCGACAGCTTGCATACATGAATCATCTGTTATGAATGATAACACCAGTCGCCTGTCGCCACTCAGACACGCCCTCACTCGAGATTATTTACAGCTCCACCTTTTGATCTGATTGTTTGACAATTCTAAACCACGATCGAGAAAAGACGGATTCGTCATCTCAGGTTTAACCTCTGTAAATCTGGTTTCGCTGGACTGTCGAATTATATTTAAATTTATACTTAAATTAATTTAAGTTTATAAAACGCAAAAATAAAATATCGACACAAAACTTACCCCCACACATTTTATAGGTGTGGGTTCTTCTCGCTTATAAATGTCAAATCAAAGCATGCTCTCTGTCGTAATTATTGATTTTCGCAATCAATAAAATGCGGCGGTCCGCATTAGGAAAGTACGATTAATTATCTCGATGATACAGATACACTATTGCTAAACCACTGGTCTGGCTGGACCATATTTAAACCCGATATGACGATTGCGTCACTCAGACCTGCGGTCTCTGGTTTAAACCACAGATTTAGCTGTCACACGGCGATTTAAACCTAGAGGTTATGTCATTTACTGATAACTATGAGCCGGTTCAGGTGCTACTATGGCCGAGTAACTTTATAACCCCGTGGTGACTCCAGTAGCGTTCTTTAACGTGCACACACCGAGGCGTATACACGGGCCAGCCATTAATGTTCGCACCCGATCGGACAGCGTACTGCACCCACAACAACATACCTGGACAAATGTTGTAATTGGGGAAGTCGGCCTTTTTGCATTAAGGGTCTTTATTCAGTGATCTCGAATGAGACTTTTCAGCCTGACAAACTTGGTATCTGACAGAGTTCTGATTTTTGTCAGAATACACTGACCAGGTTGCGATCCCTGGTCCGCTAGCTCGAGAGACCAGTACGCTACCTCTCGGCTACCGTAGACAAAGTTTAAATCTGAGATGACGAATCCGGCCAATGCGTAGTACATTGCACCACATAAATCCAAGAGATGTACACATGACCAGGCACTATCGGAAGTCAACTTATTCTCATTCAAATAGGTTCATATTCAACCGAAATATTCGTATAGCTTCATATTGGACTCATTCTGCAACATATTCTCGTGCAGGCACAGTACAAAATCTTTACATTAAAAGAAAAGGATAAGAAAATATATAAACTGCAGCACGAGCTAAGTTTCTTATCCGAAACGCATCTCTGAAAGCACTGCGAGTGTGACGACATATTATCTCGGGTTTCTACTGAGGACAAACCGTAATTCCAGACACGGGTCACCGCCAGGAGACAACCTCAAATGATGACGCCGGAATAATGACAACGGATCTGAAACGACAAGCCAGAAAGTGGAAACATGCTAACATGATGAAGAGCCAAAAAATATACAACCCTATATATACTAGCACAATAAGTTACCGAAAGATGGGATTGCATCAAAAAGAACGAAACAAGTGGTAAATATTATAAGCCCATCAATGATTGAACAACACAAATAGATGCTGAGAGCCTACAAAGAGAGGAAGGTAATTTGGTGACACTCAACTCAGGAAACAGACTTAACAGACTAGACATACAGGAAGGGCATGAACATGATTGAGAGAGTCTGCATCGAATGAATACACTAATCCAGATCGACGAAGACAAGAGGAGACAAAGTCCAGGAGATGGAGGGGGAGAGAGAGAGAGAGAGAGAGAGAGAGAGAGAGAAAGAGAGAGAGAGAGAGAGAGAGAGAGAGAGAGAGAGAGAGAGAGAGAGAGAGAGAGAGAGAGAGAGGAAATATTGCGTCAAATTGTCATAAACCACTCGAAAAATGAGATTACTACTGTACATATATTGAGAAATGCATGGGGGTCAGGACAATTTGTGACCTGTTACTGCGACTAGAGGAAATTGCCACTTTTTGTGATTGAATAATAATTGCTGAACATAAGGTTCAAGAGCAAGATATGGACCAACCAGTTCCGAGCATGTCAGCTGTCAGGATAAATTTTTCAGTTTATTCAGCGCATCGATCATCAGAGTACATATGTTTATATAAATATATGAAAATTATGTGTGCGTGCGTGCTTATGCGTGGTTGATTAGCATATATAATTAAAACTAATGCATCAATGGTGTAGTACATATATAAGGAAATAAATGAAATTTAACATATTTAGTGCAATAACCCATGGTAGCAGTACACGATTTTGAGGGTTGTAGGGGGTTTGAAAATAGGTACATGGGGGGCATAACTTCCAGTGTATACTGCGTAAAATGTGACATTACTGGTTTGATGGTTTAATTATTTTACAAAAATGGGAAGGTTAAATCAAATAGTGAAACATTAGGATATGTAACTGTACGTGTGTTTGGTTATAGGAAAATAACCCGATTTCTCTCGCCTGAATTATGTCATCTGCGCTTGGAAGACAATTTTTTTCTATTTCAAATATTGCTCAACTCTAATATAGCTCTATCAAAATGTGCCCAAGGTGAACTTGTACCCGTAATTCTGTTGAATGCCGTGGGCCACAGTGAAAACACATTACCGTGGTAAATAGACTTGTATATAACCTATTGCTCAAACAGTGCCATATTGGACTTATTTCGTTTTTAAATAGGTTCATATTTAACCTATTTCGACTTCCAAACAGGTTCATATTGGGATTATGATCCATGAGAACAGGCTGCCCTATCACTTAGAAGAATCTTGTTTACTAATATTGGCTATGTCGTAGTCTGCTTTTGGGTTTAAAATGATAATTTTTTTAGTCAAAACAAAGGTAAAATTGAGCGTTTTGTGTGTACAAACTAAAGGACATAACTTAGTGAAGGAGCCAATGTACAGACATTTGTTTACACCTACCATTTCGAAAATAAGATAAAGGCTCAGCATATATAGATTTGAGTAGTGTACCCCCTCCCAGGTTGGCCAAAATTGCTGGCAAATGTGTATAACTACCTCAGTGGAAGCCTCAGTAGAGCCTAAATAGCGGCATGACTCTTCTAAAATATACAGATGTATGGTTTGTCTTCCTGTTCCAGAGTTGAAAAGTTCTCTTTGCATTTCAGTAAAACTAAGATGATATGTATTTCTGACGGAAAACCATGTATAGTGATGCAATGCCTTCACATCACCAATGACCAGAGAGCACCAAGTGTGACAAATATGCAACGAGCGAGACAGAACAAATGAGATCATAGAAGTCATGCAAATTAACACCAACAATCATCCGCTGTCATGGTACCAAGAAATTATTATTTTAAGCGCACTATTGAGTATTCTTCCTTGCGAAGTCATCTTCAAAATTGGGGAAAACAAATTTGGCTTAGACCGTCCGATGTTGTTTTGTTTTCTTCTCACCCTGGCATAATTGAAAACATAATACCATGCAGTTAATCGACTGTATTCGTGATATTATTATTATTATACTTCAATGTGTTAACATTGAAGTATATTGTAATTCTTATTTTTTTCCTTTTTATTATTATTATAAAACACCTTATATCTCAGAAACCGCCAGGTCGATTGATTTGATATTTCCTACTCATATACATCCACGAAAAGTTAGTTTTATGCACTTATCGCTATTTTTGTCCGACCTTGACCTTGACCGTCGCCAGTAATTTTTTTGCAAAATATAGTTCGTCCTAATTTGACCAAACTCACAGGGCGGTATCGCATGGCAAAGCCGATTATGATGCAATATAAACTAGGTCAATCGGTCATAAAATGGCGGAGTAATGGCGGTTTGATTATAGCCACATTTAAACTAGATTGAACTTTTATTGAGCTTGGATCTCTTATGGGTCAAAAATTGATTGACCGATTAGAATGATTTTTGGTACATATATAGTGTTCGTCCTTAGCTATTAACCCGACTGGGTTTGAATTTCGTACAACCTTGACCTTTGCACTAAACGCTCTTCATGTGTATTACCGTTGTTCACGTATCTCCTCCGGAACGGCTTGAGATATTGAGTTCGAACTTGCATTATTAGTTTCTTCTCATCATGTGCTACAAACACGCGAAAAATGGTATGGATAGCGCTTCCGGTTCGAAAGTTCGGTATTGGTCGAAGAATCGGTTAACACTCTTTGAAAAACTGTTTTCTTCTGAATTTGACCAAATTCATAGGGCGGCATCGCTAGTCTGAACTGAAGACAACGCCGTAAAAATTAGCGCAATCGACCAAAAAATGACGTCACAGCACCCGATTAAAATTTTAAAGAATAAAAATAAGCATTTTTACCGTTGTCCGCGCATCTCCTCCGAGACGGATGCGGATAGAGAGTTCGGATAAACACCAAAATGTCCAGACATGTGAGCGCTAGATAAATCCTGAAAATTTCCTCAATCCCTCTGAAAATAGCGGAGTAATTGCCATTCAATTGCCGCTTGAAGATAAAAATATAAAAATAAGCATTTTTACCCTTGTCCGCGCATCTCCTCCGAGAGGGGTGGGGATAGAGAGTTCGGATGAACACCACAATGTCCAGAGATGTGAGCGCTAGATAAATCCTGAACATTTCCTCAATCGGTCTGAAAATAGCGGAGTAATTGCCATTCAATTGCCGCTTAAACATAAAAATAAGCATTTTTACCCTTGTCCGCGCATCTCCTCCAAGACGGATGGGGATAGAGAGTTCGGATGAACACCAAAATGTCCAGACATGTGAGCGCTAGATAAATCCTGAAAATTTCCTCAATCGGGCTGAAAATAGCGGAGTAATTAGCAGAGCAATTGCCGCTTGAACATAAAAATATAAAAATAAGCATTTTTACCCTTGTCCGCGCATCTCCTCCGAGACGGATGGGGATAGAGAGTTCGGATGAACACCAAAATGTCCAGACATGTGAGCGCTAGATAAATCCTGAAAATGTCCTCAATCGGTCTGAAAATAGCGGAGTAATTAGCAGAGCAATTGCCGCTTGAACATAAAAATATAAAAATAAGCATTTTTACCCTTGTCTGCGCATCTCCTCCGAGACGGATGGAGATATCGAGTTCGGACTTGCATTATTAGTTTCCTCTCATCAGGTGCTACAAACACGCGAAAAATGGTATGGATAGCACTTCCGGTTCGAAAGTTCGGTATTGGTCGAAAAATCGGTTAACGCTCTTTGAAAAACTTTTTTCTTCCGAATTTGACCAAATTCATAGGGCGGCATCGCTAGTTCGAACTGAAGACAACGCCGTAAAAATTAGCGCAATCGACCAAAAACTGACGTCACATCACCCGATTCAAATTTTGACTTTTGGGTATCCTGCAAGGTGGTGGCCTTGCCCTGATTTCTTTGAAAAAGGCGAATAGATCCAAAACGACTCTACCGATTGCCTTGATTTTGTTGTACGTACATAGCTCCCGTCCTTGGCTATTGACTGGACTGGGTGCGGAGTTCGTCCGACCTTGACCTTGGCACAAAATTACCTCAATAGGCCAATAACTGACGTCACAGCACTCGATTCAAATTTTGACGTTTGGGTAACCTTCATAGTGTTATTGTGTGCGCATCTCCTCCGGAACGGCTTGAGATTTCGAGTTCGGACTTGCTCTATTAGGTTCCTCTTCTCATGTGCTACACGCATACAAAAAATGGTTGCGATAGCTCTTCCCCTTGGTAAACATTGAAGTATCGAAATTGCAGTGCAATTTCAATTTCATTCTAGTTATTATTATTATTATTATTATTATGTTATTATGTTATTATGTTATTATGTTATTATGTTATTGTTTACTTATCATCACATTTGTGAGGCGAGCAAAGATATTGCATAGGACACAAGTTACTATGGTAACCATGCAATCGACCTTTTGGTGTTTCTTCCTTTATGTCACTGTCTTTATGTTGGTGATTCTTCTCAGTATATATGCCGTGCCTAACAATGCTGCCTTCTGTAGTTGGTATGGTGCGATACTTGGTGTTACTTGTTTTAGCCACTTAGTAAATTTTTTGGTAACTGCACCAGTAGCCTCTATAACTATTGGAATCACACTTGTCTCAAGACTCCACATCTTTTCACATTCTATTTTGAGGTCAACATATTTTTTAACTTTATTTGTCTCTTTCTGCACAACGTTGTAGTCGCTGGGGTCGGAAATATCCAACAAGTGACAGATACCCCGCTTGCGATCTTTCAAGATAATGTCTGGTCTGTTGCAAGGGATGTGTCTGTCCGTGTCCAATATTATCGCCACGTCGTCTTACCATTGTGGTGGTGTGCAATACATTTGATGTTTTTTATCGTTATTTATTCTGATGTATTCATCAAGACCAACTATTGCACATTTGAATGAGGATTCGATCTCAACTTGGCCTCGTCCTCCAGTATTTCTAGCTATGTATATCCTGTGGACGTCTGATTTAGTATTGTGTATGCCGCTGACGGCGAGCAACTTTCGAGTTTTTCTATCTATCTTGTTCAGTTCTGATGTGAACCAATCAATGATACCATAGCTATATGAAATGACAGGGACTGCCAGGATGTTAATCGCAGTTACATTATTTCCTGCATTTAGTTCTGAACGTAATACTTGTCTCACACGCCTGGTGTATTCATTCACTATCTTAGCTTTCATGTCTGCATGTTTTATGCCATCACAATCGTCTACACCTAGATATTTATAAATATCTGTTGATTCCAATTCTTTTATTTCTCCACTGTCTTTCATCATTACATCATTTGTTGATATTATTTCGCCAGCCTTCATTGTCAACTTTGAGCATTTGTCATATCCAAATTGCATTCTGATGTCGTCGCTGAATTCTTTCACAAGGATTAACTGCTCAGTTAATGCATCATCTGAATCAACATACAGTTTAAGGTCGTCCATGTGCGTAGCTTAACGTATATAATGACATGCAGAACAGAAGAGGAGAGAGGAAATCTCCCTGAAATATTCCACACTTTATTTGCAACTGGCTTGTTGTTAATACCCCGTCTGCGTGTGTCAAGGAGATAGTTGTCTCCCAATCTGCCATAGTATGTTCTTGGAAATTTCTGGTATAAGAGCTGATCTTATAAATGCCATGCATTCCTTAATCCAACTGTGTGTATAACACTGTCGAATGCCTTCTTGTAATCAACCCAGGCTACGGACAGGGGGTCTCTCTTAGACTTCTTACAACTTTCAATTATCATTTTGTTTACAAGTAGTTGGTCCTTGCACCCGTGTGATCCCTTGTATGCACCGCGTTGCTGTTGTGGGATCAGCCTGTTAAAGTGTAGGTGATTATACATTCGGTTGGATAAAATTGCAGTCATGAGTTTGTATGTCGAGGACAGGCATGTGATCGGCCAGTAGTTCTTTGGGTCCTGTGTGTTTGAATTCTTCGGAAGCAAATTTGTTCTGCCTGTGAGAAGACACTCTGGTGTTAACTGATGGTTCTCGATGATGTTACTGAATTCTCGTGCAAGGTCTGAGTGGCACGCTAAGAAATTCTTTATCCAAAAATTCTGCACATTATCTAGAACCGGCTCCTTCCAATGTTGTGTTCGCTTGACTACTACTGTTAGTTCATCAACCATTACTTCATGCCAATATTGTTCTGTTATATGTTCTGTCCGCTGTTTTTCCTGTTCTATCCATGAAGCATCTTTGTTGTGTTCTGATTGATTTCCCCATATCCTAGCCCAGAAATCTTCTTCGACTTCTTTAATACCTGGGGGTCATCAACAGTGATACTGGTTGTATTCAGCTCCCTATAACACTGTTTAGCATTATTTGCGAACTGCTTATTTTGAAAATATTGTTTTGTTCTTTTTTGGTACCTCCTTATTCTTTGTTCTTTTGCTTGGATTTTCTGCTTTAACGTTTCTATTTTTCTTGCAGTTTTGTTTGACCGTTGATTGTGTATTTCTTCATTAGTCTTCGCTTTTTGCCAACTTTCACATTAGCTTTGTCTATCTCTACCAGAACTGATAGGTCGGCTCTCATTTTCTCTATTTTCTTCTGTATTCTCACTTTCCAATTTGGTTCGATGTTTTGCTTTTTCTTCTTCGTTTTGGTTGTAACTCCTAGTTTGGCTGCTACTACCGACGCGGCCGAGTATATTAGCGTGTTAATTTGTGTCAGATTCATTTGTTCTTCACTCATTTCACCCAAACCTTGGGTGTTTATTTCACACCTGTTTCTGGGATAACCTGTGTGTCGACTGAGAACCTGTGTGTCAATTGAGGAGAACACACGGAGGATTTGTGTAAATGTTAGCCCAAACGACATTTCGAAGTAACGACGGCTTTGTTGTTTATTTCGAGGAATAATACCGCATCATATGAATTCAGCCCAAATATATTGACAGGTGTCAAGGGTCTAACTCTATACTGAGCAATACAAAACTAATATAATAAATACCGAGTATATTTAATTTAACGCCAATGGGTCGTTTATGTGCGTTTAAGAGTGTATTTATGCCTAAAGCAAAGTGAAATAACGATCTTAAAATGAATTGGCCGGTATATTTTATTAGTTATCAGGGTTACCAGGGTCGAAGTTGCATAAATTACAATATATCTTATTTTTATGCTATAAAGATAATTGCGTGGTTATCTGTTGTAGCTTGATTGGTATCGATCGGTATTGAGGTTAACACAAATCCCATATATGGAAATTCCAAATATGGAAAGTGCCTTGCGCATGCGCAAAACAGATACAATGGTGTTACTAAAAACGAAGCAATAAACGATTGATAACAACAAACACCGACGCAGTTAAATAACGACATTACATGGCCGTGTATTTCGTCTTTAAGAGTGTGTTGATGTCTAAATCATGTGATTAACTACTTAAAAATTATTTCGACTACATATTTCGATAATTATCAGGTCCGCAGTTCGATCATGAAAATATTTCTGACTTTTATGTTAAGATTATTGCTTGGTATTTCACACATTTCTCCGAGTCGAGCCGGGGCCGGAGTACACTTTTTAGTGACCATCAATCTATAGCTTCCGTTTTTCCCACGAACCAAAGAAATATTGTCAACTGGTTCCACGTTTATTCTCACTTATACCGTGTTTATATCAGTTCTATCCTATTTGTTGTTGTGTACTGCATTACTTTGATCAAGTCTGCGCTTGTGTTATTCTCACAAAAGGTAATGCGTGTTTACATTTCACAATTCCGTCTGGTGTACAGTACCTGAGTACAGGAATTCGACGGAATTCCACATGTCCGAGCACCATTGATTCCTTAAATACGAGACTATTTGATCGAATGAGGTCAAATATTCGCATATAACATGACTCATATGTTATTCTGCACAATTCTGGCGAGTGCCGACTTTCATTTCGCATTACTTTCGTTTTTATCGAAATATAACCGTTTTCTATGGAGATTCCCATGTAAATTTTTTCAACCAAAAAAATTCATAGTTTTGCCAATTTCAAGCTAGTTTAATACTTTATAGCATGGTCAGGTCATAATCTGGCCTATCGAGTGATGGTAAACGTTCCTTCAGTGTGCACAACAAATATTTGGTCCCAACGAAGCAGGCTAAGTGTCGGCGCACACGATCACGGTTGTCCCCGGTTTACCCGGCTGCGGTGTAAATCGGGGACAACCGGGATCGTGTGCGCCGACACTTTGGGCCGGTTTTTGTCGGATCCGATTTAACCGGACCGATCAAACTGAGTTTGATTTCACCCGGAAAAACCGGCTCGTGACGATGGCAACGCGCGTGTTTTGCTTGTCACATGACCAAAACATCATTCAAAATGTCGGAATAGTTAGCAGCGACCGCTATTCGAAAATTATGTAAAGAATTCTGATCCATCGACAAGTAACAACTGCTGGTAGACCTATGGGCAGAAAATAGGTGCCCGTATATAGTAATCGCAACAAGAAGGCGATAGCTGTGGAAAGGTAGTTTACGCCAATGTACGGCTATTGGCAGTATTCACAGTATTGCCCGTGACCTCAAATTCAATATATTATTATTAATATTATATATTCATTCAGTTTATTATTAATAAATATTAGTCTTTAGAAATACATATTAATATAAATCACCATGACTAGCTATAGTAAATGTCTAGATCGGCTGACCACACCAGTTGGCTATTTACTACAGTGAGCGTAGGCATAGCATGCATATGACCGGAGTGAAAATCGGACTCGTGTGCGCTGAACCCCCCGATTTTATCGGGCCCGATTTACACCGCAGCCGGGTAAACCGGGGACAACCGTGATCGTGTGCGCCGACACTAAAATACTGAAATTTGTCAATTTTACTTTGAGTGTGAAGAAAATATTCATTTAAACTTCCAAAATTGGTTGAAATATGCTCAACAACATTCAGTTAAATGGTGACATTATTTATAGTCACCGACTAACTTCCACGATGAATCAAATTTGTTTTTATTGGTGACAATTATGTCGCGACTCATAAAAATGTAAATTTTCTGAAGAATTTTTTGTTATTGTTTCGCCAATTTCAAGCTAGTATTAAGCATGGTCAGGGCATAATTACTCCTATCGAGTGATGGTAGACGTTCCTTGTGTGTGCATAACAAATTTTGTTCCCAACGAAGCAGGCTAAAAATCCTGAAATTTGTCAATTTTACTTTGCGTGTGAAGAAAATAGTCATTTAAACTTCCAAAGTTGGTTGAAATATGCTCAACTTGTCTTGTCTTCGTAAATCCCTGCGTTTATTTGTCGCACACCTCTGATTTGGTTGAGTCAGAGTAATTTTGATTTCTTTGATTCGTATTCTCTATATACACTGCTAAAGAACTGGAATAATGAAATGGGAAACTTCTACTGACATCTGGTAAGGATTGAGGAGCGGATGCTATGGAGCCTCCCAATATATTGTCTGCTCCACATCGCAATAGAATTCAACAACATTCAGTTGACTGGTGACATTATTTATAGTCACCGACTAACTTCCACAATAAATCAAATTTGTTTTTATTGTCACGAGTCATAAAAATGTAAATTTTCTGAAGAAAAAAAATTCATTGTTTTGCCAATTTCAAGCTAGTTTATAGCGAATAGGGAACCACGGTACAATTTATGCCATTTAGGCACACTTCAGAGTGAAATCTGGGCTTATATTTCGGCGAGAATCCAAATCTAGATTCTCGCAAATTACCCTGGATTCTCGTGAAAAAGTATATATGGATTCTCGCAAAATCAGATGAAATATATGCCCTGGAAATATAGCAAATCGTTTAATGCTTTAGAATTTTTGTTTTCGGAGATTTATATATATGTTTAAAGACATATTATGGACTTTTTCGGGAGCGAGAAATTGATAAGTTAGTGCTCAGGCACTTTTCCAACGTGGGGAATGTTATCATTCTACTAACATAACTGAAAATTTCCAAAAAGATCTACCACACCACTTCATATAGAACATCGTCTGAACTAATCCAAATTGTAAATATTTACATCTCGATTCGGGGCGCAACTATCGGCTGTAATTAAACAAAAATCATTTCGCCATCGAGAGTCATTGCATTTAACTAATATATAAGAATGACATTGTGTAACATCCATTTGGATTAATATTCGTAACAAATAACTACATTGAGAAAGATTATTCTTAATTCCTATTTATTTGATCACTCTGCCCGGTGTCTGCCGGAGTGTTTCACATCACTTTAATCAAGGAAGACTGTTAAGAAAAACTGCATTTCAAGACCACCAAACAACTTTCCTTTTTAGGGCCACCACATCTTCCATAGATGTACTTCCATTTTGCTATCAAAGACCGAAAAATGTCGTTAAACTAGAGATCCAAATACCCCCTAAGGGCCCCTCTATCTTGAGATATTAAAGACCGAAAAATGTCGTTAAACTATAAAGGACGAAAAATGTCGTTAAACTAGATCCAAATACCCCCTATATCTTGAGATATTATAAAGACCGAAAAATGTCATTAAACTATTAATTGTTGTTGCTGTTGTTTATTAGGGGTTATCGTCATTCTAGCCGCTAGGCCACACACGACGTTGTCAATTTTACGGGTGGAGGAAAGACCACGCAGAGGCTCAATTTCACCGGGAAGTTGTTCCACTGCATGTAGAAACCACCGACCCCCGGAAAGCAATTGACAAACTTGCCCAGATACATGATTCCGGTCACCCTCCCTATGGTGGGGTTCGAACCAGCTTCGTCAGCGCTGGACGGCCTGGGACGACGTAACACCTGGCACTCTACCGACTGGACCACCGGGGGCCCCCATTAAACTGTTAAAGACCGAAAATGTCGTTAAATTGCAAAGACCGAAAAATGTCGTTAAACTAGAGATCCAAACATCACCACCCCTATTTTTAGCTCAACTTTACTTTGTAAAGTTTGAGCTATTGCCATGGCTTTGTCATCCGTCGTCCGTGTGTGCGTGTGTACGTAAGTCGTCAACAATGCAGGCTACAGGTCGTACCTTTGGTCGGATCATTATGAAATTTGTCATAGCTGTTGACATCAACATTTAGACCAGAATAATTAATTTTGGGATCATTCGGAAAAAAAACATGGCTGCAGTGGCCATCTTGGATTTCAAAATTCAATCCATTAGCACGGGCTACAGGTCGTACTGTTTGTCTGATCATCGTGAAATTTGTCAAGAATGTTAATAATGACATGTAGATGGGAACGAGTCATTTTGGGGTCATTCGGCCAAAAAACATGGCCGCCAGCAGCCATCTTGGATTTTACTCTTTGTATGACTAAATCCTTTAGCACGGACTACAGGTCGTACCTTTAGTCTGATTATCATATAATTTTTCATGGCTGTTGAAATTGGAATGTAGATGGGAACGAGTCATTTTGGGGTCATTCAGACAAAAAACATGGCCGCCAGTGGCCATCTTGGATTTCAAAATTCAATCCATTAGCACGGGCCACAGGTCGTACGAACAGCCATCTTGGATTTTACTCTTTGTATGACTAAATTCTTTAGCACGGGCTACAGGTCGTACTTCCAGTCTGATCATCATAAAATTTGTCAAGAATGTTAATAATGACATGTAGATGGGAACGAGTCATTTTGGGGTCATTCGGCCAAAAAACATGGCCGCCAGCAGCCATTTTGAATGTTACTCTTTGTATGACTAAATCTTTAGCACGGGCTACAGGTCGTACCTTTCGTCTGATCATCATAAAATTTGTCATGGCTGTTGAAATTGGAATGTAGATGGGAACGAGTCAGTTTGTGATTATTCGGACAAAAAACATGGACGCCAGTGGCCATCTTGTATTTAAAAATTTAATCCATTAGCACGGGCTACAGGTCGTACTATTTGTCTGATCATCATGAAATTTGTCATGGATGATAATATTGACATGCAGATGGGAATGAGTAATTTTGGGGTTATTCGGCCAAAAATCATGGCCGCCAGCAGCCATCTTGGATTTTACTCTTTGTATGACTAAATTCTTTAGCACGGGATGCAGGTTGTACCTTTAGCCTGATCATCATAAAATTTGTCATGGATATTAACAATGAGATGTAGATGGGAACGAGTAATTTTGGGGTCATTCGACCCAAAAACATGGCCGCCAGCAGCCATGTTGGATTTTACTCTTTGTATGACTAAATACTTTAGCACAGGCTACAGGTCGTACTTTTAGTCTGATCATCATAAATTTTTTCAAGAATGTTAATAATGACATGTAGATGGGAAACAGTCATTTTGGGGTCATTCGGTCAATAAACATGGCCGCCAGCAGCCATCTTGGATTTTACTCTTTGTATGACTAAATCCTTTAGCACAGGCTACAGGTCGTACCTTCAGTCTGATCATCATAACATTTGTCATGGCTGTTGAAATTGGAATGCAGATGGGAACGAGTCATTTTGGGGTCATTCGGACAAAAAACATGGCCGCCAGTGGCCATCTTGGATTTTACTCTTTGTATGACTAAATCCTTTAGCACGGGCTACAGGTCGTACCTTTAGTCTGATCATCATGAAATTTTTCATGGCTGTTGAAATTGGAATGTAGATGGGAACGAGTCATTTTGGGGTCATTCGGACAAAAAACATGGCCGCCAGTGGCCATCTTGGATTTAAAAATTTAATCCATTAGCACATGCCGCAGGTCGTACTGTTTGTCTGATCATCATGAAATTTGTCATGGATGATAATATTGACATGTAGATGGGAATGAGTAATTTTGGGGTTATTCGGCCAAAAAACATGGCCGCCAGCAGCCATCTTGGATTTTACTCTTTGTATGACTAAATTCTTTAGCACAGGCTACAGGTCGTACCTTCAGTCTGATCATCATAACATTTGTCATGGCTGTTGAAATTGGAATGCATATGGGAACGAGTCATTTTGGGGTCATTCGGACAAAAAACATGGCCGCCAGTGGCCATCTTGGATTTTACTCTTTGTATGACTAAATCCTTTAGCACGGGCTACAGGTCGTACCTATAGTCTGATCATCATGAAATTTTTCATGGCTGTTGAAATTGGAATGTAGATGGGAACGAGTCATTTTGGGGTCATTCGGACAAAAAACATGGCCGCCAGTGGCCATCTTGGATTTAAAAATTTAATCCATTAGCACGGGCCGCAGGTCGTACTGTTTGTCTGATCATCATGAAATTTGTCATGGATGATAATATTGACATGTAGATGGGAATGAGTAATTTTGGGGTTATTCGGCCAAAAAACATGGCCGCCAGCAGCCATCTTGGATTTTACTCTTTGTATGACTAAATTCTTTAGCACGGGCTGCAGGTCGTACCTTTAGCCTGATCATCATGAAATTTGTAATGGATATTAACAATGACATGTAGATGGGAACGAGTAATTTTGGGGTCATTCGACCCAAAAACATGGCCGCCAGCAGCCATTTTGAATGTTACTCTTTGTATGACTAAATCTTTAGCACGGGCTACAGGTCGTACCTTTCGTCTGATCATCATAAAATTTGTCATGGCTGTTGAAATTGGAATGTAGATGGGAACGAGTCAGTTTGTGATTATTCGGACAAAAAACATGGACGCCAGTGGCCATCTTGTATTTAAAAATTTAATCCATTAGCACGGGCTACAGGTCGTACTATTTGTCTGATCATCATGAAATTTGTCATGGATGATAATATTGACATGCAGATGGGAATGAGTAATTTTGGGGTTATTCGGCCAAAAATCATGGCCGCCAGCAGCCATCTTGGATTTTACTCTTTGTATGACTAAATTCTTTAGCACGGGATGCAGGTTGTACCTTTAGCCTGATCATCATAAAATTTGTCATGGATATTAACAATGAGATGTAGATGGGAACGAGTAATTTTGGGGTCATTCGACCCAAAAACATGGCCGCCAGCAGCCATGTTGGATTTTACTCTTTGTATGACTAAATACTTTAGCACAGGCTACAGGTCGTACTTTTAGTCTGATCATCATAAATTTTTTCAAGAATGTTAATAATGACATGTAGATGGGAAACAGTCATTTTGGGGTCATTCGGTCAATAAACATGGCCGCCAGCAGCCATCTTGGATTTTACTCTTTGTATGACTAAATCCTTTAGCACAGGCTACAGGTCGTACCTTCAGTCTGATCATCATAACATTTGTCATGGCTGTTGAAATTGGAATGCAGATGGGAACGAGTCATTTTGGGGTCATTCGGACAAAAAACATGGCCGCCAGTGGCCATCTTGGATTTTACTCTTTGTATGACTAAATCCTTTAGCACGGGCTACAGGTCGTACCTTTAGTCTGATCATCATGAAATTTTTCATGGCTGTTGAAATTGGAATGTAGATGGGAACGAGTCATTTTGGGGTCATTCGGACAAAAAACATGGCCGCCAGTGGCCATCTTGGATTTAAAAATTTAATCCATTAGCACATGCCGCAGGTCGTACTGTTTGTCTGATCATCATGAAATTTGTCATGGATGATAATATTGACATGTAGATGGGAATGAGTAATTTTGGGGTTATTCGGCCAAAAAACATGGCCGCCAGCAGCCATCTTGGATTTTACTCTTTGTATGACTAAATTCTTTAGCACAGGCTACAGGTCGTACCTTCAGTCTGATCATCATAACATTTGTCATGGCTGTTGAAATTGGAATGCATATGGGAACGAGTCATTTTGGGGTCATTCGGACAAAAAACATGGCCGCCAGTGGCCATCTTGGATTTTACTCTTTGTATGACTAAATCCTTTAGCACGGGCTACAGGTCGTACCTATAGTCTGATCATCATGAAATTTTTCATGGCTGTTGAAATTGGAATGTAGATGGGAACGAGTCATTTTGGGGTCATTCGGACAAAAAACATGGCCGCCAGTGGCCATCTTGGATTTAAAAATTTAATCCATTAGCACGGGCCGCAGGTCGTACTGTTTGTCTGATCATCATGAAATTTGTCATGGATGATAATATTGACATGTAGATGGGAATGAGTAATTTTGGGGTTATTCGGCCAAAAAACATGGCCGCCAGCAGCCATCTTGGATTTTACTCTTTGTATGACTAAATTCTTTAGCACGGGCTGCAGGTCGTACCTTTAGCCTGATCATCATGAAATTTGTAATGGATATTAACAATGACATGTAGATGGGAACGAGTAATTTTGGGGTCATTCGACCCAAAAACATGGCCACCAGCAGCCATCTTGGATTTTACTCTTTGTATGACTAAATTCTTTAGCACGGGCTACATGTCGTACTTTTAGTCTGATCATCATAAAATTTGTCAAGAATGTTAATAATGACATGTAGATGGGAACGAGTTATTTTGGGGTCATTCGGCCAAAAAACATGGCCACCAGCAGCCATCTTGGATTTTACTCTTTGTATGACTAAATCCTTTAGCACGGGCTACAGGTCGTACCTTTAGTCTGATCATCATGAAATTTGTCATGGCTGTTGAAATTGGAATGTAGATGAGAATGAGTCATTTTGGGGACATTCCGACAAAAAACATGGCTGCCAGCGGCCATCTTGGATTTCAAAATTCAATTCTAAATCTTTCCATTCATTGCTCATCACACAAATTTAACTTCTTATCAAAGTTGAGCTACAGTGTAATTGACACTTTCATTTGAGACACTAAAGAACGAAATATGTCGTTACACCATTAATGATCATTAATACATAATTTGTGTTTATGAAAGTCTGGCACAGAGCAGTTTGTTTCCAGTACATATTCATTGGAACGTAAACAATTATTCTCTGACAGAAATCATGTTAATATCGCCTTTCGTTACTGGTTTCCTCGATTCACATATCTCTCACTGCTTAATACTTATAATTAAAACAAATGTTCTGTGTTTTGTGTCACTTCTTAATAGCATTCTGTATTCTGCTATTGAAAAGAAAAACAGTTGTAGTATACCTTAAAGGTATGAAGGCCTTGGTGGGTATCCTGTGAACATATTTCCACCTGTCAAAAACCGTTACAAACGAAAAAATATTAAAATATAGACAGACTTTGTTAATATACAAATGAGAAATATCTCATAAACAGTATGTTATTGTCGTAAATTTGCCGACTGTTATGTAAACAAAGCATAAAAAGTTACTTTCCTGGTGTTTCTTTATAGTATGATGGTAAACATAAAGAGCGTTCTTTGTTGCTCAATTCCTTATTTGGAAATAATAAAGAGCGTTTATACAATTTGTGTGTGATTAGCCAGTAGCATTGTGCTGCCTTCTATAACACAATCAGACTCTTGTTTAGGTAAAATTTAGTAGGCATGTAAGCATGATGTTTACGTGATAGTGATCGTATATTTGAACCAAAATGTATGCGTTTTAATATTTATCTGTTTACGGTGTTTGGAACAAATATTTTTCGACAACTAAACCCTCTCGTCCCTTTAATATAATTAATATAACATCCCTCATCCAATAATCTCCAAATTGCATATCTAATTTCAATCCTAGTTACACGTCACACCGCCCCTCATCATTTGCCAATTGTACACCCTTTTTGCTGGTTCTGCTGCAACTGCTCAATTTCTTTAAAAATTATTGAAAAAATGGCCCTCCCGCCCCCGACATTTACCTCTGATTTAGTTTTTTCGATCATCGGTCCACACCAAAATTGAGCACACGTCCCTATATAATATACCTATTTAAACCGTGTATACACGGTGGTGTAATAGAACAACCGTTAATTTAACCGCAACCGTAGCATATTTCCACGTATACGTGTACGTTTTCACGACAAATCCCCACTGATCCAAACAATTAACATGTCAAAACACTCTGGCCCGCCAATGCTACAGTGTATAAACGTAACGGGGCAAACATGCATATTATATTGACAGCTAACGAGAACATTCATCACCAACAATCTGCTCACCCCTTTCAGTCGATACGATAGAAACTAAACGATTTGTTACTTCTAATTACCCGTACTTAATTACACTACTTGCGTGTTAATAAAGTACGACCCCCCCCCCCCATCACAACTAAAGGTGAAAAATGGGATTTAGAAAATTAATATTCACTCTTACACAGTTCCACATTCAAGGTGTGTCTTGTGTAATCGTATGTCAGTTGTAACGTTGTGAAACCGCAACCGAACTGAATTATTCTATTGCTAAATAGTTCATGGGTGACCTGATGCATGCATCTTAGTTTTCTTGGTATATATGTAGGGCTTTTTCTAGTACGCTTGATATTGGTGTATTCCTTTACTTGTTCAGAAATTGTTCCACGCATGACCGCTTCACAATCTGTAGAAATGTGTCAACAATAATTCAACATAGAACTATTGATTATGCGAGAACCGACATCGCCTGTGTGTACGACAAGCACTATATTACTACGTTATTCTAGAACATGGCCTAACCAACGAATACCCGCCCCGAGTGTCCAATTACCATCACGCATTATACGTCCAAACGGCAACTGACAGAGGAGATAGAACGCTAGACAATGTTTCATCAATAGAGATCATCAGATAATTGGTCTGCTATGTTGGCTGTTCCGTTGTATTCTTTCCACATCGATGTAATGACAAATCTAAGAGTTCAGTGGAAAAACTGATTAATCTAGTGACGACGAGTAGACAAGTAATTGAAATAAAGCTGATATACTTTAATTAGTTCAGTCACTGAACGCTGTGCATGGTAACACAGAAATGATTGGACAAGACCGAAATTAGACTTCAAACTTGACCAATATTTCCATGTCAGTATACCACGCACCAAATTTCAAAGCAACCGGATAACTATATATAACTTAAAAAGTCAGATTTGTTTTCTGTTGAAATTGGATTAACTTCATAAGATATTATAAGAGCTGTCACACGTTCGAACTTGACTGCGTCTTTGCCATAGTTAGATCATATACCAAATCTCACACAATTATCATTGTCAACATCATTCAAGTTAGAATTCATTGAGACTGCGAAAACAACGTTTCGGACGGACGATCACCGCACATTTCTATAGTGCCCCATTTTGTGGATGTTGAAGGCAACTAATACAATTGTACGATTTCATTCAGTTATTATCTAATTGGTTCTGGATCACGTAAATGGAGCCTTCAGTATTACGTGTGTGTTTATCGGCCTATTTGGGTCCCCAGTAGGTGACAAAGGCAATCTTTTGATTGTTAGGCCTAATTCCAGACCTGGCTATTACGAGTAGCTTTAGTAGAGACATGATTCACTGTGAATTGATTCGATGGGGTATGTGGCTAACATTATAATTATAAGATTTACCTGCAATGGATAATCGTGTCAGCAGAGATATATGCATATGCGTAACACGTACCAACGATATTGTTCGACCCAAGGGTACATGTACTTTGTAATTCGCGTTGTTGCATGCTGCCGATGTTCCTTATCACAACATGCGTTCAGCGCATGTGGTATACCATAATTGAAAACTGGTCGAATCAGTGTAATTAATTGTATTTGTTTTGGACGTTTCGCAGTATAGTACAAAACTTTTGTCTGAAGCGTAACGTATGAGTACAACTGAGTCGTTGTCATTGTGGATCTCATGCTAAAGGCATGTGGTTGGTGTTAATGAGTGATTGAGTGTAAGCCGTTGTCGGGCTTACCGGGTGAGCTAATGTTCTGGTCACTTTAGCCGGTCTGGTCTCGCAAGATGCCCGTATCAAATTTTAATTTAAATCAAAAGAACATGTGGATATTTCAAATAAATGGAGCTCACGTATTGTGTAGATTTTTTTCTGAATTTTGGAATTCAGCGCTTCGCTGGAATCAAATTATTACGAATTGGAACTAATCGCGTAGGATTCATATTGATCATGTTTATATATGCATATAATGCATCAATTGCATATGTTTGGTTTTCTGCATGCATGCAGGCAAGAGTATTCAAAGCTTTCAGAGTTGTTTTCTCCACACAGTGGTTTTATCTCTGTTTTAATGCCCGAATGCCTTCTGTAAACGGCTGTCAGTTCAATCAAGTTGTTTGAAAATCTTGGTTTGAGAAGATATTTACCAACTGTATGAGTATACTGTATTAGCATATAAGACAGTATGAAGTTACTAGCCATGCTATTGGCACGGAAATTAAAACGTTTTCTGCTTCCAAATGTTTCTGACGGCCGTTGCTGGAATGTCTGTTTTTCACCTTGTCACCAATAAAGCCAGCGGCTATCTGCTACAAATGTGTTGTCTTTGTATTTGTACTTAGTCTAGAGCAGACTTAATGTTTCGCCTTGGCAGCATTGGGCTGAAGCTACGACGCCACGCACCGATAATATTTGGCATCATCTCGCGATCAATGCGCTGGTGCCCGATGTCTCGGCGTCGATCGCTGTGATCAATTTGTCTATCTAAACTGTTTTGTCAGCACAAACAAGGGGCGAATTGAGCCAAGGTTGAAATGATCAATGAAAATGGGTACTCACGTTTAAATATGCACTGACGCCATCCTGAATGATACCAGGTGAGGAACTCAAGTGGATCTTAAAACAATGGTTTGCACACACAATACCCCATCAAGAGAACGTTTACAACTTTCACAACATATTGCCACAGAGGTGAGCACATTGTACCTGGACGTCAGTGTAAATAATGTTATATTCTCAACTAAGCGCATAACGTCAATCACAATATACACAATTTAATTACAGAAATAGAAGTATATAATATGAAAGTAAGCCAATTGCTTATTAATGGCCAGTTTGTTTGTCATTAAAATTACATTAAGATTTGATCTTGAATCATCGTATGTTCCGCAAGAACCGATCCATGGATGATCGCTGCATGTCTGTCTGCCCCACCCCCATAGCTTGATCTGGAGGTAAAAACTAAACACACTCTCCTCCGTGTTCAAAACATGCAACTGATCAATATTTGCAGACACAATGCCACCAAAACTCCACATGACATGAAGGCAAGTGAAATGTTTATTATAGCAGATTTGATTCCTCCAGTAGAGATGTGAATTAATATTGGAAACTCGGACAAAAGTGAGATGGAATTATTCTATGAACATGTTGGACTATAATTTCGTGAAACTTAGGTGAGATTACCTCGCGAAAGCACAAATGAGTTTCTAGTTGCATATTATCGCGCACCGACAGAGTCTAGTTCGTTTGAAATCGTCAACCTTCATATAAACCATGGCCAGATTCCGTTTGGAACCCACGTCAACGGGCACTACCGCCTTCTTATTTTGACTTATTATTGGTGTTTGAAAAAAATTGACCTCCCCCAACCAGCTTCATTGATCAACTGTCAAAATGCCTGGTCTAGTCCGCACGGACAATCCCAACTTAGATTGCTCAATCAGTTCTAGTCGTTGAACGGGCGCTAGTGATAGCACAGGGCAATAGTCATAAAATCAATAATATCCGAAGAAACCGCTGATATGGGAGAAGACAATACTAACCGAAAATGATCTCGAAATCTGTTGGAGTCTTGAGTGTTCGTTGTATAGTTTTATTCTATATCATAACGTATATCATTACGTATTTCCTATCAGGCGTTCGTACTCAATCTCTCCTAGCTCACCACGTGTATTCTCACTTATACCACACATGCAGTCCCTCTGCCAATCACATACTCGCGGCATGCACTGTCTATACGCCCACGCGTACATCAGGTATACTCAACAATACGAGTCAACATCTTCCCTCTTTTATAAGTACGGCAATGAAACGGTTACATTCATTCTCTGACATTACCTGGCATAACTTGACCTAACTCCCACACAGCTTACACACAGCGTACACACCACTCATATCCTTGCACGTTATACTGTCCTATATAATGTTGCATGCATTTTACATTTCACAAGTTCAAAACAATTAAGATTACATTTTTGACAAGAATTGTGATTGTTAAGCGTTTTCAATGAGTCTGTTTGGCGCCTGTATTCGTCGACCTGAACGAGTGGCTTAATTGTTCCCAGATAAGTCGGTTAACGGCTGCGTATGATCGCTGACTGGCGCATCCTGTTTTTCATCATGGATGACATTATTAGGTTCAGTTCCATGAATATCGGTCGGTATGACCTGAATATGTCTCCGATTACTGCGAAAAGTTCCACGTGGCGTTTCCACTATGTAACTATGCCTATGAGTGTCAGTTTCTTGAATTGCCCCGGTCTTAGACCAATCAGATTCCTTGTCGGTGCGAATTCGCACACGATCTCCAGGTTTTAGATCTGGCAACAGAACTGTTGAGTTTTTTCTGTCAAATGACTGCTTATAAGTCTGTTTATGTTTCTCATCCCTCGTTTGAAAAGTTTTGAGTGGAGGCCACTTTGATTCCAAAGTCTCTGGTAAACAAGGTAGATTTGTCCTTATGTTTCGCCCTAGCATTAGTTCACTAGGCGAATAGCCAGTCGATTGTACTCTTGTCGTTCGATATGCGGCGAGAGCTTTGAAAGGATCTGGCGTCTTTAGAATGCTTTTCGCAATTTTAACCCCAGCCTCGGCGAAACCATTTCCCTGTGGATAATGGGGCGATGATGTCATCAACTGACAGTTTCTTGCCGAAGCGAACTCTTTGAACTCTTGTGAGGTGAAATATGAAACATTGTCCGTGAATATGATTACTGGATCACCCCAGCGAGAAAACATATTTATTAACTGTCTAATAACTTGGCTGCTCGAGTCGCTTGTCAGCGTCGCTATTTCGATGAATCGGGAGTAAAAGTCTGTTACTATTAAATAGTGTTTGTTTCCTATGTAACACACATCTGCTGCTATTTTATACCACGGTCCAGGTAGAAGATCAGAGGTGATTAGTGGCTCCTTGCGTTGTGCTGGTTTATGTATCTGGAACATGGCGCATCTCTCGACATGCTCTTTAATGTCCGCATTTATATGAGGCCACCACACACATTGTGCGGCACGTTCCTTGCACTTGAGAATTCCTTGATGCCCCGTGTGAATGTTGTTAATGACTTCCGATCTTAACCCTTCTGGAATTACGATTCTTTTGCGGTATAGCACAAGTTCTCATGCATGTGATAGTTCTCCGTGCACTGAGAAGAATCCACGAAGATTTTCAGGCACAGATTTCGCACTATCTGGCCATCCGTCGCGCACTAGAGTAATCACTCTTTGCATCTCAACGTCATTTTGCACTGAGTCTTTTATTCGTGACAACATAAGTCTTTCACTTGCAAGTGTTCTTGAACTGATTCAACGTACATATTGACATCACTCTCACACTCGTCAATCTCACTGCGGTCTTCCCTTAAAATTGGCGCTCGAGAGAGAGAGAGAGGGTGTCTGATACCATCATGTCTTTACCCTGAACGTACTCAGCTTTGACGTTAAAGCGTCGTAGGCGCATGAGAAGCCTTTGGCATCGCAAGGGAGCCTTGTCGATGTCATACTTATTAATTAAAGGTACCAACGGCCTATGATCAGTGAGCAAAGTAAACGAATCCAAACCAACGAGGTACCTTGACATTTTTTCGCATGTCCAAACTCCCGCCAGTAACTCCTTCTCAATTTGAGCCCATTTGCATTCAAATTTGATAGCGTCCTCGAGCAATAGGCCACTGGAGCTAACTCTGACCCAATTTTGAGAAACAGGGCCCCACCAAGACCATAACTGGACGAGTCCGCACTTACAACGACAGGTTTGCTCTGGTCATAGTAGGCTAATGCATGTCGGAGCAGTTGTTAATTTGGTCTTAACTACTTCGAACGCTGTCTCCTGTTCGGGTCCCCAAAACCATGCCTGTTCCTTCCTAAGAAGGTCCGTAATAGGGCTGAGGATTTTTGATAAGTTAGGCACATACCTTCCTAGGTAATTGACCATACCTAGTAACCTCTGCAATTCATTTACGTTCTCTGGCACCTTGAGGTCTGAAACGGCTTTAACCCGCTTGGGGTTTGGGCTGATTCCGGCCTTACTAATAATGTGTCCAAAGTACTCAAGCATTGACTTATTAAACTAACATTTATCTTTGTTGAGTCGTAGACCTGATGACTCAATTCGCTCCAGCACCTTGGCTAACCTGAAATCGTGCTCAGCCTGATCCTTACCGTAAATGATACAATCGTCGATCAGGCAATCGACTCCTTCCAGTCCTTGGAGCAGCTCAACCATCTTACGTTGATATATTTCCGGCGCGGAAGATATTCCGTATGGAACACGCTGAAAACAATATCTAGCGAAAGGAGTGATGAAACATGTTAGCTTGGCACTGGCAGGGTCAAGAGGAATCTGGTAAAAACCTCCAGAAGCATCGAGTTTGGTGAAATTATTCATACCTGTGAATTTCGGCGATATGTCATCGAGATTCGGCATTATGAATCTCTCCCGCTTCAACGATTGGTTAAGCTGTTTAAGGTCTACACATATACGTACCTTTCCCGATGGTTTCAGCACAGGCACCATCGGGGCGCACCAATCTGTCGGCTCCGTCACCTCGACTATTATCACATCGGATACAAGGCGATCTAACTCATCCTTTGTCTTGCTGAAAAGTGGAAAAGGAACCCTACGGGGTGTGGCTATGCTATAAGGTTTAGCATCGGGCTTTAATTCGATCCGAACAGGAGAGCAATTCACTAGCCCACTAGTACCAAACACCTCTTGGCGAATTTCCTCGACCAAGGCCATTGCAGTGGCAGCGCCTCTGTCCAGAAGATTGTTCTGGTTGTTACCCAATACAACAAATATCCGAAAAGCGTAACGTTTACACTCCCGGAAAGTTTCAGCAATAAATTGACCCTTACAACCAGAGGCGGACTGGGCCAAGAAACCGGCCCGGGAAATTAATATAATACCGGCCCATCTGTTGGGGGCGGGGGCGTCCACAGTCCACCTTGGAAAATTCCAACTGCACCCCCCCCCCCCCTTGAATCAGAATCAGACCAAATACATAGTTTTGCATAATTCCATTTGCACCCCCCCCCCTTGAATCAGATGCAGACCAAATACATGCCATTCAGATATTTTTACCTGAAAAATTGCATAAAATCTAACATCTAGCGGACAAATGCACACGGCTACGGACAAGAGACCAGGACACACCGGGCTGTTCATGGTTGTTCGGCCCGGGGTGAGAACATTTTGAAAACTATACAAGAAAATCTCGAATCCGATAAACTAGACTGGCATCAACTGAAGCGTTCCTATTTTCTTGTAAATTTCCATTGGGGGAGGGGTGCGTAAGAATTTTTTTGGGATTTACAGCTGGGAGTTACCGTTAAAATCTCGAGATTAATGGGGTCTTTACGTGGTGTTATATGATGCCGACAAGTTCATTTAATGTCAAAATTACGATTAGCCAATTCGGCTGGTTAAACAACACATGTGGCGGCCCACGTCCGGAATTTTCCCGGTCTCCCGATCGGCCATGCAGTCCGCCTCTGCCCTCATGAATTTATGTGAGAAGAGTACCATCTTATTGGATACACGGCTGGGTAAACAACACATGTGGCGGCCCACGTCGGTTTCATTTGCGGCCCAAGTTGTGGTTGGGCGGCCCAACCACATATACCCCCCCCCCCCCCAAACCGTAAAAAAAACCCTCGGATTCTCGCCTGATAGAAAATCACGTGGAATCAGAATTTTTCCGGCCTCCGGCCCATCGGGAAATTTCCCGGTCTCCCGATCGGCCAGGCCGCCTCTGCTTACAACTTACATTACCCCCAGGGCTATTTAAGACGGCGTGTACTGGTTTTAGTTTGGGTCTGCGTTTTAGTTTGAAGTAGGTAGGCTCAGACATGACGGTCGCATCCGCTCCCGTGTCAATTTTAAAGCATACATTCGACTCACATATTTTGAGACAAGTATTCCAAGGTTCACTCTCTTTCGAATCACAATCAATAGTTCCAAGGAAATATTCAGATGAACATGCTTAATTGGATTTGTCCTCGTCCCGCGTAACTTCGCTGACGGAGTTCTTTTTCTTATTTAGGCAACATATTGCGAAATGGTTGTATTTCAGACACGCTCGGCACTGTTTACCCTTCGCCGGGCACGTCTCTTCCTTCCCGTGAAAACGATTGCATTTCTCGCAACGGCGATTTGTCTTCGACTGCGAACTTGAATGATTCTTCCCTTTATGCCACTGTTTCTGTGACTGTCTGTAGCTCTTATTACGGATCTCATTAAAACTTGCATTATTTTGTTGAAGATTCTTAATTTGTCCCTTAACCAGCTCACTTTGTCTGGATGTCGACACCGCACTATCCAGTGTTAAATCCGGTTGAAGTTGAAGTTTCTCTGACTGTTCTGTGTCGAGAATGCCAATAACTATCCTGTCTCGGATTTGCTCTGGTTTGGTCGCTTTAAAGGCAGAAGTTTCCGCCAGTTCGTATAAACTGCGGATGTATGCTTCAACAGATTCGCCCGTTTTCTATTGTGGAACCTAGCCCTTTCGTGTATAACATTCCTTTTTGGCACGAAATGTTCGTCGAACTTTTTGAACACAACGTCAAATTTATGCTAGTCCAAACGACTTGAACACGTTCTACGCCTCCCGCCCATCGCATAAATAAGTGAGGAGACCTGAACTGTCCCGTTCTCCTTGTCTAGCTTTGAAGCAGTCCGGTAGCGTGAGAAGCGCTGTTTCCACCCCGTCCATTTTGACGGTGATGCAAAGTTGAATTCCTCCGGTGGGTTAAACGTCGGCATAATTTCTGGTGTTCAAAATAGTCAGTTAGTTTACTTCTGACACCATGTTGGAGTCTTGAGTGTTCGTTGTATAGTTTTATTCTATATCATAAAGTATATCATAACGTATTTCCTATCAGGCGTTCGTACTCAATCTCTCCTAGCTCACCACGTGTATTCTCTTTTATACCACACACGCAGTCCCTCTGTCAATCACATACTCGCGGCATGCACTGTCTACGCCCACGCGTACATCAGGTATACTCAACAGAAATCCAGGAGTTCAAACAACGAAAACTTGAAACAATACACAATGAGAAAATCTTTACAGATAAACGGGATTCTGGACACAGCTGACGAAATCATCGAGCAGATGATACCAGACCTGGCACACGATATACTCTTAGATATAACAATCCGTTTAGATACTTCAGAGTACACATATGAATATGATTACGAGACATACAACAATGTAGAAATTAGTCGGAATTATGAAATCACAGATCAGTCATAACTCATGAGTCAGTCACAAGTTTGTTGGCTACAACGTACAAGTACATGTACAAAGGACGATGGATCATATTCGTCAATTTTCATCGAAACGTGATTTGAGAACCATGTCGCCATAACATATCGCCCAGTTACGGAGTCTGCTATTCTGTTGTTCGAGACGCCGGTGACGCTGTGATATTGTTGTGATATATGTATGGAATGACGGATAATCTCGGAGACACGGATCCAATTCTGGGACATTCTTTTGATCGAAACGCCGGTGACGCTGTGATATTGTTGTGATATATATACATATGGAATGACGGATAATCTCGGAGACACTGATCCAATTCTGGGACACACATTATCATTGAATCCGTCACAAGCTTTTATTAGAAGTTGACTTTGTTCACTGTAACGTACTACAGCTATGCTCTAATTAATTATCCCCTTTAACAAGGATGTAGGGCGTTAATGACGCCGGTTATACCATACCGCCGTTCAACCACGGTCAAGTGGTTGACATGTGACAACCGCTGGTAATCTTACTACGGTAGTAGTAATAATATTTTGCGACCACTGTACTCCGTATTAATTTTTCACATGGTCACCTTACACCCAATCCAGATTTTTGTGAGCGCCATGCACCGTGTTAACTATACACAAAACAATATTTCAATTTGTTTACGATTTAATCAACATTCGAAGTTGGTCACTGACTGACATTCGCAACTGCGTCATCAATGTAGCGTCAAGCCATGCCAGAAATATACATTCTGTGGTGGTTATAATGCTGACTTAAAAAAAGTACGAAGGTCGGCCATGGTAGGATTGATCATGGTTAATAGCATCAACGCGGTTGAGTAACGCGGTAATATCCGTGGTCAACGTCATTAAGGGGGAGGTCAATTAGAGCATAGCTGTATACATACATGTACATGTACATGTAGACCATTCCAATATCCAGACGCATCATGTTCTTATCAAAACATGTGTGGCTATCATTCTGAACGATTCCGCTTTGCTAGGAAATAACCTCTTCCATAACTGGAAACCATAGTCACGAAATTCTACATTATATGGCTCTGGTGATCAGGCAATGACATTGACTCGTTGACGCATATATGCGAATGGAGAATAATTTATTCACTGCGGCTGTACCAAACTTGATCATATATTATATACATTAAACTATCTTTGTGTGACCTTAGCGTTTGTTCATATACCGATACAGCACATCGGAAGTGTACGATAAGCGAAACACTAAACACCATGGCGATTTCTTTGGGAGTGTGATTCCGGTGACCCATTCAACACCAAAATATTGGTATAGTGAGCGGTGTAACAGTATTTTGCAAACAATATGGTGTCAGTTTTAATTAACCAAAGTTCATTATCCCCATTGTTGAGTATTTTGCTTATCGCACACTATTTACATACTGTACAACAGGTTCTGGAATAGAATTTGACTTTGTTCACATACTGCAGCATAGGAACTACGATAATTACATACTACGGTATTTAAGCGATATTTATTATGGGTATAAAGAAAGGTCTGAGTGAACCACAGATTAACTATAATAGCCTGATCGGGCTAAAATAGACCGACCGGTCTTCCTGGCACAGTGCTCACTGTTGTAAGAGAGGGAACTCTAAATTTCTTGACAATTTGAATCTGTTTGTTTGAATATCTGTATACATGTATGTTTATTTTGAATATTCTCAGTAAATAATTATTTGGTGTCTTACAAAAGAAATCAGAATTAATTCTGTTTAAGTATTGGTTGAAAGATAACAATAAAACAGTTTACAGTGACTCCCCTTATCCCAGATGCATGCTGTGAAAGACCGATCGGTCTATTTTTGTTATTATAAATCGATATGTGGTTCACCCAGTCCTGTTTAAGATATCTGATACTTCAGAACACCAACAATTAGGTACTCCAGAGTACCAACAATTAGGTACTCCAGAGTACCAACAAATAGTTACTCCCCACTGGACAAGTTCAGAACCTACGTAGGTACTCTGGAATACCTATTGTCTTAAGAGTGTATGGACGTGAATCTAAAGGAGCATGAAATTACACAATGCCATCGCCCTATGTTAAACACCTCACCGAGCTACATGTACCGATGGTAAACCAAGAAGTATACCCTGGAAGTGTTATGACTACAAACAGAGGAAATGATTCTACAGAGGACGTAATTTGAAAGAAAAGTGAAGAGAAAAGGTGTGTTCACAAACGAACACTTAACGAACGACCGTTAATGGATGGCGAGTGGATGCCGATCCATAGGAAAGATTAAATATATCGACACTTGCTCATCCTGTAACGGCGTAGTGTTTATCAAAGCCCGCTGCAATACATGTAGTATTATCCCTATAGCTCTAATATTCAACGGACAATCACACTCCCAGTGAACCGAACCATCGATCAAATGATAAGCACTACATTCCACCCAAAGATATAAATAATTGGCGTCCTACCGACGAGCCTTTTCTGTACACACTGAATGGTCCTTCCAGTCGACTAACCAATATTTACGAAACAACAACTATTTACCGCTCAAATACATACACAGCCTGTTGTCGTTGTAAGTTGAGTCGTTACGCTCCACGATACTGTCGCTAAAACAAACCACAAGGTAGAGTGCTACCGCTTGATACGCTACGTATATTTGGATGCAAACATCTTACAGTTTTAGCATTTTACTCTTTATTATCAACTCTTACTGTTATCACATGTTAGTCTATATTCCTTATGAGAGATAAGAAGCGTTTTATCTAATTTATGTTCATATATTGGAAACAGGTGGAAAAGTGAATCGGTATTTCTTGTATATAGCTACCGATACAAAGACATAATTTTATTTTTCAATTGGGTTTATACCCGTTTAAGCCAGAATATGGGTATCCCGGTTGCCATATTTACTCCCAATCCGCTGCGATGTTACAACTGTCAGCATTGTGGTCATTGGCATGAACATTGCAAGAGCAAGGAAACCATGTACGTGCATATAGTATGTTCATGGCTACGATCGCAACAATTGCACAAAATAATAAAGACAAATGATCAAACTGTCGTGAGCAGTAATATATGGGTGGTTGTTACAAACCATCGATCACATTCGTAGCCAGCTTTCAAAGTTATCACAAGTGTAGCCAGCTTTTCACAGGCGATCACACAGGGGTCATCGGTTAAGAAATCAATCTATAAAACGGCAGAATCACTGGGCGAACTATTGCGGAACCCTCCAAATGCCCTGACCCCGTTCCTATTCAATTCAAAATAAATATTACTTTAAAGTATCACATATATTTTAGAGAGAGTCTCACTGATGAATGATAAATAACTGGAAGTAACAAGTTACAAGCATACAGACTCAAGTACGAAATAGAACCATATCACTAAAAATTATGATCAATTTCACTAGACTGCGAATAAGAAATCATAAATAGGCTATTGAAAAAGGACATACAACCACCGATAGCATTGCAACAACGAATATGTATGTTTTGTTCCGATGGTGCTATAGAAGACGAAAAACGACTTTATTTTTAGAATGCAGCGCTTGACCCACAACAGGTCTTGAGCTCGTAAACTTTATGAAGACACATTTCCCAGACTTCGAAAACATGATCCAAAATAAACAGTTTGTCAAAATAATCTTATCCAACAATATTCCAAATGCATGCACTTCAATTTGTCATATTTGATCAGCAGATTATTATATGCACGCGGTGAGCATCGTATATCTAATCAATGAATATATATATATATATATATATATATATATATATATATATATATATATATATATCTATATCTATATATATAAAACCCGTCGTCTGTGTGTGTGTGTGTGTGTGTATGAGTTATTCGTTTATAACGTTTTAACCATGCGTCCAATGTGGCCCAAATTTGTACCACGGCCTATAGTGTGTCATAAAAGGTGACTCACCAAATTTCACGCCGATTGGTGCAAGCAAACCTGAGATCTAATATGGTCCCCAAATGCAGTATCTGCACTCAAGTAGACACTATTTCTTATGACGTTTGTCCAAATGAAGTCATTGACGTCGAACGCAAGTCAGTTCAGGTTCAGTGTGAATTTAGGTAACGAATGTTGATTTTGTCGCAGAAGTGCATGAAAAGTGGGGTGTAGAATCAAGACTCGAACGTTCTACCGTCGTTTGGGAATTGTTGGATGTAGTGGTGTGCAGAGTCAAGACTCGAACGTTCGTCGTTGGGAATGGGTGCTAATATGGTATTTTAATTTGCCAGTTGGGTTTGAACATAAGTAAAGAATGCTGTCTTTGATACGAAAGTTGTGCATTGAGTGTGGAATCGAAGGAGTACCGGTATACACGGAATATGGCGAATGGACACAGTCTGACCTCCCGCCAGTGGGTTTGTTTGTTTGAACATATTTATTGTGACCCACAAATACATGGAATAATTTACAAACAGAATATATGGATGATGTTGTGGGTGCACAGGGGATCGGAGCACAAGTTACGAAACTTAGTGAAGCTCCTCTCCCCTGGCGTTCAGCTGCTGATGAATTCAAGTCGATGGTTTTGGTTTTGCTGGAATGAAAGTTTTGTTGTTATTTGTGTGGGAGACGGTGTCCCATGTGATCGGCTATGTATACATAGGGGAACCGGCTCCCAATCAAACACATGCAGGTTGTAGTTGTGGCTGTGGCAGTGGGCGGAGTCAATGGAATAATGATTACTGAAATCGGTCTGTGAAAATGATGAATGATTGTACTGTCTCGAATAATCGCCTGTTCAAGGTGTCGCTAATTTCGGGTATGCCAAAGAGGATATCTTTAATACTGGAGATGACCACTTTATGCTCATCTAGTCGTGTCCACATACGGTTCCTTGCTTCTGTGTAGAAAGGACATTCGAAGAAAAAATGGCTTGCGTCTTCACATTGGTTACCGCAGGAGCAACACGGGCTTGAGGATATGTAATTTTTAAATTTATCGAAGTTGAGATCGCTGCAGTTGTTTCGGAGCCTACATTGCAAAATATTTGATGTTCTCCGCCCGACATTGTAGTAAGAAGGGGGTCTTATTGATGTCTCTTCTATGCGTAAATTATTATACATATTAGCAAGTATTTCGTCCTTAGTTGGTTCTGATGTGGGGTCTGTGAGTTTTTTTTCATCAGTTGTTATTTTGCACGATACATTCCATTCAGCAATCATAGTTGGGAGGAAACTTGATTTAAAGTGAGTTGTGTTCGTGGAGTAGTTGACGTATCGTAGCGAATTTCTAATTGGGTATCTACATGATTCCCCAACGGTAAGAGGCAAAAGTTTCGTTATGAAGGGAGGGGCCTTATTGTCCAATATTTTATGCCACATGCGCGTTTTATGTAATTTACGTCTTTCGTTGAGGGGAGGCCATCCAAGTTCACCCAGTACTCTCGCTTCTGAGGCAGATCGGGTCAGGCCAGTTATTATTCTACCACCGTCGATATATAGACGGTCGAGCTTTTGGAGTAAGCAGTCAGGGGCGTTATCCCAAATTATGTCACCATATTCCAGTGGTACCGTGATCTCAGTAAATTCGCCGGAACGCAGTTGGAAAAAGCACATTCCCGGGTAAGGCTTAATAATAAGGCCTACAGTGTAAACAATACTGCCGACGCTAATTAATTCTCTTTTAATCTTTCGGTTGAGTGCAAATCTGATACAAGAATAAATGTTTAAAAGATCACAACGCGCGAAGCGCACGCAGTTTAAATTCATATAATGTGCGCGAATCTCACAAAGGGGCTGCAGACCCCTCCCCCCGCTAAATAAAGGTTCCGAATTGAGCCTGTTTCAGTTAGTATAAATTAAGTAAAATATCTTGATTGTTGCGTTCCATATATGCATGTGCATGCATATACGTGGGTTGGGGAGATGATGGTGGGGGCAAAAATACAGTTTGATTGAAATAAAGTGTTCATACAAATGGGCCACGCAGTGCAGGGCGTGTGATCAATAGGCTGCATGTTGAATACAGGGTCCGTTTAAAATGTGCTGCAAGCTCCCTATATGTGCGCGAAGCTCACGCAGTTTAAGATCATATAATGTGCGCGAAGCGCAGAAAGGGGCTGTAGGCCCCTCCCATCTAAATAAAGATTCCGAATTGAGCCTGTTTTAGTATAGATAAAGTAAAATATTTTGATTGTTGCGTTCCATATGTGCATGCATATACATGGGTTGGGGAGATGGGGTGGGGGTAAAAATACAGTTTTATTGAAATAGAGTGTTCATTCAAACGGGCCGCGCAGTGCAGGCGTGTGATCATTAGGCGGCATGCTGAATACAGGTTCCAAAGGGGGTCCGTTCAAAATGTGCAGCAAGCTCCCGAATGAAGGCTCCTGAATTGAGTATGTTTCAGTTGGTGTATAGTATTTAAATAATATACTGATTTTGTTTCGTTCAATATGTGGACTGAGTGTGTAGAAATACACTTTTAGTGAAATAAAGTGTTCCAACGCGCATCCAGTAACAAAAAGGAGAAGCATGACCATTCCATGTGTCCATGAACGCGGACACTAGAAAATAACAAAGAACATTTATATACCCGCCATTTTGTGACGGGCAATCCCCTAGTATATATATATACTAGAAGGTGACCCGACTTCGTCCGGGCTTTGACCTTGAATTGACCATTTTGAAGGTCAAGGTCAGGTGGGGTCAAACACCAACACCCCAAAAATGGTGGAAATCGGCCCAGCGGATACCGGGAAATCGACCCAGCGGATACCGAGATACCCTATACATCAAATTTCGTCCGTAAAAATCCGCCAGTTTAACCCGATTTGATTTCCACTCAAGTATATAAACGCGCCTCATATACACACGCTCATTAATTATCAAGTTTCAACGTAAAGATAAATTACCATCGGTGCCCGAGATATCGCCAAGACGTCTGAAACAGTCAAATGAATCGGCCGGTTAAGCGTTAACGTGATCTAACGTTATGACGTCTAACGACGTCATAGAAGTTACGCATTGTTTTATCCTGCATGATGGAAGATAGTACCACTTCTTCTTGGTAATTGACGCAGATAACTAAAACGGATACATACGCATTATATATCGTTGGAAAGAGGAAGCACGAAAGATTCTCACAGTGTCATTATTATGACTGGCATTTTATTATTCGCGCTGTTTTGAATCGATTTGTAAGCACCGAACTCAAATGAAAGTCCCGTAACACAGCGTAAAAACAGATTTGACCTCGGTACGTGAAAAGTTGACCTCGAATCTGAAAATCAATAGGCCTATGTCACCCCCCTCCCCCCCCCCGGCCGAAAATACCCCCACATACCAAGTTTCATCGAAATCGGGTCGGCCGTTTTCGAGTTCATCGATTACACACAAACAAACAAACAAACAGTTCTTCCAAAATATATAATAGATATATATATATATATATATATATATATATATATACTATGAAATCTGGTCAATTATGGGGCATTTTTCAATTTAAAACCTTTCTTGTGGGGCAAAAAAAAATTATGGGTTACTAGAAATGACCCGCAATTTTAACACCGTACAATGTTTATATTTTGTCTTTTATAGGTCATTAGACCCCCCTTTTTTTTCTCTTCACAATTCGGTTTTAGAAGCTCGCATATATCGATTTTGGCCATCATGTCAATCAAGTGCGTAACTCCTCCTCCTGTTGGATATTTATGAACCGGAAGTAATTGTCGCCTTGTTGAAAATGGCGGGTTTTTAAATTTGTGAAGAATTTTAACTTTGTTTTATGGTCTTAACTGGTTTTATGGTGCTTTAAAACTACTGAACTTTATCTGTATATATTACCTGACAGTGTATACTTATAATTGTAAAAGTTGTGTGTGCCCGGAAACTGTGTTGCTATTCGAAAAGAGTGTTGAAATGTCCCGTACAACGAAAATAGGAAACACGACTGCGGACATATTGCGTAAACTAGAGTTTAAAAGCTTAAAGATCTTCATAACTACTCCAAATACATCATCCAGCTGCAGTTCCATACTTCCATGTTATGATACGCTCTACATGCTTAGAGGTATAAAAGGCTGCTATTTATGAAAGAACAGAAGAGTACTTCACTCTGAAACTACAACACACTTACACAGTTCCCAATTATGCATTGTAGTGGGAATCCCAGTCACATACAGTGATGAAATGTCATTTAGGAGTTCCAGATCTCTCCATTGAATATACCGGTATACTCACTAAAATTTGGAGCTCATGTTATGAGGTTGCTCAAACACTGGCGTAAAGAAGAAGTGGAAGTCCACTGTGCGGCCACCAGAACTCTTAGAAGTAAGAAGAACACGCGGGAAAGACATTTTGTGTTTTATCATCATCAGATCTGCTATAAATCGGAATACAAATGTGCTTTGGTGAGTTTGTTTTAATATATTATTATATAGACTGAATTGTTTTGCAGAAATCTTGTTTAGGCCAAAACAAATTGAATGCGTGTTTCCCGTAATGAGCCCCAAAAAAATAGGGGCCGGCGGTAGGCTTTTCATTTTATTTTATTTTTTATGGTCTTGTGTGGGCCATGCGTAACCACCATGATGATGAAACACCATACACTGACCCTGGTCACCCAGAGCAACCAATAAATTGGTGATAAAACTGATATATTATTATTTATATAAAGGGGAAACAAAGAAAACAGATTTCTATTATCTTTAAAATGCGGTTTTTACCCCCACAGCAGTCATGAATTATGCACATTGGGAATCGACCCATGTGCGACAGCTATCGTTGAAAAGAACTTGTTCCTGCGTTCGAATTTCGGTTTGAATCAACCTCGGAGAACATCCATGTTATAAATACACGTGCTTCCTGTCAGCGAAGAGGAACGATAACTCGTGATCTTCCGGTATAGCGTCCTGTCGTAATTTGACTTTCCGTTTGAAGAGTGTCGATGTGACTTTGCGAAAAATATATAAATATATCATTTGTAAATAAAATAAAGTTATAATTTATCTCGTGAGGCGATTCAGATAATATAGAACCATGCATACACAGTTTGGTTAACAGTGCGGTCAGTCGGTTTTACTTGCTATTTGGCATGGTGTAGTTGCCGCTGTGTACTTTCATTAAACTGAAAAAGGCGATACACACCAGAAATCTAACCACGGTGTACATGTCATTCAGCCGCGAGTGTAGTTGCCGTTCGGCCACAGTGAACTTGCTGTTCGGCCGCGGTGCTCAACTGCAGTTACAAACTCTTGACACTGCGGCCGAACGGCAAATACACCGTGGTGCCAATGGACACTTGTTTTGTCCAGCTGGGTACATACATGGCATGTGAAATTGAATATTTTTTTATTTTTACATTTTTGTCAACTCCACAGCTGCCCCAACTTCCACAATTTGCGGTAGCCTGACCGTAGCCACCTTCCCCTTGTCTGCATAACAGATGGCTGATATGTGGTATAGCCTATAGGCCTGCACTCCCTGTTGTGTTGTCCAATAATTTTGTAACAGCTACCGGTAGGATCGCACGTGTTGCCAAGGTCACGCCACTTTTCCTGGTAAAAATCAAGCAGTGCTTGATTGCTACAATTTGGCTACGATATTGTGGGCATGCGCATTGGATGCTCCACCTGCGATATTCCCCACTTATGATTTTAATTGCAGCACTAAGATGAGAATCCCTGGAAAGTCGCGGGAACATTGCAGGCCTCCAAATTTGCGTAACCCATTTATTGTTCCCATGGTTTTATGCCCAGGTATTATAATTTGTTCCCCTGAAAATGACAGTGGCAACCCATAGGTTACGTAACAGGTTTAATACCTATTTTTGTTTTCACAATATATTAATATTGCATATAATAAATAATATTGTGAAATTTGGAGGCCTAATTATCGATAGTCTCGTTTGAGTCGATTGTATTAAACAAACATCTCGTACTGTGTCTTCTTTTAGTTAGTAGAATTCAATTCATATAAAATAACTTGCTAAATTGATGTATAAAGCCATAAATATCTAACTTCAAGTCATACCGGTATAAACATCGATTCAAATATAATTACCAGAGGTTTTATGTGTACCGGGTATGTCTGTAAAATAAGAACATCAAAATGTTGACACAAATCACGCTTTTGATGTAAACATAGCCACGCCTCATCAGTGGAATACCTGTGTGATACAACTTTCCCGTGGAAAATCCTACCTATATGCATGACGTGACCAAAAAATCCACAAGCTATTTTTGTGTTCACGGGGCCGGTGCTCATGCATAATAATGCCCACGACATTGAACAGATAATGATTTTTGTCTTCGGGTCGACTTCTTTGAAACAAACTATATAAATGTATTGCATTATCCCCGGTTATTAAAAATAATGCAAGATAGTCAATTTATTGTTGACTTACATATTCGGAATGAGGTACCGGTAATAGTGTCACATACGATGGGATCGTTTATATCAAAAATGTTTGGTGCCGGGTATGTGCAACTAACCTTTAAGACAAAACTCATGTCAGATTAAAAGGACAAGCAAAAAAAGACCTCGACCTGAACACAATGGGAAGAACATCTGTATATAAAGAAGCATGAATTTGCGGTTCACTACGACTGGTCCAGTGTTACAGTACTAGTAATGCCCAAAGTAATTGACCACTTAACCATAGCAGAATTATGGGTAATTTTTCAGGATTTAGTCGGAAATATGGCTTGTTGCCATTCATTGGAAAGCTCTCATATTTCCGACTAAATCTGACTAAATCCTGAAAAATTACCCATAATTCTGATGTGGTTAAGTGGCCAATTACTTTGGGCATTACTGTATTGGTACCGTAAGTTAGTGATGACAAGTTCAACACATATGTTTCAAAATATCAAGATTGATATAAGATAATCGTCCAGTATGGTTAAGTGGTCAATTACTTTGGGCATTACTGTATTGGTAAGTTAGTGATGACAAGTTCAATGCATATGTTTAAAAATATCAAGATTGATATAAGATAATCGTCTAGAGACGCCACTAAAAGCTGGTCACCGATGCGTATACATCCTGGCTATTAGACGGACAACGGCTCAAATGTTTCGAAAGATTGTCATATCTCAAAAACAACTAATATAGAAGTTGGAACGTGCCTTATAAAAGGCACCGATAATCACAAATCCACCAGAGAAATTGTCGGATCGATCGGATGGATCCTTCATATAACTTAAAAGGGAACTGTTAATAAAACTTTTTGTTCAGTAAAATAAACTATACCAGTGTCATAATGTAGAATTAAGGTTACTAAAAACGAATCATATTCGAAAACACCAACTTATAGCGTAAAAATCGAGATTTTAATGCCTTTTTGACGTCGAAAATAATAAGGAAAAACTAAAAAGCCACTCGCCAGTTTTATGTGCACAAAGAAGCGTGACGTCAATGGCGGAACGCAACTTTTTTTCGGATGATGGAATAAGACGTAAACATGTCCACGTGTTTTCTCATTTGTTTTGTTTATGGCGACTTACGATACAAATCTACTATTTTCAACAATTTGGACATTTAGAAAGTATTGATGACTGAAGTGTGTAATCATATAATATCACGAAGTTGTGCTTGGACTATACGTTGGACGCTGTTTTGAGAATTTTCGATGAATATTGTGAATTGGATTTTCGATTCTGGACAGTCACAGTGGACTGGTGGAGGTTGACGTTTCGCAATTGAAACAAATTGACACTTTAATTGACAGATTTATGTTTTAGAGGAATGTTTATCAACCAAGAATCAAAATTATTGGACTGTAATGTGCATAGAACAGTTGTCTGCAGTTTTCAACACATTCTTGGTGGAAAAAGATTCTAAAACTACGATGGCAATTTGGGAAGTAAATCACCTATTTTCGATGTTTTTTCCGATGGTAATCCGACGTGGGCCGTATTCAACAATGCAGGCAAGGAGCTGATGCTGAACTCTTCCAATTTGATGATTATTTATTATAATTAATAATTTTTTTTTTTAACAATTTCGCTTGTATATATTCTCCAAAATCAGTTGGACAAGTGTAGGTGAACAACCGATATACATTGTACATACAATAATAGCCTGATCGAGTTAAAATAGATTCATTGATCGGTCTTCCTGGAACATTGCTCACTGTTGTATTGTAAGAGGGGAGACCTCTAAATTTCTTGAACATTGTTTAAGAATTTGTAGATGTTTAACCACACAGTTGATTGTTTCGTACCATATTTTTTGTCATTTCACACCATATACATTTGTATATTTTGTTGGTTCCCACAAATGGTAATTGGTCATGCATATGCAGCATACCATGTGAAAAATTATTTTAATTTTGTTAACTTAATGAAAGCGAACATGTTTACGATTTAAAGTTACGTGATGATGACAACCCGACAATTACATGTAAACATATTTCTTTCTTTTTTTGCGAAAAAAAATTAACAAATTGAAATTGTGGCAACAAAGTTAAAGATACATAATCCGAATTAACGCTTGCATATTACTATTTCCTTGGCTTCGGGTGTAAACATATTTGATTTCGAGTCGAGCCCGTGTTGACCACAAAATGTTGATAAATAACAGGTTTTGGGCAATTGTTTACTATTGTTGACTGGTTACAGGGGGGGGGCGGAAAAAAACTGCAGACACAGGGTGGAAAAAACTGTTTTCTTCGGTTTGGGTACCCCCCCCCCCCCCAGAAAAATCAAATCTACCCCAGCTGGACAACAACTCGGTTTATGACTAAAATGGTCATTGTCTACCAGTAGAACGCAGATTTGTACCTCGTGATGTCATGACATGTACAAACATGTATATTGGTGATCGCAACGCTATGTATGCACTTTAAAAAATGACAACTAGTCATTACCTCGACTTTGAAAAAGATGCAAATGAGATGAGTGAGATACCAGCATATAACTGTTTTCTGATACCATTGGAGGAGAAATTGTTTAATACATGGGATAGTTCTGCAGTAAAAATTTGCCAGATAAGCGATCGCAGGGTAGAATTCTGCATTCGACTGGTAGACACTGACATAGTCGGCATTATTAAGAGGGTTAATGGGGTCAATATCACATGTAAACCAAGACAGTGGTTATCCAAAATTGTTTTATGTGGATTGTACTACTCATGTATATATGATTTGGATATTAAGGTTAATCCATATTCTATAAAATGAGAGAAAATTGAAGTTGTGAGTCTGAAAATACATATTTGGAAAAATATTACATGCAAATTTTTCCCGACAACCTTCCCCCCTAAATGAATAAGGAAAAAATTTACGTGTAAATTTTTTTACGCCTAGGTACCCCCCCACCGCCCGGTACGTTGTGTCCCGCAGTTTTTTTGCGGAACATTATTTCCAGGCCATTACTCAACATATATGTACAATTCCACAAATCATCTCCAAAATAAGTGTCCTTATAACGGGTAGCTACTACGGTAGTAGTTAGTGGCCCAGTGCCATGGAAACAATTGTAGGACAATATATGTAATGAGTTATTTAAGGAAATCATTTTGGCTAAAGAGGTTCTATTTCTGATATACACAAATCAATTTTAGTAACCCAATGAACTTGTTTTACCTAGGAAATATTATTGCCTAGGCAAACCGATTTTGCCTCTGCTTTTACCTAGGCATTGCCTATTGCCTAGGCTAATTCCCAGGGCTGCACCTTGATACCTGTATGTTACGACAGCACCCCTTGGAAGGAAGTTTCCTACTGATGGCTATATCGGTCCAACTTTTTTTCGAATTTTTGCCCGGTACGGCTTGTTATCAAACTACATTTGTACATGTACTTACTGTAGGTGAATATCACTTCAATTTGCCTTAAATTGAGTAATATAGTTTTAGGCTTTACAACATGGCATAATTCTATTTCACTGTTAAATAATGCATAGACAATGATTTTTTGTGATGTCACTCATTTGAAAGAGTTGTCCATACATGTAGTACACTGTTACTAAGAGGCAAACTAATTAATGTTATGGATAGGGTATTACTTGGTTGGTTTGATATTATAGGCCTGATTTCAGCCCTCGGTAACCTCATTTCAGCCTTCGACCTTCGATGTCAGGCTGATAGTGATATGAGGTTACCTTAGGCTGATAACAGGCCTAATATCAAACCAACCAAGAAATGTCCTCTAATTATTATATAACTAGCAGGGTGACCAGTCGTTGCCCAGGTTAATGCTCCCACTTTTTTACTCTGACCCCAATACCATCACTGTAGACATTTCTAATCTGCACCATTATGATAATTATCTTTCTCATAAGAAATAACAAATTAATAGATATGTGTAGGGTATTACATGTACTTGGTTGGTTTGAATATATAGGCCTGATTTCAGACCCCTCGGTAACCTCATATCAGCCTTCGATGTCAGGCTGATTGCGATATGAGGTTACCTCAGGCCGATATTTGGTCTAATATCAAACCAACAAAGTAATATCCTCTAAATATTATGTAACTAGCAGGGTCGTTACCCATGTTAATGCAGTGTGGTATTGTTTTGCCCCTCCCACTTTTTGTCCCTTACCCCAATACCGTCAAGTGCTGTATACATTTCTAATCTGCACAATTATGTTGATTATCTTTCTCGTTAGAAATTGCCCCTGTTAGACCCCTTTGGAGCCATCTAGAAGGTCCCTCGTGAATTAATATAGAATAGACATTCACAAATATAGGTATAGATAAAGATTTTTAAAGAAGTTCCCGGACCCCTGTGGTTGTAATTAGAATGCACTCAGAGATTCTGACTTCAAACTTGTGCCACCTTCTAATTTACATGTACCGGTATACTACCGGTAGTATTGCTTGATAAGTTGATAGACATGTGTTGATTTGATTTGGGTTGAAAGATTAGAAAATCAGTGCCCCCCCCCCCCCACTCTCAAAATTATCATTTAAGGAATAATCTTGGTTTATAATGTAATTACAGTTTAAAGATGGTCTATCTCTCCCTAAACCAAGTTTTATATGCAGCAGTTTCCTGAAATATGTATGAAGTATCAAAAATAATAAATTTGAATTGAAAACCCCTGTCCGGAAATGCTTCTATCTGACAATATTGATTTTATTTTATATTTTCTGGTATATTAGATACATACACATGTACAACTAATTTGGGACATTTTACAGCTCGCAAAAATGTTTGGAGTGTAGCAAGTGGGAGAACTCTATCTCAGATCGCCTGAAAGTTTTATGACATGACGGTTTGTTGTAAAAATAGTAACGAAAAATATGTCCCAATTGATAATCACATTATATAAGAAATTGAATGCCCTCATAGTGGTGAACATCTACATGTATACCAAATTTCATTGAGATCCAAGCAGTTATTAGCACTACTGAACAGACATCAGACGGATGGACAGACAGGTGCAAAACAGTATACCCCCCTTTTATAATATCGATAATTGATATAAGCATTTCCTGACATGGGTCTTCGACTCGATTTTATTATTTTATACCCTGGCAATTATAGAAAACATATTTAGGAAGCTATAGATATAAACCCATCTTCAAATGCTGATCACAAACTGATATTAAATCAGTGTTTGTGATTCGGTATAAAGCCTTTAGACTCTACTGTTCAGACTTTTCTGTTTACAGCTACCGGTATAATCTTGTGTGCCAAATACAACTGCAGGGTGGAATATTGCGGATGAAGATGGATAATTCTAAAATCAAGTGGTAATAATAACTTGATTTTAGAGTTATCCATCTTCATCCACAATTCTGACCGAGACCACCTTTTTGACGACGTGTTTTTGGGCCACAAACAATAGAAATAATAAACTTAAAAAATTGATATCTGATCACTCGGAGTGTTGATGAGTAGGTTCCTCGACTCGAATCAATATTTTTTACCCCCGAAGCCAAAGAAATAGTCATTTAGGAGCATCTGATCGGATTGAGTACCGTTAAACAATTATTTTTGTGTCTAGACTTGATTATAAAGCAAGTTTTCGCAATTGACATGCTTAAAATTGATATATGCATGGGGAAATGTAACCATCGTTGTCTACATGCCCTGTGTGCGCAACATCTCAAATGAAAAATCCGGTCTCTTGTACTAGTATTGTAATTAAACTATTTGTATAGCATTTGTTATTTAAATTTAGAACAGAGCCATAATTTTGTTTAAATGTGCAGATCTACATGTATGATAATAAGGCTTAAGCATCGTGCAGGGTGGATTTTTCTCATAAAATTAATAAACATATAGGTACAATTATTTGGCACACAAGAGTAGGCACTTTGCTGGAGTCTGATGATGTTAGATGCTGATAGTCTAAAGGGTCAGTGTCTGGTTGTTCCCCTTGCAGAGGAGATATAAATGGGTACACAACATTTTGGATCGTCTTAAGTCGTTTCGTACAATATTTTTTGTAGTTTCGCACCATATTTTTTGTAGTTTCGTAACTTATTGTTTGGTCGTTTCGCACCATGGTGGAAATCAATTCGTCTTTTGATACCAATGATACCATATCACTATACATGTACAATCAGTCATGTATGTCACACCATAGGGAAACAAATAAATGATTTTCTGCAAAGTACGAAATAAAAAAAAGTAACCAAAAAATATGGTATGAAACGACCATGGTATCGGATAGTGAAATAATGAAGAAGTCACTATAGTTGTATATCATTTATATGGTCACAATATATATAATGCAACGTGAAAGTTGATATGACATCTGTTCTGTTCGACTTCAGGTGTACTCAATTTCTACTCCGGCAATGTTCAGAATCCTATCCATTGATAATCCAACAACACTGGTATGAAGCGTCTAGAACTTAGAATCCATATTTAATATAATTATAAATCCTTCAGACATTCAGTGTTACCGATCTCCATTCTCCAGAATCAACAACTGACCGTTCAAGGCGGTTCCACTCAATGGTTGTTTTTAAGAAGTCATCGTAATGAGTAATGTACAGTGCTAGTACGCAGTAATTGAACGATTCTCTGATGGTGCTGTTAGCACTTGTTGAACACCTCCTAACTTACCTAAGTTCTCCACCAGATTTTGACAGACACTCCCTGCCACACTGAGGACAGTAACAGTACTAACACTCACACTGACCGTGAATAGGCCTACTGGTAGTCGATAATCTACGGGATACTAAAGATATAGTCAATTTTGGACTAGCCTACTGCAGTACTGACTACTGGTACTGGTAGTACAGTGGTACTAGTAGTGATGCAGTCAAATTTGGTTGCTTTATTTTCCTTGTCTTCTTGGATTATTTTTTTTAAAAGTTAGATGTAGATTATTCATTTGTAGAATAACAATCAATTATCATGACAATCGTCGTCAACAATGAATGACATTGATAATTTGATCGATTCAATGATTGTTGACACTGTGACTGTGACTTGGTGAATTTAAATTTTAAGTCTCGCTGTCCTTGATATCTTTGTCGGCTGGTTCGTGTAAAATGGGCCAATATTCAAACGCAAGCCATCAAATGCATCTTCAGTATCTGCCATAGATGCAGTATCCTCCGCAACACGTAACTCGTCGTCATTTTCGTGATCAGAGTCACTTTCTGACACGGAAATACTGTGTGCAGAAGCCATTTTTCGTAAACAGTTCGTCTGCAGGGGTGTTCCCACTTAGACGTCACGGGTTTTGCGGTCACGTGACTCGAGCAAAATCAGCTAAGAAATACTAATCGATTTTTAAAAGTCGCTAAAAACACGTTTATCGATAAAATTATATCTAATTTTTTATTGGATGTTATATTTGAACCTTATTCACACCAAACTAGCGATATAACATTAAAATGATAAACATTTAACAGTTCCCATTTAAAGAACCAGGGCTTATATTTCTGCGAGAATCCAAATCTACATGTATTCTTGCAAATTACCCTGGATTCTCGTGAAAAAGTACATGTACATGTATATACAGGGTATGGATTCTCGCAAAATCAGATGAAATATATGCCCTGAGAACACACAAAATCATGTCATTCATATAGGCCTACTAGTATGTAAAGTATGCATGCATGACCCAAACCTATTAACCCTGCATACCCCAGTACGAGTACAGGTCATGATTTTGTACCCCGCTGGACAAAACAAGTGTCAATTGGCACCGCGGTGCATTTGCCGTTCGGTCGCGTTGTCAATATTAAAAATATCAATGAAATTGAATATATTAATAGTTAGAGATTCAAACCCCCTTGCCCTTGGATCCCCTGTACTACTAGTAGTATATCATGTCATGAATTTATTCAAAATCTGACAACTTGTTAATGTTTTGACTTACAGTTTTCTGATGGGGAATTTTTACCGGTATAACATTAAACAGACAATGCAGGGCATAAATTTCTTTGTTAATACTTGTTCCTACATGTAAATCCATTTGACAATAACTAGTAGGGATGGTGCCATCATGATTTTTGTGATCCGATAATTGCAATAAAATTGTTTTGATTAGCCGAGAGATATACTGGTACCAGGATTGTAAGCAAATCAAAGAGAAATTGGCTCATCTCAATCATGCAATCACAAGCTGGGACCTTAACCTACAGTTAAATACATTGTTATACCTACAGTTAAATACATTTTTAAGGAATAGGTATTTTATATTTATACTTATAAATATATCACCTGCATTATTATTTTCATCGCTATGGGCATAGCCACAGTAGAGATTCTGACACAAACTAGATCCCCTGGAAATAATTATAATAATCACCGCATTACGCTTTCTTATATGGAAATCTCGATTGACGCTGAACAGAAATTTAATTAACAGTGGCCTAAACATAAGATATAACAACCCACTGTGGATTTCTACATGTATATATGGAAACTGAAAGTGAAACACGTCTGCTCGGTGCGCCTTTCTCGGAATTGTTCATATTATATTTATCAAGTGGTTTGACAGTTTTCACTTTCTGGTTGACACAATTCAAGCACTTTCATCCGATGATCCGAAACAAAAATGCTTTCATACTGTGCATTAAATTGTCTTCAGTTATTTTTATACACAACTGGTGACTCAATACAAGGAAGTAAATGAGAAAACATCAGAAAGCTTCTTATTGGAAAACCACTGCGCGTATGAACTATTTAAGTATCGGTACCGTATTATTATGCAGGAGTCTCAATTTACTCTCTGCTTCCTGGCGTGCCTATACAATTTTCAAACTTTCTTGGACCCCCCCCCCCCCCATCACCGGGCATTTCACCTTAACAAATACATATACATGTACATGTATAGGGCTGAAACGGTTAACCGGTTAACCGGTTACCATGGCCGTGACCGGTCATGGAAATTGCATGACCCGTTAACCGTAAACAGACAATGCAGCATTTAAATAAGAAATGAACGGCGGTTTCAATGTAGTCATGGGATTTTGACCGCGAGAACAAATCAGCAAATTGCATGAACCCCCTTTGGGGTTCATGGGGAGTTTGCTGAATTTTTATCACGGTCAAAACTCATGACCACGTTGAATCCGCAGTTTATTATACCCCCACTTTCGAAGAAAATGGGGGGTATACTTGATTGACTCCATCTGTCCGTCCGTCACGTTTTCTCCCTCCGTGTGTCCGTCCGTCCGACCTCATAACTTGAACAACTATGAACCGATTTCAATATTTTTTTGTATGCAATCTCACCAGGACGGTCTCTCCGCATGATGCTAATTGCGGTTCAGTCCGACTTTTTTTTTCAAGTTATGCCTCATTTTCGACTTATTTTGACTTAGAAAATTCTGTCCAACTTAATAACTTTAACAAATATGAACCGATTCCAATAATTTTTGGTATACATGCTTCTCACAATACCCTCTCTACATGATGCGGCTAGGGATTGGCTGAGACCGTTTTTCGTAATATTACGCTTCATTTTCGACTTATTTTGACTTAGAAAATTCTGTCTGACTTAATAACTTTAACAAATATGAACCAATTTGAATATTTTTTTCTGTACAAGCTTCTTGTGACACCATATCGATATTATTAGTCCGAATTTTTCTTTAAAGTTAAAAATCTTTTTTGTTGGGTTTACGGATAATGCGGGTTGAATTTGCCACGGTGGGGGTATAGTCCAGGATATATTGGTCGACCTCTGCACCCCCCCCCCCCCCCCAGGACTTAACTTCACCCCACTAATTTTCTTCCTTAAGGTCTCCTCTAATTTTTTTCACTTGTTAACAAGAACAAAAAGTGGCCGCAGAGACTCCAGACAAGATGGCGTCCATCATGGCGGCCATTTTTTTTAAATGCACCAGGTCTCTTTGATCGCCATTATAGTAAAGATGATAGCACATGCGGTCTTGTTTTCCGCTCGATTCGTTATGCTAATATATCATCCTTACAAATTAGCCAAAAATCCGACACCAGAATCCAATATGGCGGCCAAGATGGCCGCCGAAATGTGAAAATATGCTATTTTTCTGACATGTTACCACCTTTCGTTTGTCTCTGTGGGAAAATGTTAGAATTTTTGCGTCATGTTATACATTTTTCATATAGAGGAGTCATTGGCGAACACATGGGGACCATAATATGCATTCATTGCGGGATATTTTTGTCCGATATCACGTTTTCCCAAATGCCGGTATCATAGGCCAAAGCCGAATCTCCGTTAATAACGCGATGTTATGTTTCGAATCAATGAATGTTATTGCTATTATAACAACACCCATGCATATATATTTGCAGGAGATACTCGAGCTAGGATTCCTCTTATACCTGAGTTGAGGAATATTTACCCAAATCCAAGATGGCGGCCAAAATGGCCACCAGAAATAAAAAATCGCCGAAAATCGCTGATTTTAACATCAGTGAGCATTTTTGTCATGACAACTCCACACCTGCTTACTATTGTAAGTTGGTAACACTTAGGCGAAGAACTTTCCTTGTACCATATCCAAATAAAAGTCCCCCAAATCCAAAATGGCGCCCACAATGGCGGACAGATTTTGAAAAATCACCGAAATTCCCTCATATTCACATCATTGGGCATTATTGTCGAGACAACTCCACCCATGCTTACAATTGAGTTGTAAATACTGAGGTGAAGTAATTACATTACATCTCATGCAAGAAATTGTTTTCCAAATCGAAGATGGCGGCCAAAATGGCGACCGAAATTTGAAAACAAGTCTACATTACTTTACTTTCTTACGATGGGCGTTATTGTTTCGCGATTTCTATCCACCATTACATGTTGATATGGAATAGTGACATGAAGTATTCATTAGGGTTTGGCCATTGATACGCACAGCCAATATCGCTGCTAAATTGGCGGCTAGAAATTGAAAAGAAATCGATATTTTCACATATTAATTTCAACTTTTTGTCATAATATCGGTATGTATGGACGAAACTGTACATACACCATCTACTAGTTCAATTTAAAGGTATCAAAACGCATAACATAGCTCGTATCCTTCAGGAAAGATGAAACACCACAATTAATATCGCGATGTGGCATTTCGAAATCCAGTCTCCACTTAGCGCCGATAATGGCCGTAAGCGTAGGTGCGCCGAATAGTTATATCAGAACAATTACATGATTACAGATTCTGATATGCCACGTCACGTCCATAATTATCTGGACCAGCTTCCATTTCTTTGTCTGAAAAATCTAGGTCGCTCACACCGACAAAGTATTCACCACTTCCTGGGAGTAGGGTCCCTCTAATCATAACGTTTCAAACAATTCATTTTCCGGTGTTTAGCTTACAGAAGGTCATCTCTATGTATGTGTCTCATACCCCATGGGATAACGACATGTACACCTGGCGAACCAGTTAGCTAGTCACTTCTCAATAGATGGTTCGTCAACTCACAAACTCAGCGAACGCATTGGCATATGTGGACAACTTCGACAGTGTTTCGACGGTTGCTAGCTGTCTCATTCCCTTGGACAGATGTCTATCTGCTAAGGAGAAGACCCTAGTGTACAGACTACCCACACTTCTTGACCATTATCCGAAGCAAACTGTGTGACGCCCCGCAGTTGTCTCGTCGAATATCTCCCAGCAGAGAAGAACAATGCTCGCGGTGCTAGTTTGTGGACATGCGCCATGATAGTGGGAATGAAATGGGCCACTGTATACACCACCCCTACACCTGGTGCATGTTTAAGATATCGAATGTCGTGCGTGTCGGTTTTATTTGGTGTGGTAAGATTGTATTTCCACATCCGTTTCGAAGCCTTTCTGATTCAACTACGTACACTTTTGTCTGGATAATAATATGCTAGCCTCCCTCAAAACAGTCGGATGGACTAAAGGATAATGTCTTTATAGCATGAATGTATGCGTGTTTTGTTATCCTCTCTCGGGGATAGTGTCAGTATGTGGGCGGTATTATTCAAGAAAATGTCAGGAACTGTGGTGCATTTATTTCACTATGTATTTAAAGAACAATTGATGGCAATGGCTGTGGCCGTTGGGGAACGCGACCTTTATGATCATATAGCTTTATATATATAACTTTAGAATATAGTAGTTAATGTCTCATGCAGGAAAATGGTCGCATTGGTGATGTTACCAAGAAATCACTTGGTGTACAAACGTCTGTTGAACTGAATGCAAGAGCTCATCAACGTAACATTCCTCTGGATGTACTTCGCGTTGAACATTTCACCCTTTTGTTGATGTAATTTGTACTTTCTTGAACCATACCACCCAGCGTGAGTATGACATATCAACCAACTATCAAAGGTATCGCCTTTAAGACTACACCCCAGTCTTGGTGGGGCTTATACAGCAGTAGCCAATGGCATACTCCTGGTCCAGTTGTTTAAGAACGGCTTCCAAACGGATGGGGACATACAATCTTAGCATACAAGGAAAGCAAAGCCACACATGAGATCCTGTCTGAATCTAAAACATAACAAAATAAGGGGCGGTGCAGTCATGGTCCAATTTCATTTCCACTATCATGACACATACCCACAAACTAGCACCGTGTGTATTGTTATCATCTGCTTGGATATGTTCGGTGAGACGATTGCTGGACGCCAACAAGCTTGTTCTTATGATCATGTTCAAGGAGTTTGGGTATATTATGCATTATGGTCTTCTACGCCTTAGCAGAAATGCATCCGTCAAATGTCGGGCTTTCAACATTCGAAGCCATATACAGAAGTTGTCCGGATACGTCAGTGCATTCATTAGATGAGTATGTGAATTGATGAACCATATATTGAGAAGTGGCTCTTTGGGAAGATCACCAGGTGTACACGTTGTTAACCCCATTAGGTCACCAAAGCTGACAATACGCAGATAGATAGGTCCTTCTGAAAGCTAGAATACGCATCGACCGAATACCTGTATAGTGTATCGCAAAAGATGACGCATATACCCCATATGTAGAATCTGAATTATACCATAAGCTATACCACGAATGAAGCTCGCTAAGAATTCCAAGCTTTCGAAACCAACACGTGAGCTGGACACCGGCATATGTATTGTTTGAAACATTCCGATTAGTGGCACACTCCTACAAAGAAGGGTAGTGAACTGTTGTTGTGAGTGAGATAGATTAATCTGACGAAGAGACGGAAACGAGTCTAGATAATGCTGAATGTGGCAATTCAGAATAAGCTCAGGTACTGTTGTTTTGATTCTTGGAAGTCATAATATGACTATTCGGCGCACCTATATACGGTTACGGCCAGTATGAGCCCTTAGTGGAGAATGGATTTTGAAATGCCACATTGCGATTGTGGGTTTTCATCCTTCCAAAAGGCTACGACTTACATTGGAACTAATATATGGCTTATATTATGTACCGTTTCGTTTATACAAATCAATATTATGACAAAAAGTTGAAATTAGTATGTGATAATATCGGCTTCTTTTCAATTTCTGCCCGCCAGTTGGCCGCCATATTGACTGTGAGTATCACTTGCCAAACCCTAATGAATAATTCATACATATCAACATGTAATGGTGGGTAGAAATCTCGAAACAATAACGCCCATCCTAAGAAAGTAAAGTAATGTAGACTTGTTTTCAAATTTCGGTCGCCATTTTGGCCGCCATCTTCAATTTGGAAAACCATTTCTTGCATGAGATGTAAGGTAATTACTTCACCTCAGTATTTCCAACTCAACTGTACGCATGGATGGAGTTGTCTCGACAATAATGCCCAATGATGTGAATATGAGGGAATTTCGGTGATTTTTCAAAATCTGTCCGCCATTGTGGGCGCCATTTTGGATATTGGGGGACTTTTATTTGGATATGGTACAAGGAAAGTTCTTCGCCTAAGTGCTCCCAACTTACAATAGTAAGCAGGTGTGGAGTTGTCATGGCAATAATGCTCACTGATGTTAAAATCAGCGATTTTCGGAGATTTTGTATTTCTGGTGGCCATTTTGGCCGCCATCTTGGATTTGGGTAAATATTCCTCAACTCAGGTATAAGAGGAATCCTAGCTCGAGTATCTCCTGCAAATATATATGCATGGGTGTTGTTATAATAGCACTAACATTCATTGATTCGAAACATAACATCGCGTTATTAACGGAGATTCGGCTTTGACCTATGATACCGGCATTTGGGAAAACGTGATATCGGACACAAATATCCCGCAATGAATGCATATTATGGTCCCCATGTATTCGCCAATGACTCCTCTATATGAAAAATGTATAACATGACGCAAAAATTCTAACATTTTCCCACAGAGACAAACGAAAGGTGGTAACATGTCAGAAAAATAGCATATTTTCACATTTCGGCGGCCATCTTGGCCGCCATATTGGATTCTGATGTCGGATTTTTGGCTAATTTGTAAGGGTTGTATATTAGCATAACGAATCGAGCGGAAAACAAGACCGCGTGTGCTATCATCTTTACTATAATGGCGATCAAAGAGACCTGGTGCATTTAAAAAAAAATGGCCGCCATGATGGACGCCATCTTGTCTGGAGTCTCTGCGGCCACTTTTTGTTCTTGTTAACAAGTGAACAAAATTAGAGGAGACCTTAAGGAAGAAAATTAGTGGGGTGAAGTTAAGTCCTGGGGGGGGTGAAGAGGTCGACCAATATCTCCTGGACTAGTATGCTAGCACTCGAGTGCACTCCTCTTGTTATTTATATTTATATACTTAAAATTCAATATCGACTAGGATTGTCTGTCTTTCCCACTATGTCAATGTAGCCATACCGGTATATGGCTGTGGTTAACATGTCTCAGTTAATTCAAGTGGTTAACCGGTCATGGAAATCCCTATCGAACAGTAATGCCCTATAATTAATCGACTCCATAATCACAGCAGAATTATGGGTAACTTTTCAGGATTTAGTTGGAGATATGGCTTGCTGCCATTCATTGGAAAGCTCTCATCGAGAGCTTTCCGATGAATGGCAACAAGCCATATTTCCTACTAAATCCTGAAAAGTTACCATAATTCTTGTGGTTATGGAGTCGATTAATTGGGGCATTACTGTAGGACTAGGCCCTAACCATTTCAGCCCTACACATACATCTTTTTCTTTTCACTTGTTGCCACATAAATTGTAATTGCATCCATGTCTTCGGATATCGTATTGTCACATATTACTAGTATTAAATAGCTGGTATTATGGGCCTACCTCGAATTGATTCACCACTACCATTCCATATAGTAATAATAGTCTATTTTGGGAATGGGTCCGGGTCCCTTCGAATTGGGAAAAATGTGTCTTTTACAGACCAAAATTGGGAATTTTCCATGTTTTAGAAAAAGCCATGGATACCAAACTTCGACAAGTATTTACTGTAGGTTACACTGGTGTAAATAAGGTTCCGAGTGACATCTAGCGGATGCGGGAGGAATATATAGGAGAGAATAAAATAGACACTGGGCCCTGATTGGTCAATAGCCTTGTGTGCTTTTCACATAAAAAAATCATCACACCTCTTCCCTATGATTTCCCATAGGTAAAATAACCATTGGCACAGGAATTAACCCTTTGTAGTGAAGTTTGAATATTTTGGTGTGGTCTAAAATATGACTGTATTTTTTTATGCGGTTCTGACACTAGTTACGAAAACATAAGATTTAAAGGCGAATTCCCTGCTAGACAGACATGATTTTTTTGTGTAAAAAGTTTCCCAAAATGTCAATTTTTCAGATTTAAAGAAAATTTTGGACCCAACATTTATATTGCCAACACTATACGCTAAAACGTTAGCACTGAGGCCTATGGGAAACATTTACACCAGTGTAACCTAAAGGGAAAAAATAGCTTTTTATCATTTTTGATTCCTGGGAGTCACTTTAAAGCATTTTAATGCATTTTTACAGAGCCTGGTCTTTCAGTCCAATGAATATCTCATGCTTGTTGTGGCTATTTTTGCTGCTGATGTCTTCTTTCACTTACATCAGCCAAAAAAATAGTAAGATTTTTCATAAAAAATGCCAATTTTTCAAGGTATTTTCAAAAAATTTCAAGGTGGTAATAGTCACATGATAATGCAAATGACCCATAACATGAGCATGTCAACGACACATATATCAATTGTTATAAGAACCTAATCTAACAAGTATTTTGGATTTTATAGCCAGTGATATACAGATATATATCATAAAAGTGTGTCATTTCCACTGGTGGGTATGGTCATTTGAAGGTTAATAGCACTAAAACTTGGACACATTTAAGAAAATGCTTCAGCAATTCAAAGAGAGCATATCTTTATTCAACTAATTCAATATATACCCACATCCAGTTATCTTGGATCACCCTTGCAGACCTGAAAATGTCATATTTTATTCTTCAATGTGCTGATAAAGTCATGCGCTTGATGCTCAGCTGATCAGATCTGGACTCAATGACCTCACATCACCAGAAGTTCTCTCATGGAAAGAATATTGTACAGTCTTCCATAGCTGATCCAAGTTTGCAACACCAGACCCCTAAAACTGAGTGAAAATGGGGCCTGAACATGACTGGTGGTGGAAAATTGTGCCTTTTTGATGAATAATTTGTTAAAGGGGGTGGGGTTAAATTGTGTGTGATAAATAAAGAACCATAGGGGTGATATTGTTTTTGAGCACATTTTTTTCCATTGATGGGCAATTCTGAAGAAATGTAGGGAGTTACAATTATTCCGCGAAAAAGCGGGCTATCGCTTTAGGTTACACTGGTGTAAATAAGGTTCCGAGTGACATCTAGCGGATGCGGGAGGAATATATAGGAGAGAATAAAATAGACACTGGGCCCTGATTGGTCAATAGCCTTGTGTGCTTTTCACATAAAAAAATCATCACACCTCTTCCCTAAAATTTCCCATAGGTAAAATAACCATTGGCACAGGAATTAACCCTTTGTAGTGAAGTTTGAATATTTTGGTGTGGTCTAAAATATGACTGTATTTTTTTATGCGGTTCTGACACTAGTTACGAAAACATAAGATTTAAAGGCGAATTCCCTGCTAGACAGACATGATTTTTTTGTGTAAAAAGTTTCCCAAAATGTCAATTTTTCAGATTTAAAGAAAATTTTGGACCCAACATTTATATTGCCAACACTATACGCTAAAACGTTAGCACTGAGGCCTATGGGAAACATTTACACCAGTGTAACCTGTACATGTGTTTTATATAAATCAGCAATTTATTTAGAGTTATCCTCCCTCTTTCATAAATGCGCTGACTGGTAGAGGGGAGGTAATTCGCATGTTAAGCTAATACATGTAGTTAGGTCGCCGCGTGTACATTATACGATGCGGGCTCCCGCTGATTTACTACGGGTTTTCAGCTGTTTATCGATCGACTGAGTGTACAAAACATCGGAAAAAAATTATAATTATTCAATAAGCCCAATGGTATTATATACCTGCCTGCAATTGGGAATTTGGTGGTTGAAAATTGGGAATAAAGGTGCCTTTTTCACATTGGGAATGGGGCCGAATACCGGACCCTGAGGACACCTAAAAAAAATCCCTGATAGTAGTATGTATATCATGTTCAGGGTTGTGGTGCATTTAACACACTGTATACTTACCATACATGTATATCTGGTTCTATTTTATGGTACTAGTACTAAGAATACAAACCTTCTGTTGCATGAGATTATCTAAATTGTACCCTCAGACTATCACCCCATGCCATCACTATTATTAGGCACCATCACTATTATTGTTTTTGAGGTAAAATACATGTACCACCTACTACTACTAGTATCACTATTATCCGGCCATCACAATTATTAGGCGCATAAGAGTATAGCAGTAGGATCTTTCCCTCTGCGCATTTTTCTCCAAGACACCTCAGTTGATCGATTTAACTAAATTTGGTGTGATGACTCTGGTTACCCTGGCAGAGGTTTTACCGGTAATTTTTTTTTAATTAGATTTAAAAAATGTTGTTTTTTTTAAATCAAACTGTTGAAATGATCAAAAACGGACGACAGACCCAACTACATGTACATAATATGGCCCTTGGTTAAAATTAGTATTTTTGAGCAAAGACTATTATCCCACAGCTGGTTAAAAGTTGTGTGGTATATAAAATTTATGTAACATGTTTCCGTCGTGGTAGACAATAAAAAGCGTTTTTTTTTTTTTTAATCAAACTGTTTAAATGAACAAAAACGGACGACAGATCGAACTATGGCCCTTGGTCAAAATTAAGTATTTTTGTGCAAAGACTACCGGTATTACCCACAGCTGGTTAAAAGTTTTGTGGTATATATATATAATTTATGTAACATGTTTTCGTCTCGGTAGACAATAAAAAGCGTCTTTTCCTTTTTAGCTCAACTTACATGTACTTTGTAAGTTTGAGCTACCGGTATTGCCATGGGTTGGCGTCCGTCGTCCGTGTGTGCGTATTTCTGTCAACAATTCCTTTGGCGTGGGCTACATGTCGTACATGTACATGTATGTTTGGTCTGATCTTTATGAAATTTGTCATGAATGTTGACATTGAGCTGTAGATGGGAACGAGTCATTTTGGGTCATTCGGCCAAAAAACATGGCTGCCGGCGGCCATCTTGAATTAAACAATTAAATCCATTGACGCGGGCTACATGCCGTACTGTTCATGTGATCATCATAAAATTTGTCATGAATGTTGACATTTACATATTGATGGGAACAATTCATTTTTTGGGGTCAATCGGCCAAAATACATGGCCGCCAGCAGCAATCTTGGATTTTACTCTTTACATGACTAAATACTATGGCACAGGCTACAGGTCGTACCTTTGGTCAGTTCATTATGAGATTTGTCATGGCTATTGACATGTACATGTAGATGGGAACGAGTCATTTTGGGGTCAATCGGCTAAACGTCGTACTGGGGTACAGTACTGCTCATCTGATCATCATGAAATTTGTCATGGATGTTAATATACCGGTAGATGGGAACGAGTCAATTTTGGGTCGTTTGGCCAAAAAAACATGGCCGCCATCAGCCATCTTGGATTTTACTCTTTGCATGACTAAATCCTTTGGCATGGGCTACAGGTCCTACCTTTGGTCGGATCATTATGAAATTTGGCACGGCTGTTGACATTTATATTTAGATGGGAAATGAATCATTTTGGGGTCATTCGGCAAAAAAACATTGCTGCCAGCAGCCAGTCATTTTGGGGTCGTTCGGCCAAAAAACATGACTGCCAGCAGCCATCTTTGTTTTTACTCTTTGTATCACAAAAACCTTTGGTCGGATCATTATGAAATTTGTCACGGCTGTTTACATGTAGATGGGAAATTTTTGGGTCATTTTTGGGTCATTCGGCAAAAAAACATTACCGCCAGCAGCCATCTTGGATTTTACTCTTTACATGACTAAATCTTTTAGCACGGGCTACAAGTTGTATCTTTGGTCTGATCATCATGAAATTTTCATGGATGTTTACAATGACATGTAGATAGGAACAAGTCATTTTGGGGTCATTCGGCCCAAAAACATGGCCGCCAGCAGCCATCTTGGATTTACTCTTTACATGACTAAATCCTTTGACACAGGCTACCGGTCGTATCTTTTGTCAGATAATCATGTTAACAATGACGTAAATGGGAACTAGTCTTGGGGGTCATTCGGCAAAAAACATGGCTGTTAATGCCACTCAGTGGCCATCTTGGATTCTACTCATTGCATACATGTAACTAGGCAGGGCTGGCGATCTAGAAAATCCAGGAGGGCTATTAATAGCCCTCCTAGATTTGTCTGGGAGGGCTATAGCCCTCCTCAACTTTTACAGTTATGATTTATTTTATCTGAGTTACTACTGCCCTTAGTTTGTCTATTTTGATGTTTTGACTATTATCCACCAGCTGGTTAAAAGTTGTGGGGTATATATACATGTAATTTATGTAGCATGTTTTCAATTGACAAAGAGCATTCTCAATTTATATGATGAACCTGATCTATTTCGAGATTCCATGGGTGATTTTGTATGTGGTATTGTGACATTTAAATATAAAGAGTGTCCATTCTTCCGTCTCCCAAAAGCGGTAGACAATAAAGAGCGATCTAAATTATGAACTGTCTTTTTGGAGGTACATGTACAATGTACCTAATAATTGTGATCTGTACATGTATGTGGCATGTTGGAATTCGAATATATGAATAATTGAGAATTTGGAAATAATTTACAAAGAACAACAAATGAAACACCTGATAGATACCGGTAGTTCCGCCCAGTGTTTTTATAACGTTTGGGAGCTTCTTCACTGTCGGATACCCGTTTAGGTTCGGACATTCCAAGATGGCGGCGCCAACTAAATCAGATAAACGGTAAGTGTATATATTGTCTCCCAGCAGCAATCAACGACATCTTTCGGTGATACACCTTGAAACAGTTATGTAGGAATTTGTATGCCCAACACATACGTAATACGCCTTTTGCATAACAGGCATGTGAATTGTTGTATTTGGCGTGTCAAGTCGTCATAATTTTTCGAAATTTTATCGAGGCGGCGAAATGTTCGCTTTTTCGTATTTTTATGGCCCTGGGCTCATAGTCCAGGAGATATTGGTCGACCTCTGCACCCCCCCCCCCCCCAGGACTTAACTTCACCCCACTAATTTTCTTCCTTAAGGTCTCCTCTAATTTTTTCCACTTGTTAACAAGAAAAAAAAGTGGCCGCAGAGACTCCAGACAAGATGGCGTTCATCATGGCGGCCATTTTTTTTAAATGCACCAAGTCTCTTTGATCGCCATTATAGTAAAGATGATAGCACATGCGGTCTTGTTTTCCGCTCGATTCGTTATGCTAATATACAACCCTTACAAATTAGCCAAAAATCCGACACCAGAATCCAATATGGCGGCCAAGATGGCCGCCGAAATGTGAAAATATGCTATTTTTCTGACATGTTACCACCTTTCGTTTGTCTCTGTGGGAAAATGTTAGAATTTTTGCGTCATATTATACATTTATCAAATAGAGGAGTCATTGGCGAACACATGGGGACCATAATATGCATTCATTGCGGGATATTTTTGTCCGATATCACGTTTTCCAAAATGCCGGTATCATAGGTCAAAGCCGAATCTCCGTTAATAACGCGATGTTATGTTTCGAATCAATGAATGTTATTGCTATTATAACAACACACATGCATATATATTTGTAGGAGATACTCGAGCTAGAATTCCTCTTATACCTGAGTTGAGGAATATTTACCCAAATCCAAGATGGCGGCCAAAATGGCCACCAGAAATAAAAAAATCGCCGAAAATCGCTGATTTTAACATCAGTGAGCATTATTGTCATGACAACTCCACACCTGCTTACTGTTGTAAGTTGGGAACACTTAGGCGAAGAACTTTCCTTGTACCATATCCAAATAAAAGTCCCCCAAATCCAAAATGGCGCCCACAATGGCGGACAGATTTTGAAAAATCACCGAAATTCCCTCATATTCACATCATTGGGCATTATTGTCGAGACAACTCCACCCATGCTTACAATTGAGTTGGAAATACTGAGGTGAAGTAATTACATTGCATCTCATGCAAGAAATTGTTTTCCAAATCGAAGATGGTGGCCAAAATGGCGACCGAAATTTGAAAACAAATCTACATTCCTTTACTTTCTTACGATGGGCTTTATTGTTTCGCGATTTCTATCCACCAGTACATGTTGATATGGAATAGTTACATGAAGTATTCATTAGGGTTTGGCAATTGATACTCACAGCCAAGATCGCTGCTAAATTGGTGGCTAGAAATTGAAAAGAAATCGATATTATCACATATTAATTTCAACTTTTTGTCATAATATCGGTATGTATGGACGAAACTGTACATAAACCATCTACTAGTTCAACTTAAAGGTATAAAAACGCATAACATAGCTCGTATCCTTCGGGAAAGATGAAACACCACAATTAATATCGCGATGTGGCATTTCGAAATCCAGTCTCCACTTAGCGCCGATGATGGCCGTAAGCGTAGGTGCGCCGAATAGTTATATCAGAACAATTACCTGATAACAGATTCTGATTTGCCACGTCACGTCCATAATTATCTGGACCAGCTTCCATTTCTTTGTCTGATAAATCTAGGTCGCTCACACCGACAAAGTATTCACCACTTCCTGGGAGTAGAGTCCCTCTAATCATAACGTTTCAAACAATTAATTTTCCGGTGTCTAACTTACAGAAGGTCATCTCTATGTATGTGTCTCATACCCCATGGGATAACGACATGTACACCTGGCGAACCAGTTAGCTAGTCACTTCTCAATAGATGGTTCGCCAACTCACAAACTCAGCGAACACATTGGCACATGTGAACAACTTCAACAGTGTTTCGAAGGTTGCTAGCTGTCTCATTCCCTTGGACAGATGTCTATCTGCTAAGGAGAAGACCCTAGTGTACAGACTACCCACACTAACACACTTCTTGACCATTATCCAAAGCAAACTGTGTGACGCCCCGCAGTGTCTCGTCGAATATCTTCCAGCAGAGAAGAACAATGCTCGCGGTGCTAGTCTGTGGACATGCGCCATGATAGTGGGAATGCAATGTTCCACTGAATACACGACCCCTACACCTGATGCATGTTTAAGATATCGAATGTCATGCGTGTCGGTTTTATTTGGTGTGTTAAGATAGTATTTCCACATCCGTTTCGAAGCCTTTCTGATTAAACTACGTACACTTTTGTCTGGACAATAATATGCTAACCTCCCTCAAAACAGTCGGATGGACTAAAGGATAATGTCTTTATAGCATGGATGTATGCGTGTTGTGTTATCCTCTCTCGTGGTTAGCGTCAGTATGTGGGCGGTATTATTCAAGAACATGTCAGGAACTGTGGTGCATTTATTTCACTATGTATTTAAAGAACAATTTACAGTCTCGATGGCAATGGCTGTGGCCGTTGGGGAACGCGACCTTTATGATCATATAGCTTTATATATATAACGTTCTCATGCAGGAAAATGGTCGCATTGGTGATGTTACCAATAAATCACTTGGTGTACCAACGTTTGTTGAACTGAATGCAAGAGCTCATCAACGTAACATTCCTCTGGATGTTCTTCGCGTTGAACATTTCACCCTTTTGTTGATGGCATTTGTACTTTCTTGAACCATACCACCCAGGGTGAGTATGACATATCAACCAACTATCAAAGGTATCGCCTTTAAGACTACACCCCAATCTTGATGGGGCTTATAGAGCAGTAGTCAATGGCATACTCCTGGTCCAGTTGTTTAAGAAGGGCTTCCAAACAGATGGGAACATACAATCTTAGCATACAAGGAAAGCAAAGCCACACATGAGATCCTGTCTTAATCTAAAACATAACAAAATAAGGGGCGGTGCAGTCATGGTCCAATTTCATTTCCACTATCATGACACATACCCACAAACTAGCACCGTGTGTATTGTTATCATCTGCTTGGATCTGTTCGATGAGACGATTGCTGGACGCCAACAAGCTTGTTCTTATGATCATGTTCAAGGAGTTTGGGTATATTATGCATGATGGTCTTCTACGCCTTAGCAGAAATGCACCCGTCAAATGTCGGGCTTTCAACATTCGAAGCCATATACAGAAGTTGTCCGGGTACGTCAGTGCATTAGATGAGTATGCGAATTCATGAACCATATATTGAGAAGTGGCTGTTTGGGAAGATCACCAGGTGTACACGTTGTTATCCCCATTAGGTCACCAAAGCTGACAATACGCAGATAGATAGGTCCTTCTGAAAGCTAATATACGCATCGACCGAATACCTTTATAGTGTATCGCACAAGATGAGGCATATACCCCATATGTAGCATCTGAATTATACCATAAGCTATACCACGAATGAAGCTCCCTAAGAATTCCAAGCTTTCGAAACCAACACGTGAGCTGGACACCTTCATATGTATTGTTTGAAACATTCCGATTAGTGGCACACTCCTACAAAGAAGAGTAGTGGACTGTGGTTGTGAGTGAGATAGATTAATCTGACGAAGAGACGGAAACGAGTCTAGATAATGCTGAATGTGGCAATTCAGAATAAGCTCAGATACTGTTGTTTTGATTCTTGGAAGTCATAATATGACTATTCGGCGCACCTATATACGGTTACGGCCAGTATGAGCCCTTAGTGGAGAATGGATTCTGAAATGCCACATTGCGATTGTGGGTTTTCATCCTTCCAAAAGGCTACGACTTACATTGGAACTAATATATGGCTTATATTATGTACCGTTTCGTTTATACAAATCAATATTATGACAAAAAGTTGAAATTAGTATGTGATAATATCGGCTTCTTTTCAATTTATGTCCGCCATTTTGGCCGCCATATTGACTGTGGGTATCACTTGCCAAACCCTAATGGATAATTCATACATATCAACATGTAATGGTGGGTAGAAATCGCGAAACAATAACGCCCATCCTAAGAAAGTAAAGGATGTAGGCGTGTTTTCAAATTTCGGTCGCCAGTTTGGCCGCCATCTTTTATTTGGAAAACCATTTCTTGCATCAGATGTAAGGTAATTACTTCACCTCAGTATTTCCAACTCAATTGTAAGCATGGGTGGAGTTGTCTGGACAATAATGCCCAATGATGTGAATATGAGGGAATTTCGGTGATTTTTTCAAAATCTGTCCGCCATTGTGGGCGCCATTTTGGATTTGGGGGACTTTTATTTGGATATGGTACAAGGAAAGTTCTTCGCCTAAGTGTTCCCAACTTACAATAGTAAGCAGGTGTGGAGTTGTCATGACAATAATGCTCACTGATGTTAAAATCAGCGATTTTCGGCGATTTTTTATTTCTGGTGGCCATTTTGGCCGCCATCTTGGATTTGGGTAAATATTCCTCAACTCAGGTATAAGAGGAATCCTAGCTCGAGTATCTCCTGCTAATATATATGCATGGGTGTTGTTATAATAGCAATAACATTCATTGATTCGAAACATAACATCGCGTTATTAACGGAGATTCGGCTTTGACCTATGATACCGGCATTTGGGAAAACGTGATATCGGACAAAAATATCCCGCAATGAATGCATATTATGGTCCCCATGTGTTCGCCAATGACTCCTATATATGATAAATGTATAATATGACGCAAAAATTATAACATTTTCACACAGAGACAAACGAAAGGTGGTAACATGTCAGAAAAATAGCATATTTTCACATTTCGGCGGCCATCTTGGCCGCCATATTGGATTCTGATTGGATTCTGGTGTCGGATTTTTGGTTAATTTGTAAGGGTTGTATATTAGCATAACGAATCGAGCGGAAAACAAGACCGCATGTGCTATCATCTTTACTATAATGGCGATCAAAGAGACCTGGTGCATTTAAAAAAAATGGCCGCCATGATGGACGCCATCTTGTCTGGAGTCTCTGCGGCCACTTTTTTTTCTTGTTAACAAGTGAAAAAAATTAGAGGAGACCTTAAGGAAGAAAATTAGTGGGGTGAAGTTAAGTCCAGGGGGGGGGTGCAGAGGTCGACCAATATCTCCTGGACTATCATGCATCCGCAAATTTATGTATTGTTGTGGATAGATTAGGTCACCACACATCTTCGGAATGCAAAACCGGCGATATTTTTATTGTCTAACTCCGAAAAACGACCTTTGAAAATTTCAAAATGTTCAGGTTCGGATTGGCAACATTCGCGATGATTTTGTTCAGGTTCAGACACAATTTTCGTTCAGGTTTGGACAAATATGGTTCAGGTTCGGACAATTTTAGTTCAGGTTCGGACGCATCAAAACCTGACCTATAAATGACATGCCGAGGTGCAGTCTCGATCTTATTGTGCGTGTTATTAACGAACATGCACTGTTAATTTGTTATTTCTAAATATGGCAGCTGAAATTTCCAAATATAGGTGGTAAATTCTCCGAATTAATGGGATAAAAACCACAGTTGAATATTCTCGAGCAATGTCTACTATAAACCAGCTAGTGGGAATTATTACATTTTACATATGAGCAACAGTGGTATTACATACTTATCTTCTGAAATATCGGGGATACATGGATATTTAATACCTGGTTCTCGATTTTGAACCCCGAGGCGGAGCCAAGAGGTTTCAAAAAGAGACATCCGGGTATTAAATCTCCTAGTATCCCACGATGTTGGCGGAGCTAACGATTGTGTCCCACATCAATAGCTACCATGTGGTGTGCTTTTTATAGGTTTTTATAGATAAATTCACACCAATCAGCACCAATAAGAATAATTCAGTAGCAGACCTATCGATCCTGTTTTAGGTGACGTCAATTAAGCTCAGCGCGCTAGAACAATGTCACGATTGGTGAAACTGCTAGTTCAAGGGTAATTCATAACCACGATGTTTCACGTACTTTTATACGCCCACTGTCAAGAGTTAAACGGGACTTGGTGCATGACTTAAACGTGACGTTGTTGTCAGTCAGATTGTTAGTTACAACCGGGTGTGGGGATAAGCGCTGTTTGTAAAATGTTTCCCTCTGAAATAGCTGTAATTTTAAATGACATACGATGCGCTCTCTTTCGTCAGGACCTTGGCATGGATAATATTTTTCAAACGTTATCTCACTGTAGATACTTCTGTTTAAACAAGACAGTCAATGACTGTGGGGTCGCTCATCAGACTACAAAGACTGATAAGACTGGGACTCTGGAGACTACAACAGTCAGAACTTTTCATAATTACTTTAAAAGAAATAGCTCTAAACAGGATATGTGGCTAGAGAGATTTCACATATGTAGATTGGTGAAAATCCACCTTGAAATTACCAACTGTATACTACTGATCACCCCCTCCTCCTCCAGCTCAACAAGTCCCCTTTGACCGGTATACAGACTCCCAAGTCTTAGGTTGGAATTTCACAACTGACACCTCAAACTTTCTCAATTGTTGGAAATTTCCAATCTCACAAGCGCCTTTTTCCAAAACTATTTAGACATGTTTGAAGCCCAATTATCCATGGATCCAAAACACAATACATGTAAGTCAGAATAATCAGTCAGGTGGTTCCAAGGTAGATGTTTTAATGAATTTGGCATTTCAATGATTTTATTAGACACAAAAGTGTTAACTCCCCATAGCCCCACCATTTCTTGACAAATTGACCTCATTTTAACAAATCTGAATCTCAGTCACTTAAGGATCCTCCTGATTGCTCCATACTATATGTAAGCTAAATAGTCCAACCTCTCTTGAGAAGACATTTTAAGAATTACTATAGACATATAGTTATGTCCCTGGTCCCACCCTATTTAACCTGGTGACCCCATCTGAATAAATTTAAATCCCAGACACCAAAGAACCCTTCATACATATGATAAATATCAGTAAAATAGACCTGATGGTCCTTGTGAAGGAAGCATATTAAGAGGGAAACTGTTCTTCGTTTGGCCCCTATTTGACCAAGTGACCCCATTTAAAAAAAATCTGAATTGCAGTCAAGGAAGAACATTCCATGCTAAATAAGCCAACCAGTTCTTGCAAACATATTTTAAGAATTACTATGTAGTGAAATAGTCTCTGGCTCTGCCCTTATTTGACTTTGTGATCCCATTTTCACAAAGGTAATTTCATACCAAATATAAACAAAATAGGCCATTTGATTATTGCATAGAAGACACATCATGAATTACTATGTAGAGAAAGAGTAATGTAGCTGGCCTTGCACCTACTTGACCTGGTGACCCTGATAGAACAAATCTGAACCACAATCACCAAAGGAGCAAGCCTGCAAATAGTGCACCTATTCCTACATTGTATGTGCCTGGCCTCAAGCAACACAATGTATTATACAATCAAGCCTTGAAATAGTGTGATAGTGTGTCTGTCATTTGCGGAATGAGGTCCCCCAGAGGGTGACTTTAGTGACGCTATCCTGCACAGTGGGCTAGCATCACTAAATTCACACTCTGGGGACCTCATTCTGCTAAGGCCCTCAACTGCTATGGCAGACCTAGGATAAGATTGAAGTTCCCCAGTTGAAGTTGATGTTCACCCATTGGACACCTCAATTATGAATTTTATATTCTGCAAATTAGGGGATATAGAAACTTCCTAGAAGGGAAATGTAACTAACAACTGTGTGGGATAGCATCACTAAATTCACCCTCTGGGGACCTCATTCTGCAAATGACAGACCTCCTATTTGCCATGTTGAACAATACATGATAGATTGTACCTCTTATTAATGATTCTCTGACCTGCAAATGTCAGACACACTAAATTCAGGCAGTTTGTTTAAATTGCTAGCAGTATGTTTATACAAGCTGTCAGTGACATTGTATTCCTTGATTAATGACCTGTGTTTCTCTCTGTCTATCCACAAAGAGATATCTGCAACTTTAATAGAACAGGTATTAATGTTGGAAGCTGGAAATGATATCCATTGGAAGGGATGTTGGTTGGGTGTAGGCCACTGCAGGGTGGGGGTGCATCTGGGCCATGTGGGAGGGGGATGGGTAATGGAATATTTCTGTAATTTCAGAAGATTAAAGATTAAAGTTTCATAAATCTGCAGATGTTATAATGGTGTCACTTTTTCAAATTTTATAACATGGTTTTTTTTTTTAGTTATGTCACTGGCTCTGCCCACATTCGACCCAGTGACCTCATTTGAACAAATCTAAATAACAGTCCCCCAAAGACCCTTTGTACCAAATATGAACCCATTCGGACCAATGAAATTTGAGAAGAAGTTGTTGTAAGAATTACAGAGTTATGGCCCTGGCTTCGCAACTATTTGACCAAGTGACCTCATTTGAACAAATCGGAATGAGAGTCACCTAGGGAACATCCACACCAAATATGAACCCATTTGGTCTTACGGTTCCAGAGGAGAAGATGTTCAAAGAATTGTTGACGGACGGACGGATGGACGGACGGATGGACGGACGGACGACGGACGAGGAGTGATGACTATAGCTCCACCGGAGACTTCGTCTCAGGTGAGCTAAAAAGGGTACACAATTATTGACGCGTGTATTATCAATGAAACTACGCGAAATTCCGCCGAAGACTGAAAATAGTTTATTACTGCGATCAGTTCTAAAGAAAAACAAATGATCCCGTTTTATTACGTATTCATATTTGTTAATTGGGTTTATGTGTGTAATATTTAACCATTGGGTAGGCACTATTCTCTTAAGCACATGAAGGAAATTTTCCACCAAAATTTTGAGATGCTTAATTTGCCAACGGAACAGCTGATGTTGCTTGCATAAGTTTCGCTACTTCGGCGTCTAAATTCTTGTTTCGATAAATAAATACTTGTAGTTTTGCAGAATTGCTTACCATAAGCATAACATAAAGAGATCACATATGGTTTCTCGAATAATATATTCCTGAAATATCGCCGCTCGTGAAGATTCGCATATTGCAGGTATTATTCGGCAAACCATATATAGGTATTCTCTATGTTCGCATAGTGCTGAATAGAACGCAACATGTTCGGGCTCTAATTAATAGTCCGGCATAATAGTCGTGTGACAAATGGTTAACTTGTAACTGGATTCAACATTTAGAAATGAGGCAAAACACATAAGGCTTATATTGAACAGAATATGTTTCGTGTGAATACCCAAATATATCATCCAATTATTGATACAAAATATATATTGTCTATCTATCAGCAAGTATTTATGGGCAAATTGTGGGAACAGCTATATAATCACATTCATCGTATAAGCAGTCTAACAAAATATAATTACTGTTCGTGGCTCGTTTCTGCGCTTTATGTCTGGGAATATATTGTCAATAGAGACTGGGGGATCGCCTCGGGGGATACGAGCCTCTACCGGGGCATACCACACAGTATCCTCCTCAAAAAGCCGTGTAACTTATGTTATAGACAGCTATCTGCTCATCGGCGACCTTCGTGGCATCGTATGTGGATGTGGAGGGGAATCACGTTATCGCATAGATCTCACGCGCATAAAATAAGAAAGTCCGCCCAAATTATTCACGAGTGGGCTAAAACCATGCCTCGTGTTCCCCATTTATCGTTTCTTTTACGAATGGAAGAAAATCAAATGCACAAAAACGCAATAAGAACGCGACTGTACCTCGGTGTGTCATTTTTATGCGAAGTTTTTGATGCGTCCGAACCTGAACCAAATTTGTCCGAACCTGAACGAAAATTGTGTCTGAACCTGAACAAAATCATCGCGAATGTTGCGAATCCGAACCTGAACATTTTGAAATTTTCAAAGGTCGTTTTTCGGAGTTAGACAATAAAAATATCGCCGGTTTTGCATTTCGAGGATGTGTGGTGACCTAATCTACCCACAACAATACATAAATTTGCGGATGCATGAGCCCAAGGCCAGAAAAATACGAAAAAGCGAACATTTCGCCGCCTCGATAAAATTTCGAAAAATTATGACGAATTGACACGCCAAATACAACAATTCACATGCCTGTTATGCAAAAGGCGTGTTACGTATGTGTTGGGCATACAAATTCCTACATAACTGTTTCAAGGTGAATCACCGAAAGATGTCGTTGATTGCTGCTTGGAGACAATATATACACTTACCGTTTATCTGATTTAGTTGGCGCCGCCATCTTGGAATGTCTGAACCTAAACGGGTATCCGACAGTGTTCTTATGACAAAGTTTTATATATCCAACTGGAAAAACCTACCGGTATAATACATTGTACCGGTATTATGGTATATATACCCCACATCTTGTTAAAAGTTGAGGGGTGATACATGTATCTAATAGTAATGTACATGTATCTTGTTTTAAACTAACAATACATGTAGGTCTTTCAATTTTGTTAACAATGTTCTGAAATATGTACATGTATACCGGTATGTCTTAAAAAGTTAATGATAAAAAAGTATACAGCTACACAAAATAATATAAATAAATGATCCCATAGTGGATTCAAAATTATGGTGCTTCTGTAAAATTTGTACTTGACGCAACCGAGGAGTACTATATTTGTCCAATGATCTTCGTAACAGTTAATATGGGCTTTCCAAAATATAATTGCTCACACATTAAAGTTTGGATACAGTGTCATTGACATTTTCATTCAATTTAGGTTCTTGGAGAATTGACATAATTCCTCCAGTTACGACTAGTAAAGACATGGCATGACCCTATTGGTATTAAACTTCGACTTCCATAAAGATACTATTGAAGATCGCAATTATTATAAACATGGTGTTATAACTATATGTACATGTGTAATTTTAAAGTTTTTGGTTGAGTTGGGTAACAGCTACCGGTATGGCCCTTTGGTGAAAATTAAGGATTTTTGAGCAAAAACTATTATATATACCCCACAGCTGGTTCAATTTGGTAACAAATAATAATTTAATTGGTCAAGAATATAAACTGGAACAAATTCAATTCACTGCTTCTTAAATTATAGGATAATAGGGGAAAATCTGTGGAATTTTCCCCACTATTTACTGAGAGGCAAGAATTTTTTCAGCCTCAAACTAGACTTAAGTCCATTATACATGTATGTAATGAAATTACAGTAATTTCCCTGTACAATGAAGAAAATCACAGGACATGAGAATGAATTTGAAATTTTGGGGGTCGTGTCCAGTTCTGCATGGAATTGTCCTTAGTGGTTTAAAAGTTTTTGATTGAGTTGGGTAACAGCTACATGTACTTGTAATACGACCCTGCCTAACTATGCTTAAAAGCCATGTCCTGATTGGCCAGTGGCCCGAGTTACCATGGCTATCTCGTTCCAGTTTTGTGGTACAATTCTACTATTTCCAATTGTACCACGAAAAAAAATCGGTTTATTCAGATCGCCGCACACGACTTTTCCCGTATTTTCTAACTCCGCGCAAACGGGGCATCAACGGAATACACCCGCACCCGTAATACTTTCAATTTTGCTACATCTTGAGAATTTTCTAGCGATTTGTCGCGTGAAACCAGTTTGGTTGCCAATGAATATGGTCCAAATGATGTTAGATCTATGGTATATTGATATATGTTACGACCAAAGAAAGTTACTTAATAAGTATATTAAATGACAAAATAAATCCATGCGGCCGGGCTGTGCATTCGTCGATTCGAATCTCGATCATATTCGATATTTCGGAATCAAGTTGAAAATGAAAGCGTTTGTTCACCAGTACAGAAGGGGAATAAGATTAGTTTAGTAAACTAGATCATTTAGATCGCTTTGTGTAAGGAAAATGGTCCATAGTCGATGATCATATTCATGTTGTCCCAACAACGTTCAACACAGAAATGACAGCAATTTTTTTTATTTTTTTTTATCGGGTTGTTTTGGGGTAGCTAGCCCCGGGATTGTCGAAAGGGCCGAAGGGCGAAGGGCCCTTTCCTTAATCCATCATAATCGTATTTCCTGTACAATTTATGTGATCACTCAGATCCAAGAGACACTACCCCCACCAGTGACAGCCCTGCCACTACTGCATGGAATATTTAAATGACAACACATGAGTGGGTTATGATCTCAGCTTTAATGAAATTATAAGCTTGTCCTGCAGATAGCCCATACGCATGGAAAACCAATTAAGCAGAGCCTTCGCTCTGACGAGAAGCCGAAGCAGAGAACGCTGAAGAAATACTGCTGTACAGCGCAGGCACGAGCATGGCCCGACGAGCTAAGGTACGATTCGGAGCCGGCGCCCAAGAATTGCTATGAGGCGCCCTAAGCAATAAGCACACACGGCCACCAGGGAGAAGCCCAACGAGTGCGACGCAGGAATGGCAGTAGAGACCACTGGACAGCCCAACTCCCTATGGCTAAGCACCGTGGTATGGGCGGGCAACACCAAAGTTACCCCTGCAGGACGCACCAAAGCTGGATCAATGGCACTGATGACACATCACCAGAAAGGGAAAACAAACAGCAGCAACGAGATGCAAATACACAGGGCCCTAGGCCCAAAACAAAACAGGCATCACAGAACAATGAATATGGCGTGCCACTCGGGACGCCGAACAAAGCGGGCATGGAGCTCCAAGGGGGGAGGGAGGGAGCGCGATGCGTATAATTCAAAAGTGAATTGCTTTCTCGGTTACCGGAAGGAGGCAGCATTCCGGGCGGATGTAAAATGCGGACTTTAAGTTCGGCCGATACGGAACGGATCGTACCGAAAAACCGGAATGTCTGCCGGATGACAGGATCAAAGAACCACATAAATCACCCCGAACCTTATCGGCCCTGGGTGCATTATGTGATCACTCAGATCCAAGAGACACTACCCCCACCAGTGACAGCCCTGCCACTACTGCATGGAATATTTAAATGACAACACATGAGTGGGTTATGATCTCAGCTTTAATGAAATTATAAGCTTGTCCTGCAGATAGCCCATACGCATGGAAAACCAATTAAGCAGAGCCTTCGCTCTGACGAGAAGCCGAAGCACAGAACGCTGAAGAAATACTGCTGTACAGCGCAGGCACGAGCATGGCCCGACGAGCTAAGGTACGATTCGGAGCCGGCGCCCAAGAATTGCTATGAGGCGCCCTAAGCAATAAGCACACACGGCCACCAGGGAGAAGCCCAACGAGTGCGACGCAGGAATGGCAGTAGAGACCACTGGACAGCCCAACTCCCTATGGCTAAGCACAGGCCTGGAATATTACACTCAGGCTACAGATCGAGAGCACTCTCAAATAAGCATAAGATGACTGCGCAGTCATAAACATACTAAGCTACTATTGATAAGCCACCCATCAAAGTTACCAGACAGGTTATAACGCTATGGCGACACTACCACTACCACTATCTGCAGGACCGCCATAGAGTGCGCAGCACTCCCCCAAACCAGGAGCTCCATGCCCAAATACATCAATGAAACAGTTAAACCACCGGGAAAACCATAGTGTCAGATGCCAGGAAGGTCTCCAGGGCGCCCTGGAGACTATTCAGATAGATATCGTTGCCGACGGGGGAGAGATGGATCCCATCTGAACGATACATGCCCTTATCAGAAGCGCAAATGTCTGGGTGCTTGATGCCACGACCCCCGTGATGCAAGACGAAGCCCAACATGCGTTGGTTAAAGTCCCGGCGCTGGCGAGCACCAATACTCGGGCGATGGGCGTTGTGCCAATAGCGGCGCGGGAACACGTGTGACCAAATAAGGGTGCAGTCAGGCAAAGTTTCCTGCACATAAGAAAGTTCCCGCTTAACACTGGCACTCAAGTCACGGTACCCACCGGCTGTGATGTCGTTATAACCAAGCTGGATGATGATGTGGGTAGGATGCCGAGACTGCGGACAAGCGGCGAGCTCCCGGTCGAACGTGGCGTGGAAATCGCCCCAGAGCATCCCACGAGTGCCGATCCATCTAACAGAAGCGCCGCGGCTGGACAGCTGGAGATGTTGGCCAACAGGACGCCGCACAGCACGCTGGTGAGCCCAGTAGACGTGGGACGAACCCAAGACCCAGATAATGGCTACTGAAACGAGACTAAGCAGATGTTGAGTGGATGTATCGACGACAAACATCAGACCGCCAACGACCCCGGTGTTGGATGGCATGGTAAGGGGTGCCCAGATCCGCCAGATAGGTAGCACCACCCGAACGAAATGAATGCGGCGTGATATATTGTCGAGAGCCGGACGTACGCAAAGCCTGATGGAGCACGGCCCGAAACTGCGCGACTGTGAGCGGGGTCTGAGCCTGGTGAGAAAGGAACAGTCCCGACCGGGAGCCGCGAATGGCAAGAAATGTGGTGGCCGCGCGCAGCGGGCAGATATGTCGATCAGTCGGCAGGCACGGAATGCGAATATGAGCGGGAGGACCACATTGGTTCGTTTTAGAATGCCGGAGCCAAACGTCAATGGCGGAGCCGCACAACGAGACATCGCGAAGAAATATAGCATGTCCAAAGTCGGCCTTGGACACAGCGGCCAGTTCCCCCACGCGGAACAGTCCAAAAAAGGCCATCGTAAAGGCAGACGTAAACAAAGCGACCTCATGTGGCGACGAGCATATGCGAGGAAGCACGCGGAGCAAGGTGCGCAGCAAAGGTATTGTCACTGGAGCAGGACGAGATGATGAAGGCGTCAAGCGACGGACCCCGGTCAATAGTTGGCGAATGAGGTAAGTCGAAGTGGGATTTCGCATACCCCGGAGTCGATGCTGCCGACCGATGGCAGCCAGGTAGGTGGAAATGGTTGAAGCAGAATGCTGGGAGCGATGAAGCCCCGCGATAAACCCGACGATAGCATGTTCCGGGAGCGGCCAGGAAACGGCCAAGCGATGCTGGTGTGCGAAATCGAGATAAGCCCGTATGGCGGTGCGATACGTGCGGTGAGTTTTTGGCGCCCGGGAGGAAGTCAAAAGCAGCGTTACATGTCGACGCAGGTCCACAGGCACCTGGGAAATGGTGTTGGCGTTCGGGCGGCGGACGGCGCCAGTCGACGGAAACGTTTCATCTGGAAACGAGAGAGGCTGTCAGCGAGAGCATTATCACGAGACGCGATCCATGAAGCACGCAAGGAGATGTTGTGAGACAGGAGCAGCAGGACCAGCTGGCGCAACAGGGCCATGAGCGGCTTGCATTTGGAAGTTTGGTCGTTGATGGCGCGGACCACGGTAATGTTATCACAGTGTAAATGGAGGCGATGATTCCGGAGGCGACGCCCCCAGACGCTGATGGCCACTAAGACTGGGAACATCTCGAGGACACCCATATTGCGGGTCAGGCCCAAAGCATGCCAAGGAAGGGGCCACTTGCCAAAAGCCCAAAGGCCGTTGAAATAAGCGCCAAAGCCGCCGGACTGACCACCACAAGCGTCCGTGTGGAAATTGATGTCGGTATCATGGAGCCAGGTCGCAGAAGGGAAAAGGTAGATCCCATTGAATGACGTGAAGAACTGTAACCACGTGGCCAAATCGGCACGCATGCCAGAATTAATTCGGATTTTGTGATGCGGCTTAGAAAATCCCTGCAGGGCATCAATCAGGCGACGACAAAATGGGCGGCCCGGACGAATCGCCTTGCACGCAAATTGTAATGAGCCAATGAGCGACTGTAGTTCACGGACCGAGATTTTACGGCAGCGCAAAGCCATAGAGATTTTGGACTGAATGGCTGTGAGCTTCTCAGCAGGGAGACGCACCGCGTTAGCCAACGTATCGAGTTCGAGACCAAGGTAGCAGAGCTTCGAGGTGGGCGAGACCGTTTTTTCATGAGCAATAGGTACGCCAAGATCAGAGCAAACGCGATGAAACATGTCAAGACTGTCTGAGGCCTGGGACGTGGCTGGCGGACCACAGAACAGGAAGTCATCGCAGTAGTGCAAGATGTGTGGGTTGCCGGACCGCTGCTTAACAACCCATTCCAAAAATGTCGAGAATTTTTCAAAAGTTGCGCACGACACGCTGCAGCCGAAAGGTAAGCATTTGTCGAAATAATACATGTCGTCCAGTTTAAAACCAAGTTGATCGAAATCGCCCGGGTAGATGCGAAGATTACGATAAGCAGCCTCCAAATCCCCGCGCGCGAGCAAAGTCCCGGCCCCAAGGGACTGGATGGTGGCAACAGCAGCGTCAAAACTGGTATATGTGACAGTAGTGAATTCGCGCGGAATATGATCATTGAGCGACTGGCCTGTCGGATAGGAGAGGTGATGGATGAGACGGAATGAGTCAGGTTCATGTTTAGGCACCAGTCCAAGCGGCGACACGCGGAGCGTTGGAATTGGAAGAGCACAGAAAGGACCAGCAATGCGACCAAGGCGAACCTCCTTAAGGATCTTTTCCCGGACGACCTCGGGACGGTCACGAGCAGACTTGAGGTTCGGAGCGTCAGTTGGCATACGCGGGCCAGTATAATGGAGTGGAAAACCATGAGTAAAACCGAACCGGAGTTCCCGCGCGACTTGGTGGCGAGGGTACCTCCCAAGCCACCAACACAAATAGTCTAGATTAACGGCGGAAGGGGCGAGCTGGTAGACGCTGCTGGCGACCGCCGCGGGCTGAGCGGCGAAAGTCTTGTCCATGGGCAGCGGTTGCGGCATGAGGCTCTGAGCAGATGTTGCAGATGTGTCGAAAACGACAGTTTGGCCAGGAGCAGCGGCCGGCGTTGAATTCAAAACAGACGGGACTGGGACGGCCCGGACGCGTGGGAAAATTGTCCGCACGCCCGGAGGCACGAACCGGAGGCGGAGTCGGCTGCGGAGGTTGCCGAACCTGGGGCGTCATGACCAGCAGCCAAATGTTAGGGTCGATGGTCTGCCAAGGAGTAGCTGTATTACCATCCCACTTCAACCGAAATTGGGTATCGTACACCTGCCAGGCAGATCCCCCACATTTAGCAGCCGCCCAACGAATGGTGCGCAGGTAACGCAAAAGGGGCTGGGCCGACGATTCAGGGTGAACGTCGAGGTATACCGAAATGAAAGTGAGAAAAGCATCGGTCCACGAGTCAACAGACGTTATTGGAGCAGCATGCCCGCTTGGCGCAACACGGATTCGCCCGGAAGCAGAGACAACCAATTGATGGGGGTCAACGGTATGAATAGAGGCGGCAGGTTCCTGCAGCTGATCCAAATTGATAAAATCGCCCCGGAAAATTTTGTCGCGAATAGATCGGGAAACATGAGAGCCATAGCCATCTGCCGCCGTAGGAATCGGCAAGGGGGCGTCCCAAGGGGAGACCAGCGAGGATGGAAAACTAAATAAGGCATTACCCGGATCAGTTCTGTCTCTTGCCGGAGCGTTCGGTCGGTGGATCACTGAAGCCACACGGGAATCCTCGCGGCGGCGGAGAGAAGTGGAGCTGTCATCAGAACTGCTGCGACGACGGGTCGACAAAGGAGACGCTGATGGTGACCTGGATCCATAGCGCGGAAACTTGGGGCGCGGAGAACCATCCTGTCGGCGACTAGCCTGGCGACGAGACTGACGACTGGGCTGACGACGAGGCTGACGAACAGGATCGCGGCCACGAGAATGGGAAACCCGGCCACGGGAGGCGCGGCGTCCCCGTCCAGAGCCACGAGCAGGCCTGCCACGCGAATACTGACCACGGCCGCGCACCCGTGAATCAGCCACAGATGACACACTGGCCGAACCCCGAGAAGAAGGCCCAACACGGTCACTGGAAGCAGGACCAGCACGAGACGAGCTGGCAGACGCATCCTGGCGACTGCTACGAGACGAACGGTCGCGGGCCCGACCGCGAGATCCCGTACGAACCATAAGAGAAATATGTGATTGCCACCGAACGACAAACACAAACAGGGAAACACGTGCGCTACCCACGAAAATAGGTAACGCCGACGGAACAGGACGCAGACAGAACGCACAAGGAACAAGATGATAGACGAATAAATGAAGGCTGGCGAAGAAACACGGTGACGGATGGAAACAGATAGGATTTGACGACACACAACCGAGCGCGATGCGTATAATTCAAAAGTGAATTGCTTTCTCAGTTACCGGAAGGAGGCAGCATTCCGGGCGGATGTAAAATGCCGACTTTAAGTTCGGCCGATACGGAACGGATCGTACCGAAAAACCGGAATGTCTGCCGGATGACAGGATCAAAGAACCACATAAATCACCCCGAACCTTATCGGCCCTGGGTGCATTAAATGAAAGGCACGGGCCAATCACAACGATTATTTACGCAAACAAATTACCCATAATAATTATCATACGAACGGTCGAACCTATGGAAAAAACTAATTCCGTAAATTTATTCTTAATTCGAAATCGACTGTGCTTCTATTCTAATTAAGGACGTTCGGTTTCGTGACTGTGACAATTCACTTTATTATCAATTTGTAAATTTTGTGTTTACTCTTCTTCTAGAAGAGGTGCCTCGAAAAGTCAACGGGGGAATTTCATAACAAGACAAGACAAGATTACCAGAGTACTCCATGCAAAGAAATCGAGTACGCCCAATACGAATTACACCACGAAATGTTTTCTCACCTGAGACCGAAAAAGCGCAGTATTTCGTTGACTATTCAGTCGAATTGTGACCATAAACTTTCAGTCGTATTACAAAAGAAATAAATACACGGTGTATCGGTGTGTATGGTCAAGTTGTACCACAAAAAACTGATTGTAGGACTCCGCTACGCGTCGTCCTACAATCAGTTTTTTGTGGTACAACTTGACCATACACACCTCTACACCGTGTATTTATTTCTTAAATGTACATGTATATGTGCCGGTATAGCCCTTTGGTGAAAAATAAGGATTTTTTTTAGCAAAAACTATTATATATACCCCACAGCTGGTTCAAAGTTGTGGGATATATATAATTTATGTAACATGCCCAGAGTAAATTTTGTCAATCTTGTATTAAATATATATACCCCACAATTGGTTACAAATTATAAGCCATCTAAATATAAATATATATTTTTTATAGCAGTAGGATCCGTCCCTTTGTCCGTGTGTCTGCGCATTTTTCTCCAAGAAACCTGGACTGATTGAACTAAATTTGGTGTGATGATTTGGGTCACCCTGGCGGAGGTTATAACAACATTAATTTTTTTTAATTTTTTTTTATTTCTTGTTTTGTTTTTAATTAAAACTGTTTAAATAATTGTAACGTGCGCTAAGCATACAAATGCACAGTAGACCCAACTACATGTATGGTTTTTAGTGAAAATTAAAAAAATTTGAGCAAAAACTATTATATATACCCCACAGCTGGTTCAATTTGGTAACGAATAATAATTTAATTGGTCAAGAATATAAAATGGAACAAATTCACTGCTTTTTATATTATAGGATAATAGGGGAAAATCTGGGGAATTTTCCCCACTATTTTAATACTGAGAGGCAAGAATTTTTTCAGCCTCAAACCAGACTTAAGTCCATTATACAGTAATTTCCCTATACAATGATGAAATTTACAAAACATGTGAATGAATTTGAAATTTTGGTGGTCGTGTCTAGTTCTGCATGGAATTGCCCTTAGTGGTTTTAAAGTTTTTGATTGAGTTGGGTAACAGCTACATGTACATGTATGGCCCTTTGGTGAAAAATAAGGATTTTTTTTAGCAAAAACTATTATATATACCCCACAGCTGGTTCAATGTTGTGGGACATATATAATTTATGTAACATGCAGAGTAAATGTTGTCAATCTTGTATACTAAATACATGTATACATTGTACATGTATATACACCCCACAATTGGTTACAGATTATAAGCCATCTAAATATAAATAAATATTTTTTATAGCAGCAGGATCCGTCCCTTTGTCCGTGTGTCTGCGCATTTTTCTCCAAAATAGCTGGACTGATTTAACTAAATTTGGTGTGATGACTTGGGTCAGCCTGGCAGATGTTATAAGAACATTAATTTGTTTTTTTAAATTTAAATTTCTTTTTTTGTTTTGAATCAAAACTGTTTAAATAATCTTAACGTGTGCAAAGCATACAAATGGACAGTAGGCCCAACTATGGTTTTTGATGAAAATTAAGTATTTTTGTGCAAAAACTATTATATATACCCCACAGCTGGTTCAATTTGGTAACAAATAATAATTTAATTGGTCAAGAATATAAAATGGAACAAATTCACTGCTTCTTAAATTATAGGATAATAGGGGAAAATCTGGGGAATTTTCCCCACTATCTACTGAGAGGCAAAAAAACTTTCAGCCTCAAACCAGACTTACATGTAAGTCCATTATACATGTACATGTACTAGTATGTCATGAAATTACAGTAATTTCCCTGTAGAATGAAGAAAATTACATGACATGAGAATGAATTTGAAATTTTGCAGTTCTGCATGGAATTACCCTTAGTGGTTTTAAAGTTTTTGATTGAGTTGGGTACCAGCTGCATGTATGGCCCTTTGGTGACAATTGAAAATAAGGATTTTTAGCAAAAACTATTATATATACCCCACAGCTGGTTCTAAGTTGTGGGATATATATAATTTATGTAACATGCACAGAGTAAATTTTGTCAATCTTATATTAAATATATATACCCCACAATTGAATGAATTTGAAATTTTGGTGGTCGTGTCCAGTTCTGCATGGAATTACCCTTAGTGGTTTTAAAGTTTTTGATTGAGTTGGGTAACAGCTACATGTATGGCCCTTTGGTGAAAAATAAGGATTTTTTAGCAAAAACTATTATATATATACCCCACAGCTTGTTCAAAGTTGTCGGATATATATAATTTATGTAACATGCACACAGTAAATTTTGTCAATCTTGTATTAAATATATATACCCCACAATTGGTTACAAATTATAAGCCATCTAATAAATATTTTTTATAGCAGTAGGATCCGTCCCTTTGTCCGTTTCAACTGTGCGTCTGCGCATTTTTCTCCAAGAAACCTAGACTGATTTAACTAAATTTGGTGTGATGACTTGGGTCACCCTGGTGGAGGTTTATATAACAACATTAATTTTAATTCTTTTTTTATTTTTTTATTTTTTTTCAATCAAAACTGTTTAAATAATTGTAACGTGCGCAAAGCATACAAACATACAGTAGGCCCAACTACATATGGCTTGTTGCCATTCATCGGAAAGCTCTCGTGTACATGTATGGTTTTTGGTGAAAATTAAGTATTTTTGAGCTAAATCTATTATATATACCCCACAGCTGGTTCAATTTGGTAACAAATAATAATTTAATTGGTCAAGAATATAAAATGGAACAAATTCACTGCTTCTTATATTATAGGATAATAGGGGAAAATCTGGGGAATTTTCCTCACTGTTTTGAGTGTTTTCTGAGAGGCAAGAATTTGTTCAGCCTCAAACCAGACTTAAGTCCATTATACATGTATGTCATGAAATTACAGTAATTTCCCTATACAATGAAGAAAAATACATGACATGAGAATGAATTTGAAATTTTGGTGGTCGTGTCCAGTATATACAATGTATATACCCCACAGCTGGTTCAAAGTTGTGGGGTATATATAATTTATGTAACATGCACAGAGTCAATTCTGTCAACCTTGTATAGATACATGTATACCCCATACTTGGTTACAAATTATGAGGCATATAAATGTATATATATGTACAGACACCTGGACCAATTTATCTAATTCATATAAATAGGCAATTTTCTAAAATTCAATTGAGAGACACATACATGTACAATGTGTATAATATACTAGTACAGAAACAATGTATTTTAAGTTAGTAATTACTATTAGTACTAATCTCTTTGTTAATTTTCCATTTGAATGATAACAAACCTGAACTCGAACTATTTGAAGTTTCAACAGGTGAAAGCTAGATAAAGCCAAACATACTGTACAGTATGATTCTGTTAAACTGTTAAACTTGAATCTATTTTGTAAAAAAAATAAAAAATTGTCTGTCAATTTTTTTTTGGGGTGCCTTGAGGTTGGGCGTCCAAACCGGTAAACGGTATGAAAAAACGGCCTGGATACATGTATGTCCCTGATATATATATATATATGTATACAAGGTTGACAAAATTTACTCTATGCATTATACATAAATTATATATATCCCACAACTTTGAACCAGCTGTGGGGTATATATATAATAGTTTTTGCTCAAAGATACTTAATTTTCACCAAAGGGCCATAGTTGGGTCTGTCGTCCGTTTTTGCATGATCATTTAAACAGTTTGATTTAATGTACATACATATATACATGTACATGTATATGTATTTATTTACATTTATATGTACATTATATGCCTCATAATTTGTAACCATGTACATGTATGGTGTACATGTATGTCTATACAAGGTTGACATAATTGACTCTGTGTGCATGTTACATGAATTATACATGTAACCATGTATATACCCCACAACTTTGAACCAGCTGTGGGGTATATATAATAGTTTTCGCTCAAAAATACTGAATTTTCACCAAAGGGCCATAGTTGGGTCTGTCGTTGTTTTTTGATGAATTTAAACAGTTTGGTTTTATGTACATACGTATATACTACTAGTAGTACATGTATAATATTTATTTACATTTACATGTACAGTATATGCCTCATAATTTGTAATCGAGTATGGTGTATGTTACATGAATTATATATGTACATGTATATACCCCACAACTTTAAACCAGCTGTGGGGTACATGTATTAATAGTTATTGCTATTAATTTTCACCAAAAACCATAGTTGGGCCTACTTTCAGGTGCCTAATAATCGTGATTGCCTAATAATAGTGATGGGTACTGATTTAGGCTGAAATTAATAATAGTGATGGCAATTTCACTCTACATGTATGTATGTCTCAATGCCAAATAATAGTGATCGTTGGCATTTTCTCCAAAATCGTGCTGACACTATTACTAGGCACCTGAGAGTACTGCCCGTTTGTACGGTTTGCGCATATTACGATAATTTAAACAGTTTTGATTAAAAACAAAGCAAGAAATTTAAAAAAAAAACTAATGTTGTTATAACCTCTGCCAGGGTGACCAAAGTCATCACACCAAATTTAGTTAAATCAGTCCAGGTTTCTTCGATGAACAAAAACGGTTGACAGACACAACAACATGTACATGTATGGCCCTCGGTCAAAATTAAGTATTTTTGAGCAAAGACTATTATCCCACACCTGGTTAACAGTTGCGTGGTACGGTATATATAGTTTATGTAACATGTTTTTCGTCGCGGTAGACAACAAAGAGCGTTATCAATTAGGCCAAAAAAAAAAACCTCTTTGTTTCCGATACCCTGCCTGGCTGAGATTTTCTTGCCTGCCTCAATTTTTTTTTTTTATTTCCTTCAGAAAGTTAGTCTTTATAGTAAACTGTTAAGAGTGTTAATGTGGTCAATATTTATCGTTTTCCCAATGCCAAAAGCAAAAATAAGTGGGTCATTAAGCTCAACATTGGTAGAGATCTTACTGCAGGTGAATGGACAACATGTTTTTATCCAAGGTTATAAAAATAAATTAGCAATTGTGACATTTAAATGTAAAGAGCGTCCATGCTTCCATCTCCCAAAAAACATGGGTTGCCATCCGCCATCTTGGATTTTACTCTTTGCATGACTTAATACTTTGGCACATCCAACAAGACGACATTCCTAATCCGATCATCACCAAACTTTCGAAGTGACTTCTAGAATTTCATTGAAAAATATAGCCGCCAGTGGCCATCTTTGATTTCAAATTTGAATGCATCAGCACCCCATGCAATCATCATTTATTGGATAATTGTTTTCACAAGATATTAAAGCATGTTTAGGATCACCTCTGGATGGGAGCCATCAAATTTTTTTCCAAATTTGTTGGAAGACACTTGGATTTTACTCTATGTATGCCTAAATCCTTTGTCACAACTTGCAGACGATGTCCCTTGTCCGATCGCCACTAAACTTCATGGGATAGGTGCCGTTGACCTCAAATATTTAAACTTAAAGAGGCACTAATAATTAGCAATGAAGTGTGTTTATTATATCAGCTGAAACGAGAGACGGTATATAACTTACTTTATTATACGCTCAACAGTGAATTATAGAAAAAAACGCGTTTAGATAAATATCGATATCACCCAGAAGGGGATATAGAAGAATATACTTTCACACTAGCTCGCGCGTGCGACCGATTCACTTGCGTGTACCAATGCTCTACCGGAATATTTCAAAATCCACGCGCATCAGTAGAGTTATCTTTCCTCTTCTATACTTTGTACGTCTGTATTGTTTACGTTTTGCGGAAAATATGGAAGGCCATTCTACACTCGTCGGAGATGATCTTTGGGGGAATTTCCAATTAGATGAAGAAATATCACTTGAGGAGTTATTTAAAGAGATTGATGAAGATTCGACAAAAACGGGAACAGTTTCTTGTGCTGGTGATGCTGGAAGTGGAACTAAGTTGGACCCTGGGCCTAGCGCCAGTAGCGGTATATTGTTTGATGAAATCGACGGAATTAACCCTCACCCTGACCCTGTCATCACTGCACCTTCAAGTTCAGCTTCAGCTCATTCTGTGTACAGTGTTGGAAACCAGGGAAGGATGGACAATCTGAGGTTTGTAAAAATGTCTGGAGGTGATGTTGATAATTTCAACCAAGATCAGCAGAATGTGAACACAAAAAGAAAGACTGAGTATGACTTGAAGTTGTTGAGTCTGTATGCTTTGGAAAGTGGTGAAACCAGAGTGATAGAGCAAATTCCACCGAATGAACTTTGTGAACTCATTTCTGAATTCCTGCTGTCGGTGCGGAAGAAGGATGGCTGTGAATTTGAGCCAACACTGCGCGCCTACATATCATCTTTTGATAGATATTTAAGGAGTAAGAACTATGAAGCGTCACTCATAACCGACCACAGATTTGCCAAATGCCGACAAACACTGAAAAACAAACAGAAGCAGTTAAAATCTATGGGTCGAGGAAACAAACCACATGCTGCAGATCCACTGTCTCAAACTGACATAGATAAACTTTTTGATGCAAAAGTACTTGGACCTCATAATCCAAAATCACTGCTAAATTCAATGTGTTTGATGTGTACGCTACATTTCGGCATGCGAACTGGCCAAGAAACTTACTCACTGAAATGGGGTGACGTTGAAGTAAGAGAAGATGAGGCGGGCAGGAATTATGTGATATACACCCAAGAGCGACAAACGAAAACGAGGAGTGGAGAAAACCCAAGGGATGTGAGGAAAGTAAAACCCAGAGCGTATTCAACAGAAGACAAATTGAAAGATCCAGTCACATTATATCAGCTATTTGCAGAAAAAAGACCAGCTGAAATGTGCGCGTCTGACTCACCATTTTTCTTGGCCATGAATCATCAAGGGTGGATGAAACTGGGAAAATCGTGGTACAAAAAAAATGCATTTGGATTAAATAACATCTATGCGATAATGAAGAATATGTTCACTGATGCTGGACTAGAAACCGACAAGCGAATAACAGCTTACAGTGTGAGGAAACACCCTGTGCAGTCATTGTGTGATGAAGGTGTACCTGCCCATCAAATAATTCAGGTGTCAGGACATAAGAATGTTAACAGCCTCCTGAATTACAGTAAAATAAATCCAGAACAAAGTAGGCAAATATCTGATATTCTATCTGACAATGACAGGAATTCAAACAACATTTCTCCAAGAATTCAGCCTGAAAGCAGTGAAAGTGCATGTACCTGTGTAGCTGTACCAACCCCCAGTCTCTGTGTAAAGAGGCCTGTTGAAATCTCATTTCCAAGTCATGGTGAAATTTGTGACAATTCCGGACAGTTGCCGAAGTCGGTATTCAGTGGTAATACATTTCATGGAGCCGTTAATGTATATTTCCAGGCCTCACAGAAGCACAGCATTACAAATGAAATGAACCTCAACCGGAATGAAAAGCGTTTCAAACGCATTCGGGTGATAGACAGCGACAGTGATTGAATTTATTGTGTTTACAATTTCTGGTCGGTGTTTCCACTGTTTCCGGTTTAATTTATCATTCCAAGTTCAAGTTTGTGCTGAAGAACAACAAAGTGAAGGGAGTTATTGTGATTATTTAATTTACATAATATTCACTCATATTATTACAGTTATAATTAAAAACTATGTTATGTTGAAATTGGACATATTTATGGGGGAAATAAAGGGAAGAATACGGGAACTATATTTTTAAATTCCGCGGATGGTGAAGCAGTATTGCGTGAAGCGGCACCGATCAGCTGATGGCTTCAAAAATGGTGTATTTTGAAGACGATTGTGAGATCATTTATCGTCGTAAATGGTGAATTTCTTTGGATATGCGTATAATAAAAAGAATATCTAGTGTTTTTGAGTGGATACCGAAAAATATGTCATGAGTGAGCGAGACAAATGTTTATTTAAAAACACTAGATATCCTCTATTTATCCGGAGAGTGCCATGTTATATTAGGCGCTGTTAGGTGAATAATGGCTGCGGACACACGTACCACAGTAGCGATGGCATAGTAGGTGTGACAATTTATTATGGTGGAGTTTTGTGACAATTTGTTGTCATAATTAATATTCCATAGCAAGCCATGTCGCCATCTGCACATTCGCACAATGAGTCTACCAAGCTCTACCAGCGACGGTCGATCTCTCAATGTGTATCTACCTGAATGCCTTGTCGATGTTGATCTTTACTCAACACGCAGTGTTATATTTTGCATGCTAAGACACAGGCCACTTGATAACTTAATGAATAACCCATCCCAACAGCCATGATTGTTCTTACTAATGACATTAATATAAGTAGATAAACATGCATGCTTTGAGATCATATACAAAAACGTACCACAATAATGATATGTGAGTCAATGAGGAATTACCACCAGGCCACTGTCAAACACAATTCTGGACGATCTATCGTACACTTATATATCCTTATATATATCGTCGTGAATACAATTTAGCAAAACGTAATTAGTAGAGATCAACCTTTGTGAAAGGCAATAGTTAATTGGTCCAGTCGACTCATTGTGCGGAAAATCAGCGGGCGACATGGGTAGCTATGGCACAGAATTATGACTGACCAATTGTCACCAAACTCCACCATAATAAATTGTCACACCTACTATGCCATCGCTACTGTGATACGTGTGTCCGAAGCCAATGTTTTTAAATGACTTGAAGGAGCAGTAATAATTTATTAATTCTTCACACGATTTTGCAGCATGTCCACTGGAATGTCATGTAAAATGATGGACAGGTTATCCCCTAGCAGATATTGATATAAATTTATAATTTGAATTAAGCGATCGGTAAAGTGTGATTGATGCGCTTTTTCCCAATTTTGTCATGTTGCATAAAACTTACCGACTGAAGAGAAAATTCATAGCTGAATTCAGCTAGGATTACTAAATTCAGCTAGTACAGGGCTCAAAATACATCTTATTTTGCAAGAATCATTAGCTGAATAAAGTTAGTCATAAAGCACTGAAAATTTATAAGTTTCACGAGAATCATTAACGATTATCGGTTCGGTGATACTCGTCGAATCTTAAGGCCTGCAGGATAGTTGAATTCAACTATACTGTAGATGAATTTTCATAATTCCCAGACCTTTACAGTGTATTACCATAAGAAAAAAGGGAAGAATACGGGAACTATATTTTTAAATTCCGATATGTTCCTTTTAGAGACTCGGACCTGGAATCAACAAAATAATCAATACACTGTTATTCGATACAGAATAATCAATACACTGTTATTCGCTTGTCGGTTTCTAGTCCAGAATCAGTGAACATATTCTTCAATGAATACACATACACAGAATAATCAATATATCGGTGAATACACTTTCATTTAAAACTTAAAATTTAATGTACTGAGTGTAATGTTCCTTTTAGCACCAGAGACTCGGACCTGGAATCAACAAAATAGTCTTTACCAAATACAACAATAATCATTTATTCAAAAAATCTTTTCCAGGATCATGTTTCAGACTACTGCCAGAACTGATACCTTCTACTATTGAAATCTGCCGTGACTACCCAGTGGTGTAAAATGGCCCATGAAATTGATCTCATCACCTGATCCTGCAGGCTGCACGGAAGTTTTCTGCAAATGTGATAATAAGTTGTGAGTATATTTAAGACAAATTACTTACATTAATGCTCTCCTTAAAAGTTGTGGGGTTTATATCATTTATGTTGTTTAAAACCAAGTACATGTCTGTCAATTTTGTTATTTAAACCATGTTCTTAAAAGTTAATGAGTAAAAATGTATACACATACACAGAATAATCAATATATTGGTGAATATTTGAAAACTGTACAATTATTTGGAAGATTGCATTACGCTAAATTCAAAGTTCAAATTCACAGAAAAAAACATTTCCATGTCGAACCTGATGACTTACCATGAATTAGGGTTTGCTTCGGCACGCTGGAATTTTATTGCTATTGCCATGGCGTAATCAAGCAAAGTAGTAAAATATGCCACCCCTGTTACTAACAAACAACAATCCGCTTACACCAATTGCAGTCATTTCATACCACCAGAATATATTTATTGTTATTGCCTTTTGTTAATTCTTGGAAATAATTGAGCTTGAATAAGCTCATGATATTGAATATGTTTAAAATCCCTATAAGCATGGGTGAACTCACACATTTATTGCAAAAAGGTACAAAACTGATTACTCTGTGGGCCATGAACTTAAAGAGTTCCAAGTTGATCGTATTTGCATAAGTATCAACACGTTGTACCAATCCAAATATAATAATAACTGTTTTCTTTGGATGAGTATTTTTTTAACAAATATAAATATTCACTGGTAACAGGAGTGACATTGGTAACAGGGGTGACATCTTGGTAACATGAATGGCCTTATGGAAGTTATGGTCTCTATTTTGAATAGAACTGTGCTATCAATTTCTGATATTTTATATGTGGCAAATTTAATGAAGTTGACCATGGCCTGAATGGGGGGGGGTCTTGCAAGATATCAAACAACAAATATAAAATAAAACATATATTACTTCTTTTTTTTCAAATGGATTATATTGAATTTCCTTCTTGTGATGAAAAGCGATGACTGCTGACTTTGGTGATATTCATTGACAAGAACTGGCTAATCAAAGTGTTGTTGGCAATAAATGTTCAGTGCACATATCTGTTGCACATGTTACTGTCACTCCTGTTACCAAAAAAGTAACAGGAGTGACTTACAATGTATATGGCAGTTAATGATACATTTCTAAAAATGTATTTTTATTTGAAAATTAAACTTATGTTTTGCATAAAAGACTCATTCTAGAATATGAAAAACGTATTCCTGATACGTATTCCTTGCTATACTCTTGGTAACAGGAGTAACATAGAAATTTGTAACAGGAGCAATGAGATCAATATTTTCAAGTTTAAATGAAGAAATTGCATATTCCAGTTATAGTCGTTTTGTTCATGTTTCATGGACTGGATTGGATATGTGAGATTTATCTGATCTCTTCAGGAAAAAAATATAGTCTATACTGTTCAATGTAGAAAAATAACATTCAGAAATTCATGACATGGACTTATGTTGGCTCTGTAAAAATCCAACCGCTCAGACTTTGGTTCAGTTTTTTGTCTGAATATCCTAATTATCATGGCACATGTACCTAGAAACAATTATTTGGTTTTCTCCTGTTGCACAAACTTCTGTAATTATAGGACCAATGGTTGTAACATCAAATTGTACACTTTTCAGACATTCACCCATATACCCAGTCTGAGTAAACTCATACCTAAATATTCATTACAACATTGAATATAAGGTCTGACGGATAACATCGATATTTCATTTCCAAGTCCTCGGGATTCCGTAATCTGATTGATTGCGTAAATTATTTTCCGTCCAATGAAACCGTATGGGTTAATAAACAAGTGTCAGTGGGCGGAGCTAGACTCCCATAATGTCACCTCTAAATATAGTAACAGAGCGGAATTTCTCCGATCGAAAGCGATGCTTGCAAATACAACAGACAGAAACAATGGCTTCGAAATTATATATTCGGTACGATTCGGATTAATTTGAAGGATGTGCTAGACCTGATGGATAGGCCTGCGCATGGTACCAACTTGGCCTCCCATAAATATAAATAGAACTCACTCACGTCCGTGTATTTGATTTACTTTATTGTACCATGGTTTGCAAATCAAATTATTTGTCGTAAAAAAGTCATCTGAAAGTTAACACCGAGGAAATGACTTAATTTTATGCTTTTAAATAGTTCTAAAGCATCATTTTTGATGACGACCTTATTTTTTGCTCTCGGATGCAGCTTTCCGGGTGATGCAGCGAGTTCATCTCCCGAAAAAGAATAGTCGCACACACGACAAATATTATCTGCTGTAATTTTATATGTCGCGACACCAGGGGACACAGGCCATTACTATTATTGCGAAGCACAACAAATAACACGTGGGGACACCTGTCAATCATCGATGTATTTTTTTAAATCCGTGACGTCATTTTGGGGAAGCTCTTCGCTGAATAGAAATGGTTTTGGCTACATAAGCTCCAGACTCTATATTTCAAATATAGAGTCGACGTTCACCCAGACTGCCATATACCGTAAATGTCCCATAGCTGATTCATAATTATGGGCATCAATCAAGTTTTTAGTCAAGTTTTTCAAAAACTCGACTTATGGTTTGACGAGGGACGGTTGGCGGGCGGGCGGACCTAAAGAATGCCTTATAACTTTGACATTTGTGAACGGATTCAAAAAGTTTTTGGTATGTCAGTTGCTCCCAATGACTATTTACTGCCAGTAGAAAATGGGTCACATTCGAACTTTTTTACAAGAGTTATCTATCTTAGATGGTTTTTAGTTAAGTTTTTCACTGTTAGCGCGATAACTCACGCAAATATTAACCAATTTCAACAATATTTGGTACCGTATATGAGACTCTTGCAACAATATCTCGGACGAGTTCGTAAACCAGGTTTGTCCGAATTTTTTTCCCTGAGTTATGTGTCTTAGTTTGTCTATTTTTTAGCAATTTTATCACCGTTAGCGCGACAACTCGATGTAATATTAACTGATTTCAACAATATTTGGTATTATGTGTCTCCTGCAATAATATCTCGGACGAGTTCGAAAACCAGGTTTGTCCGAATTTTTTTCGCGGAGTTATGGGTCTTAGTTTGTCTATTTTTAGCAATTTTATCACCGTTAGCGCGATAACTCGATGAAATATTAACCGATTTCAACAATATTTGGTATATGAGTCTCCTGCAACAATATCTTGGACGAGTTTGAAAACCAGGTTTGTCTGATTTTTTTTCCGCAGAGTTGCATTTTCCCCTCGGCGGATACAGGACCCGTTCCCCAAAACCTATCGGAAAGCCTGATATACCGCACAGCTGGTTCAAAGTTGTGGGGTATACATGTATATAATTTATGTAACATGCATAGAGTAAATTTCGTCAACCTTGTATATATATATACTTATACCATAATTGCCTACTATATTGTGTATATAACACCTATTTTGTAAATTTCATCTATACAGCCTACTGTGGGTATAAAGATTCCTACTGTTGGTATAAATTTCTACTGTTGTGTAAATATTTCAATGGCCCTTTATGGGTTAAGCGTTTATACACATAGTGGAACGACGCGGCAGTTGACCTCTGGCGGCATCGCTGTCGAAATTTAGCCCAATTTTTAGTCACGCCTGCTTCGCGAAGTAAATACACAATTTTTCCGACTCAAAGCACTCTGAAATGCGATAAGTGGTCTAAACACAGAGATATATACAATCCATTTCCATATATTGTGTCGAAAAATGACAGATTAAAGTTAATTTAACGATGTTTTATGCTAGCTGCACTGACAAAGTACACATTTTATCTTGGTCGGCGACAGCTGCTGAAAATGTAAACAATAACATGTGCGTCTGCCATCCGTGTTTAAAGCGAATGACGGCTTACACTTTTACATCAAGGTAGATAATGTTATATCACATGAAATCCCCATAATATCATTGGAAAATCCATTACATATATTCTTATCTGTCACTAGTGTGTAATCGCCGGGAAACTTGGCATTGCGTAATCGCCGGGAAACTTGGCATTGCGGCAAGTAAATTACCGCGTGGATTAATACTATTTAGGAAAGCCGCGCTTGAAACTATTACTAGACATTGCATAATGACTGCTTTGTTCATTGAAGTTCAATTATTGTCCAACTTAGTTGCATTTACGGAAATAGGCACAAACACAAAGAGGCAAATTAGGGGACTACATTGTATATGGTTCGTCGCAAGGCAGAGCGTGCAATACCGTCGTATACTGCTGTGAAGCGTCTCAGCCAACGCCGTGCATCTATGCATTTTACATGCATTTTTCAGCTACTTTTGATGATTTTGATTTGATAAAAGGCAAAAATCTCTAGTTTTTTCATGTGATATACAAGATCTTCAACCCGTTATGTTGGGATATATGATTTTATGAAACTCGTTTCATAAATTTGATTCACAACTCGTCTACGACTCGTTGTGAGTTGTGAATCAAATTTATCAAACTCGTTTCATAAAATCTTATATCCCAACATAACTCGTTGAAGATCCTCTGTATCTGCAATGAGGGAAATCTGAATGTGTATTCATATCAGCTGACTGATGCCCTAGAAAGTGGCGAATTGCCTAGAAGTATGTATTGCTACGCACGACCCACATTCCCGATAGCTTAAAATATTTGGGTCACTCGGTGCGCAGACATTTTAACAGTCACCAACAGAGTAGCAATATATTTACGAAGCGACCAAAGAAAAATAATTATGGTATAAACAAAATACACCCATGGTAAGCAAAACCACAATACGACTTGTGGTGAAATTTTGTTATGGGTGTATTCTATATATACATGTACCCCACAATTGGTTACAAATTATGAGGCATATAAATATAAATAAATATTTTTTATAGCAGTAGGATCTGTCCCTTTGTTCGTCTGTCTGCACATTTATCTCCAAGAAACCTGGACTGATTTAAAGATGGATTATCTCTTTAAATAACAAATTTTAAATAATTGCGTGGGTATAAAATAATAGATATGAACTGAAGACCCCTATCCGGAAAAGCTTCTATCAATTAATATTGATTTTATTTCGAATATTAAATCGGGACCGTTTGTGTTACTATTTTTAGAACAGACCATTCGGATGATACCATATTGCGATATAGAGCACTGGGCTGTTCCTATGGCTAGGCACCGAAAGTCAAATGTCCCAGATTTATTGTTTGTATTGTTTTGTTCCACAGATATAAGCGATAATGAGTAATAATTGACGTTTATTTGTGACAAAATTGAACAATAAAAATTTCTGGTCTCTGTTAACAGTAACCACTATTGTTCGTTAGCTGAACAATGACGCCTTTTTGGACCAGAACATATTCAAAATAAAATTAATATTAATCGATAGAAGCATTTCCGGACAGGAGTCTTCGATTCAAATCTAATATTTTATACCCCGGTAACTATATAATACATGTTTACAAAGAGATAATCCACCTTTAACTAAATTTGGTGTGATGACTTGGGTCACCCTGGCGGAGGTTATAACAACATTAATTTTTAAGAATTTTGATTTTAACAAAACTTTTAATTTCTTGGTTTGTTTTTTTTATCAAACTGTTCAAATTATCGTAATGTGCGCAAAGGGCACAAAAGATCTTTAGTAAAAAATTTGCATGAGGTTGTAAAAAACATGTTTTTTGCCCCTCGGGCCACCCACCACCCCGGCATACCTTCCTGCAATTTGTTTAATACCCCCCCCCCTGCAGCTACCCTCATATGAATGGTTTTGCTTTGGTTGTAATCATATTAGCTGTTTTAATTTTTTCAACATGTTCATTATCTTGCAGATGGAAAAGTAAAATATACAAAGAGACCGTGGACTGACCATGAAAATGAGGTGTTTCGGTCTTTACTTGGAGAATCCTTAAAGAAAAAGACTGTGCCAAAAAGTCAGCTATTACAACAGGTTGCTAATGCATTTAATGGCAGCAGGACCATAGCTCAACTGAGGACAAGATGTCATAATATTAATAACAAGAAACAGAACATCTGGGGTGCTATTCACCAAGCGAGACTATTTTATAAACCAGGTAGTTTATTTGGTAGCGGCTGAACGCAAAGGTATCTTTGCTTTAGCGCAAACGACACACGCTGTCGATGGTGTGATTGATCCAATCTATCAGATTTGTCACTTGTCAATTGACGCCGTCTCACGACTAATTCGTGAACACTCACCGGCCACAATCGGCATGTATATATAGCGGTATAATTTGTTGGTATAATTGTGTGGAGACTCATGCTGGCGTTAAAACATCTGCAGAATGAGTTTCAATGATATTAATGAGGTTTTTTAATTAGCACAGTGTGAAAATGAAGAGCCGAGAAGATAACGTCTCAGAAGAATTTTGTTTGTGTTTTGGTTCTGTTTGGATATTTCCTTGCCATTTCCAAAGAAATTTCTTTCCATGTATCATTTTTCCGGTGCTGGTGAATTGTGCCGGTTTCTTTGTTCTTTAATATTTTGATTCTTCTCTCCACAATGCCCAAAAACGTTTTACGCTCGTCGGCAGTGGGGGGGGGGGTCTGGAAAACAATTGCACATATAGGGCCCAAAAAGTTTTTTTCCGACCCCGATGGACCCACCACCCCATTTGTGCAAATTGTTTCCTTCAAATGTAAGGAACCCACCACTTTTCTCATGTTTTTATCCAAATTTCAAGAGTTTTTTTTAGCCGTTCTTCAATAACTGTGTTAACTGCCTTTCAATCCCATTCCACTGTCCTTTGTTGGTGCAAACTGTGGTAAAGCACAGGTCAGAAAAACGAAAAATAAACTGTATTTCCAGGTGTTTCCTGGTGTTTCCAGTATCTAACAACAATAATAAAGCATTGTGTAGGTACACTGTATGTCACAAATTGCCCTAGACCGCATTATAGCCTTAATGTATCGAGCGTGTTTAGTCTGAAGAGAACACTGGCCAGTGTAAATAGTGGTAAACAGGTCAGGGGTTCTACAATTATTTGTGCATGATCAAAGAACTCTTTAGTCTTATCCACCGGGGTGGGTGAGGGGGAGAATTGTTTTGGTTAGGTATACACATATATATATGGTTATTATACCCCCGATATTAGTCGGCGGGTATATAGTTGACGTCTCGAGCCCTCCATGCGTCCGTCCATACAAACATTTTGCGTTATAACTCAAGAGTAGGTTGTCATATTTTGATGCTCTATGACATGTGACGGACCAGAAATGGGGAACGAATATGCATAATATCACGGATTGTGAGCACCAATGCCTACCAGAGTTATCCATGGGCCCTGTTTATGAAATTCAGTCCGTACACAGTTTTTGCAATATAAGTTGAAGTGTCGGTTGTCGAATTTTGAAGTGGTTTGGTATGGTGATAGACCTGACTGATAGGGGAAGGGTGTATGCAAATATTACTGCATATCACAGGTTTCGCCTGTCGATGCATACCAGACACTGCATGAAAAGAGGAATTTACAAAAAAATAAATTATGCCTAAATTCCATGTACACAATTTACAACGGCATAAATTTATCCTAAATTTGAAATTTAGGCATATGCATAAATTTCACATTTATTCTTCCTCACAAAGTGAATAAATGCGAATAAATTCTCCCTAAATTTGAAATTCCAGATTTCGAACAAAATAGATCTGGCATGATTCTGGAGTTTAACAAAATTTATGCACTGCATAAATTTTACATGAATGTTGAAATCCAAGGGACAACATTTCAACACTTTCATAGTGTCATAACTTTGGGATCGTCTTACATATGTTTCAGAAATCTGCGAATTCGAGATATAAACGCTCTTTATGACATAAATTAAGCAAATGGGGATAAATTTCAAAGTTTATTTGAATAAATTTCAAAATTTATGTGGATAAATTTCAAAATTTATGTGGATAAATTTCAAAATTTATGTGGATAAACTTCCATTTATCTACATTTAACTGACCATCCAAATTGATCTGACATCAACGTTAGTAAATTTCAACTACATTTATATCATGAAATGTTTTTTTAAATATGGATAAATTTCGATATTTATCTTAATAAATTTCGAAATTTATCCTCATTTTTCTAAATTTAGTCATGGCATAAATTTAGAATAAATTGTGTCTAAATTCCATTCACCTAATTTATAATGGTTTTAAAATTATCCTAATTTTATAACTCAGATGTGGCAACATGCATGATTATGCACTGTGCAAATTAACATTGAAACATAAGGCGCCAAATTTCAGCACATATGTAGTGTCATTCTTTTTGGAACACTCTTAATTTTGTTTCAAAGTTCCATGTATAGATGGATAAATAAGAACCATTTTTCTGTGCTAAAAATCAGAAGAATTTTGAGGTGGAAGCCATATGACCACTGCTTACTTTGTACCAAAAGAGAATACCATTAGCTCAAAACCTAGGAACTGTTTGAAGATAAAAGATTTGAAGATAAAAAAATACATGTTACAAATTTCTTAGCCAGTACTAGTCCAAGTCTACCTGTACATAAACCAGCTAGGATATTTGGATGTGGACATGCTCGTTATTCAAATATCCTAGCTGGTGTGGGTACAAGCAGACTTGTACCTGTTCGATAACCATGAATTTCACATCATATGAATGTCTACCTCAAGATTACATGATTTATTGGGCCTATTTCACCTGTTATCATTACAATATCCAGCGGGTTTAACCATTTAATGACGGGAGATGCGCTGGTGATGCATTACATATCCTACGCCGGGTAGGGTTCTCTATTCCGAAGGTTCATTGTTCCGAAGGTTCGCTATTCCGAAGGTTCATTATTCCGAAGGTTCGCTATTCCGAAGGTTCGCTATTCTGAAGGTTTTCTGTTCTGGGCGTATTTAACCAGAAATGAATCAGAATTTGCACCCCAACACAAAAACCACACGAGGAATGAAAACTACTATTACGCTAGTATTCACTTATTGTACATGTATACACCCACGTCTAATTCCCAAATTGTCTCAGACGTCGGTTATTAATAGCAAAAAGACAGTATCAGTTTATCGTTTATTATGGAAAGTTGAAAACACGATGACTGAAATAAACTACAGGTAAGAGATATAGTTTTTTCCGAACTGGCAATCTGTATTTGAAAGAAACATCAACATTAAAGGCCCACTTAATTATCGAACCCCCAGATCACATATATAAAATATATGCCAGTATATATACCATTGGAAACAGGAAGCTCTCTAACACTGTATTATCAGCTTATCGGGTGTAATATACTGTGAACATGTTGTTTTTGTTGAGTTAACGACGTATTTTTGTGCTTAACGTTCATCTGGTTTTGTTGCGCAAAGTGTATTATTTTCATTGGAGGGGAATAACTCTATATTAAAGATAGTGTTATTCCCCTTCAATTGAAAATACATTAGGTTGAATTCTGTTGCATTCTGGGAGCCATAACGGGGGGAATCATTTTATGATTTAAGCTGTTTTCTATTTGTCTATGGGCATCTTCGGATACAGACGTTTCAACTGGTGATGAACTATAGTGTTTCAATCATATTTTATGGCACAGATTGTTATAAAAAAATAGTCGGTGACTCGAAAATTAAGTGGGCCTTAAAATTCAATAAAAATTCACAATTGCAGTTAGGTTAATCTCATACCCGTCTATTCAACGACATTCTGCTACGCAGTATTCATTAAGAGTTATAGCCCCACTGTTTTAATCCGCATTTAGCTGGCGTATTCTTGCCTCTAAGATTATTGAGATATAACGTCATACGTGAAGACATTAAATTGTATGGAAACATAGCAATTGTGTGGGCTGCCTGACGTGAATATGTTTTGTGAAATAACGGCATACTTAATGTCAAGGAAACCCAGTGGGAAACCCGCGAAAAAAGAGTCACATTTATTGTTTCAATGTTTTAAGTTATTTCCTTCATAAAAAGAGTCTTCGTGATAAAGAACCCTCTCAATACTTTAGAATATAGAATTAACCTTTATAATAAAAAAAATCTTCGGAATAGAGAACCTTCGGAATAGTGAACCTTCGGAATAGTGAACCTTCGGAATAGCGAACCTTCGGAGTAGAGACATCTTCCCCCTACGCCAGTGAGTGCTCTCATATATGAGGCCCCTGCACCACCTCCCATGGATACGGAATACAACTTAACACAGAGGGTGGAATACGGAATACCAGTTAACAGCCATATGGAATACATAAAAATATATGAAAACTTCATTTTTTGGAAGGCCTGCGTACGAATACCAGTATTTTTGGAATACCGAATACCTCCTAACAAAGGGGCTGGAATACGGCGTACCTCATAACAGGGCATGGAATACGGCGTACGAAAAAGGGGGTGGGGGCCTCATATATGCGGTCTCTCAGGGGTCCTCGCATATATAAGAGAATGTACTGACTTACAAGGTCATGGTGAATATTGTTCGGTCAATGCATTCTCTCATATAAGTTAGGGTCCTATGGGCGACACATAACATTAAGAGAATACTTTGGAAAGGGTTCTCGCAAAATTTCAGTCATGTAATTAAATTTGTTCACGAAATGGGCTATCGAAAGCCACATAAATCATGCCAATTTGATCGGAGGCTGGCCTTCACCTGCTGTGTTCGCTAACCATGTTAATGTATTTCACATAACAGGAATGTCCAGCTCAAGATTACATGATTTAGTGAGCCAATTCACTATGAATCATTACAATTGAAAGTCATATAAATCATGCTATCTTGATATGAGACCCACCTTCATCTACTGTGAAATACATTGAGGAACATGTATTCACTTCCAGTGTGATTTAGTCTTCACCAAGTGGGGTTATAATTAGTTGCAGTGATAAAGTTTATACCTTTTCTAGTCCAGCCTTTTGGTTGAGACAAATATGTGTTGCTTTATTTTTAATCCAAATTGGGGTTGTCGGTCATAAACCAAAATGTTATGAAATTGTACAAGTCGAAAAAGGGCAATAACATTATTGGACTGAACCGTACTTGAACTGTATATTTGGCTGATAAAGACACATACCAAGTTTGGTAGCTAGATTGGACATGGACACATCATGGGCTAGGAAAAATAGATTAAATTTCAATGTTACCTTTAAATTACATAAATGTACAACTCTGTGGTACAATGGTGTGGAATATATACTAAATGTATTGGATTATTGAGAAAATTTATCATTTTGGTTAGCCAGCATCTTGATTAACAATATTGCTGATAATAACAAAAAAGAATTATTAATAAAAGATTATTGAATAAATAGACAAGTCGCATCACATGCAGAGCTGACCAGCCTCCAAATAATTAAGAGCCACATCATCTGTGCATGTTATTTGAATGTTTAAGTTGTTCAAAAGTTCCCTTATTAACTATATGATATCAATTGCAAATCTTAAATGTCAAGCAGTTGGAAATGATGCCTTTTAGCTAACATTAACTAAACATTGTGGTTAACCCTTTACCCAACAGAAGGGCCCTGTGCCAATGCATTCTCTTATATATGCGAGTCGACCATAGGTCGCCTCGCATATATAAGAGAATGCATTGGCTTAACACATTAAAAATTATAAAATTGTTAAAGAATGTAAGAACAAATGGTAAAAAGTGTTAAAAAAAAGATTTTTTTTAGGCCAATGCATTCTCTTATATATGCGAGGCGACCTATGGTCGACTCGCATATATAAGAGAATGCATTGGCACAGGGCATAACTGTAACTATCACAATGTGGTCAAGGAGCCGGTTCCAATGATATCCATATTTGTATGGTTCTATTGAGACAGACCGAAGATATTTTAGGCTGTTGAAGCTTTATTTGGCCGTTTTGTTGGGTAAAGGGTTAACTACCATTAAATATACCATTGCAGCTATGGAATGTATTTATCAATGGATAAGAATGAAATGACTGAAATGACATCCATGTAATGTATCGACTCTGGTTTGAATCCTAAAATATATCCATACATTGGGAGTAAATTAGACAATGACACAATATTCTGATCCGATTAATGTTTTATTTGTTGCCTCTGGTTGACACATGTGAATGAATCATAAAAAATCACAGGAGAAATTGTCATATGTTGAAATTGAAAGTTCAATATCAAAACTAAATTAATTGTACAATTATAATTAGTTGGTTCACAAACATTTTTTAGACCAACAGTTCACCTCTATGCAACTTCCTTACAAATTATATGAATTTAAAAATTTAAAAATGAAAAGGGCTTAAATAACCTTGGAGCATCAATCATATTAACGAGAGGCCGATCACGATCGGCGGGTGTTAACCCATCCATTGGCGATAGTAAATTACTATGATCGGAATCATAAATGAGAGTTTTGATGTTGAATTATAGAGTATGCTGTTATGTACTATTATAGACAAATGTACATAACACAAATTATTGGAATTTATGGGTCACTCGCATTTATATAAGAGAATGCATTGGTACAGCTAAAGCACCGCAGCCTTGGGTTAAATGTGAAATGTGGCCTGGACATGGAATACTTGGGTTAAGAGAGTCCAATTTCAGTTTACAACAATAATGTATCAAATTATACCAAACACAAGAATTGTTTATGTTGAACACTAACCACTATATATGAACACTTTTGAGAAGAAATTCCAAGTCGAAAATGGCAAAAATAATCTATTCAGCAACATTCCAATTTTGGTTGTGATCAAATTATCCTTACTCCAGTTATCGATTGGAAACCAATATGTTATTGGGCAGAGGGATAAGACGCCCTGTTATGTATACAAACTCAAACAAGGGCCGTAACTCTGGTATAAATATAATTTGATGAAACCTGTAGTATGTGACATCACCATACGAATGGAGAATAACATCTGATGACACCCGAGGTAGAATAGGTTCGTACAGGCACAAAATTCACAAATTTTCAAATCAAATAAGGGCCATAAATCTGATTTTTTTTTGGACAAAACCTATAGTTTGTGGGTATCCTTTTCTCCAAGCTATGCTATCACCATGCCAAAGGGCAAAACTCTGATAAATAACACCCAAATTACAAGGTGATATGTTTGGATGGACATAATTTCCAAGTCAATTAAGGGCCGTAACTCCAGGTAACTCTGGTAAAAACTTATAGATGACACCTGTAATATGTCGGTATCCTTTCCTGCAACCCTTGCTATCACCAAACCAAAAGACAATAAACCACGATGTTGCCGAGTGAATCATGTTATTGTTCTGCCACTTTATTCACCAATTATTTTTATTTTCGCCGTGCTTCCTGTTTCACTAAGGGAGATAATGATAAACTGCGCATATCAATGAATGAAAACTATACCTTGTTCATACTCCATTTGTATATGAGTAATTACTGCAGTATTTCACAATTTAACAGGAATACAAAATGCATTATTTTTCTTGCACTGTAGAGACATTAGGGGCGGATGCCTATGATAAACAAGTAATGTTTGTTGAGTGGCATAATCTCTATTTGTTTAATATCATAAATATTTTAGGAAAGTCCAAAAACCTTTTCGCAAAATTGACAAGTACAAATCTGTTTGTGAGACAATCATGCTTGCAACACACAGTAAGGGGATTATATATCTGCATGTCTTGATTATTTTATTCTTAATTATGTAGTCAGGTCATCTCGTTGATGATAAATGACATTCGCCTCAACCATGAAACCGGAACTATACAATACAAGCATCATCAAACATGACAAAACAATGCCTGTGTGTGCCTAAAAATAAACCGTGTGTGTATTTTTTAACATACAGATTCTAGAACTGGTGCTGTGTAATAAACAGCGCGATGCGTGTATTAATGAGTTTGTTAATATGGCAATTGTGCCATTGCGGAAGGATAGAACCTGAGGCTGTGCCTCTTATTATATCTGGCCGCGCTAACACTCCTGCCGTTCTGTACATATATGTGTATTTAATGATCTGTTGTCATTCACTATGCGAAAGGGGTCTCTTGTCTATTATTTACTACATTAAGTATATTATTTACTACATTAAAGAGATATTAATATATATATGTTCTTGTCTTCTTCATGTAGCACAGGATAGCCCCAACCAAAGATTTAGAACTTAACATAACCAATTGCAAGTCGGCAGTGAAAGTTGAAAGTATATTTTGAATTCCCATCACAATGTTAAATTTAGTCTTTTAGAATGAGTACGCCAGATGTTAATGAATTTACTTCAAAATTTAATGCAATGTAATTACATTGAAATTCACCAACTTGTATATGTTTAAAGGTACTCAACCCGATAAAACTCCTCTCCATTACTATTTCAATGGCTTCGGGGGTCAAAAATATTTGATTCGAGTCGAGGAAGTCACCCATCAAAGCTCAGATTTGTTAGATATCGATTTTAGAAATCTATTATTTTTCATTATCGGGAATACTATCTGGCCCAGAACTCAGTCAAAATTGCGTTAAAATTACCACTTGATTTTAGAGTTATTCATCCTTGTCTGTTTGAATAGATTTGGAGTACACATCCAGAGCAGATTACGGCAGTTATTAGTACTCATCTCGAGAACATAACAAATTTGAAAAATCAATATCTAATAACTCTTGAGCTTTGTTTGATCGGTTCCTCGACTCGAATCAAATATTTTTTACCCCCAAAGCCAAAGAAATAGTAATATAGGACCCTCTGATCGGATTGTTGTTGTTGGAATCTGTTGAGATGGGGACCCTCTTTACGGGTTGAGTACCTTTAATTGGAGACCTGAAGATTGATAGTACTTATAGTAGTTGCTAAAATTACCAGTTTTTCTTCTGTTGATCCTTTCACTAAATACCATATTGGGAACTGTACTGTCATATATGAATTGCACATTTAATTTACCCTCCCTTGTGTATTATATTATATGTCTTTAGTGGTATTTGGCATATGCGGATGCTCTAAATTATAATTGCGGAACAGGGTCACAGAAACAACTTTTATCAGTGCCTAATAAACATACAGATAGGATACCAGCTGAGATTGTTATCCTTTGTCAGCAGCTGCACATACCATGCGATAAATGATCGCTGATCCCAACAATGGGTGAGTGGTGTGTGGGCTATTTATCTGGATAAATTTAGAAATTTATCTAGATAAATAAAGAAATTTATCTGGATAAATTTAGAAATTGATTTCGAAATTTATGTGGATAAATTATGAAATTTATGTGGATAAATTATGAAATTTATGTCTATAAATTTAGAAATTTATGTGGATAAATTTAGAAATTTATGTGGATAAATTTTGAAATTTATGTGGATAAATTTATCTGGTTAAATTTCGAAATTTAAGTGGATAAATTTCGAAATTTCTAAATTTATTTGGATAAATTTCGAAATTTATGTGGATAAATTTCTAAATTTATCTGGTTAAATTTCGAAATTTAAGTGGATAAATTTATGTGGATAAATTTCGAAATTTATCTGGTTAAATTTCGAAATTTAAGTGGATAAATTTCGAAATTTATTTGGATAAATTTCGAAATTTATGTGGATAAATTGGTTAAATTTCGAAATTTAAGTGGATAAATTTCGAAATTTATGTACATTTATACCGACCATCCGAATCTCTTGACCATTTAAATGTTAATAAATCTCATCTGCGCAGAAATTTGAAAATGTGGAGAAATTTATCTACATTTATACTGCCCATCCACATTTATTAATGGCATAAATGTAGATAAATTTCGAAATTTATCTACATTTTCGAAATTTATTCATGGCATAAATCTGCATAAATTTATTGAAATTTATGCTGTGTAAATTTTCTGTAAATTTGGAAGTTTATTCAAGCATAAATTCAAGAATAAATTCCAATAAATTTCGGAATTTATCCAAATTTATGCAATGCATAAATTAGAATAAATGTGAAATTTATTCTCATTTATTCCTAATTTATGCAAAGCATAAATTCCACTTTTCATGCAGTGAGAGCTACCAACCTGGTTCCATCCGTAAACACATTTTGCATTATTATAACTCAACCATTTGTATGTATATTTGTGCACTAGAGTCTGCAGTATAGTCTCAGTCAGATTTTATTCTTGATTTTAGTTTGAACTTTGAAGACATTGAAGCATGTCATTTCTCAAAGCATCTGAATGCATCACATTATTTCAGTTCATCTATTTGTAAGCGATAACAGTATACAATTAGTATTTTAGTTTAGTCTTGTTGAGCAGTATTTAAGCTTCAAGATGAAGTTCGTAAATTCAAGGAGAATAGCGTCGCCTTCAGTTGGGATTGTCTGAACAATAAACAGTAACGGTCATTCATCATAACCAATTCAGTTTTATTTGGATAAGTGTTGCAAATTAACATTACTTGCAATCATTAAAGATGAAAATAACCAGAAGGAATGAATTTGATTGCATGCCAAAACAAGACAGTATTTCAGACATTAGAAATTTATGAGATACCCTTTTCAATTTCGTGTTATGCAACAATCGGGTTAATGATATCTAGTCATCATTGAGTATTCACCATGTAGTATTTGTGATACATTCGGGTAATACAACTGGGTAATATATTAATTATTTTTTTTACTAAATTACGGTTTTCAACTGTGAAGTGGGACGGGATCCTGTGAAATCCAGAAGATTGCTAAATCTGAGGCTATATAGTCACTATATCTGTCTATATAGCCATATGCCAACAAACATGATACCAACATGCTTACAAACAACATTACATGGTCAGTACTTGTAAATTGTTTGAAAAAAAAACCCATTTTGGAACAAATTTTACAAGCACGATTGTTTCGGCCTCTGGAGCACCCACCCACCCCGGCCCTATATACGGAATTTTTTTTTGTAGACCCCCCATGTCGTCGGTGGTATATTTTGCCCCACGTAATTTTCCTCGGTTGCTCATTGTTGATATGAACCAAACGTGTACTGTTACACGCAGCATGTTTATGTGACCGATGGTCAATCTATGATTGACGCCAATCACCTTGATTGGATAATCCTATACCGCGCGGCGATGTCTTTCCATCGATGTCCACCGATGGCTTCGCATTGAGCGTCGCCTCGTAAAACTACATGGACTATATTATAAACCCAGCCGGTGAATAGCACCCCTGGATTTTCCCTTCATTTTTAGCTCAACAAACCAAGATATGCTATTGCTTTAGGTTGATATACGTCTCCGTCCATGTGTGGATAAAGTACTTCCTTTAGCATGCCCTACATGCCACATTACACAGCCAGTCATTACTAAACTTAATACTGAGCTTTGGGGTGACCAACAGTTGAGAGCTATGACAATTGTCCAAATTTTGATGGAAAACATTGCTGCCAGTGGCCATATTGACCAATTCAAATTTGAATCCATCTACCCTACCGCCTAAATTGCCATCTCTTATTTTTATGTGTATCCATACCATTGTATCAGGGTTCACACACACGGAGATTAAAAGTTCTTAACTTTTGACCCTTGGGATGAAAAGTGCTTGAATTTAGTTTACCCTGCAAAAAGTCCATAAATATAAACTTGAAATTTTCTTGGACAGTACTTGAAAAGAATAAGTCTAAATGTTCCAATGCCATCTCCAGATGTTCATGATAAAAGGTCTATCATTAACTGCGGTAATTCTTATTTTGAGAGAAAAAACAATGCAATAATTGGAATTTGTTAAAATAACGTGATCAATTTGAGCTGTTTCTTCGTATTGAATTCCACATTGGAATGGTAAAAATGACTTGTATTGCTTGAATTTGATTCTGAAAAAAACCCTGTGCATGGTACACATAGTGTCAATGTCATGATTGGCCACCCGTCTTCCGTCTTGTCTGTAGAACTTTATGCTTGCTGCGATACCTCAAACATGGTATCTTGGTAGACTTGGAAGTGAAGTGTTGAGAATGTATATTTTTTTGTTTTTGAGTATTCACGTTATTAATTATATGTACTTTCTTGACATAAATGGAAGAATAAAGGAATGTCTGTTCTAATAGTGTTTTTGATACGATTCACTAGATGTGTCGATGTATACCTATACAAGTCATTAGTGGTTAACGACACCTATCCATTGATATTGCCCATGTCATGTTGCCTCAAGTTTTCTAACTCAACTTCTAAGCTTTTAACACTTTCATGACTGGAGCTTCCTGAAATTTGGACAAAACTCTGTACCAATGATGCATTCTCTTAATATATTAGTCCAGTGCATTTATGGTTTTACCTAGAACTAATTGCAACAGAATTTTGTTTTGCTGGAATAGGTACATAGACCCTCCATAAACAGCATACTAAAAATCATCAAAAATCGGTAAAAGTAAAATTGGTGAATTTTGTGAAATAAATTTGGGAAAATTTGGTCAAATCATCCATTTGTGGATTTTCTTTAGCGTATTTAAAAAAATCAAATACACAAGTCCTACAAATATCATGACAATTTTGTTGTCCTCACTTTCCTGAATTCAGAACCGAGAACCATTGCCAGATTTTTGGAGTGTTTTTAGAGTTGTGTGACTTCAAAAACGCGAATTTACCTTATTTCGGAGCATAAATTGTGCAGAATGAGCGAAATGTCATATTTTATGGTTAATTATCCAAAAAATGAGCCCAAAATACATGGCTTTTTCACTGTTTTTGCAATTTCCTCACTAGATAAAACACAAAAAATTATTATTTTGTGCATCTATGGTTAAGAAGAATAAAATATTCTCAAACAAAATGTGTGTTCCATTGTATGGACTTTAATAGCCAAATTTGCCACTGACACAGAACTCGTGTGATGAAATGCAATATTTGGGGTCATGTAACTCAATAAATTACAATCTATATGCTCTGCTTTTCTCTTCACCTTTTAAGAATACAGGATAGAATAAATTGTGATGGAACTTCTAAATACATTTATGAAAAATAATAAATTATGGCTCCATGAACTCTTAGTCTAGCCTCTTTTCCGAAAATGCTATTTTGGGCCGTTTTTTGAAATTATTTAAAGGTTTTTGTGCATATTCAGAAAAATTAACGAAAGTTGTTCTGTAAAAGTATTTTATCTTTCTTATATTAGTTTTTTGTTGAGAAAATAACATTTCAATGGTTATTACCAATGAATGTCACTGGATTTCACTCATCACTTCAGATAATTTACTCCAAATTTGAATGGCAGAAACATGGGGTAGGGGAAAGTATATCAACAAAAACTTCAAAATCAGGCATCTTTAAACATACAACTTTATATTATCAGCTTCTGCATGTATTGTTCATCCATACGTAATTTAACACTTTCTTTGTATACATTGACAGCTATTATCCTTTTTGTCGTAATTTGGCATTTTTGTCATTTTGGAATTATTTTTAAACAACATGGCAATAACATTCTAAATAAACATCCAGTAACGCATTAAGCCGTTTAATAAAGCAACAGGAATATACACAAACTGGAAGAAAACAACTTTGTGTCTGAAATGGCTGTAATTTGGTGATAATAATGCATTTTATGATTTCCCCTACTCCTATACAAACGTTCAAATTTGGTATAGTGATATACGAGGGCATAACCAATGTAAGGCTTATTTTTCAAAACTGAACTGTTGTGGGAGGAAAGTACAAATAATTTTACGCACTAAAACACCATTTGTTTTTTCTCTTTATAGCCCAAAAACCTTTTTGAATGAACAAAAATGTCTCAACATGGCATTTTTGGAAACAAGTTAAGACCAAGGATTCAAAGGGCCATAAGTTGATTTTTTTAAATAATGGCTTGTTAATATCTTTGCAATTTGTTCAATCTAGTATACATAAAAGGTTATAAGAAAAGCAGGGCATATGGATATTAATTTATTTTTATTTACATGACCTCAAATATTGCATTTCATCACACGAGTTCTGTGTCAGTGGCAAATTTGGCTAAGTCCATACAATGGAACACACATTTTGTTTGAGAATATTTTATTCTTCTTAACCATAGGTGCACATATTAATCAATTTTGTGTTTATCTTGTGAGGTAATTAAAAAAACAGGGAAAAAGCTCTGTATTTTGCGTTAGTTTCTTAAATAATTAACCATAAAATATGATATTTGGCTCATTCTGCAAATTTTAGGCTCCGAAATAAGGTAAATTCACATTTTCACACTGTCCAATCGGCTCGCGGAATACCAGTGTGAACGGCGGAATACCAGTGTTGAACAGAGGAGAATACCAGTGTTTTTAAGCGATGTGATGGTACCATAATTAGAACTGGACGGCTAAATAACATGACAAAAGACAATGGAAAGGTATGAGCGATCCATTTTACATTTACCCAGTGGAGAGGTCACCTGTTGATGTTCAGTTCGACTCTGGGCGATCTGGCCTTCGTTTAAAGCAGAAAAATAGGGTCTACAAACTCGTAGGGTGGAGGTAAAATTTTGCCCTAATCGGTATTCTAGTGCGTTTTGTTTTATTCCTGAGCATAACTTGCGGAATTTTTTATAAAATTCCTACATCGGAATCTATTGGCAAAACGTGCACATCGAAATCACTGGCGTGTATTAGTTGGAAATACACGAAAATAAATCGAAACGAAGGACGGTGATCACAGAAAATGGCACGGCGAACTACCAGTGCATGCCAACGAGGGCTACCAGTGCCAAATTTTCTTTATATGGTAAGTTATATCGGGTATATGTCGGGGGATGTTTTAGATTCGGTTTAAGCTATAGGAATGTCTCATCCCCTCATCAAATTTGGGCACAATCGATCTAGAATGGTACATGTGTGGGTCTCTTGATATGAAAGTTCGAAATTTTAAGTACGGCGATACTCAACATTGGTGGAACATAAAGTAACAATTTAGTTGACAAGAGTTTAAATTTCCCTTTATTCGGTATTGGCACTGAGTTAGTTCCATATCAATTGGATTCAAACAGTTAGTTTAAACTAATGTTTAACATTTGCAAATAAGTCTATCATTAAATAGGGAAGACGTTCTAATTCTAATGGAATGATATTTCTAATTATCCCAGCAAATGTTGCATATATGGGGTAGACTTGTTCCCAAAATTTAGAAAGTAATTGATATTATGGGGCATGCATATCTTTGCCTATATGTTGAGTTCTTCGTCGATTTTAAGGCGTTGCCGTATGTATATGCATGCATGGATATGTGTGTGTCATTATTTGATGTATTGGATGTCTTAACTAAAGATGAATGAGTTATATATATGTGTGTATATATGTATGTGCTGATGAATCAGTGAGTGATTGGCGAGTCGATGGTTGGCTGGATTATTTTTGGTTGATCGTTGCGTGGTGATTGGACGTATGTTGTGGATACGTGTACAAATAGATTGATATATTTTATGACTGAGTGTGCATATGGATAAATCTAGGGGTTTATTTTATGCATACCTAATTTTCTCTTTATTTTTCTCTTTTCAGAAAAGGAAAGCGTGGCAATCAATGGGACAAGAGGAAAAGAATAAAATTTGAAGAAAAAAAACGTGACAGCGGAAACGGACACGATAGTGAAAATGCGGAGCCAGATGTGACTGGGCCAGTAACACCGGGGTCACAGTCAGGTGTGCCCAGCAAGCAACTTTCATGTGCGCCCTTTAAGAGAGCGATCTATAACCGCGGGATCATCCCAGCAAGGAGAGTGCTTTTTCAACAAGGAGGCACGATGGATATTCAATACCAGCTAAAGCAACAACCGCCTTAAAAGGAACTGGATATACTTGAAAGACATAAAAACTTTTTTCGATCTGATTGCTAAAGAAAAAATCCCGATGGAGAACATTTCATTCCGTGTATTTATCGAGACAGTTCGGTTGTTTTCCCTAAATTCAACCACGCAAATGAGATAATCCGCGGAGACAACGGCATTCTGGAAAACAGGATACAGGCTTTTTGGACAACAAATCAACTTGCTTATAAACAATATAAACATATAAACAAGGCAGCATAACTGATAGATGTCGCAACCAATCACCACGGATTATATTTAAAGCAATTGATTTATTCGCCACTCACCATTAGGCCAAACAGATTTTGGCATTTTATAATGTAATTGTTCAGCTACTGTACAAATTCGGAAAATTGCATTTAAAGTGATATGAAACACTCCGGTAGGGTGATCAAATAGAAATGGAGAACAATCTTGTTCAAAGTAGTTATGTTTACAAATATTATATGTACATTGACAACACATATCGTCATTCTTATATATTAATTAAATGCAGTGACTGTCGACGACGAAATCATTTTCGTTAGTTTATCGCCGATAGATGCGTCCCGAATCGAGTAGTAAATATTTACAATTTAGCGTAGTTCTGACAATGTTTTCTATGGAGCGGTACGGTTGATTTGCTTGAAGTTTCGGTTATGTTAATATAATGCTATATACATCCCTCCAGTTGGCAGCACATTAATGCTAACTTATCAGTTTCACGCACCCGAAAAAGTACACAATATGTTTTTAAACTGACGTATCCCAATAGTTTTAAGAACATCAATTCTACAAAAACGCCATATTCTGACCTGGACATCATGAAATTTGTTCTATATTTTACACTAACTTTGAGTATCGACATATATAGTTGAAGTTTCGTACTTTCCTATTATAGATCCACATATTTACCCTTCTAGATCAACTTTGTCGTTATTTTGGGAATGGTGAGGCATTACGGGTGCCCGGTGCTCTGTATGATGCGTTCATCGACATATACCCGATATAACTTACGATATAAAGAAAATTTGGCACTGGTAGCCCTCGATGGCATGCACTGGTAGTTCGCCGTGCCATTTTCTGTGATCACCGTCCCTCGTTTCGATTTATTTTCGTGTATTTCAAACTAATACACGCCAGTGATTTCGATGTGCACGTTTTTCCAATATATTCCGCTGTGGGAATTTTATAAAAAATTCCGCAAGTTATGCCCAGGAATTAAACAAAACGCACTAGAATACCGATTAGGGCAAAATTTGATCTCCACCCTACGAGTTTGTAGACCCTATTTTTCTGCTTTAAACAAAGGCCAGATCGACAAGAGTCGAACTGAACATCACCAGGTGACCTCTCCACTGGGTAAATGTAAAATGGATCGCTCATACCTTATTGTCATTATGTCATGTTATTTAGCCGTCCAGTTCTAATTATGGTACCATCACATCGCTTAAAAACACTGGTATTCTCCTGTACAACACTGGTATTCCGCCGTTCACACTGGTATTCCGCGAGCCGATTGGACAGTGTGATTTTTGGAGGCACACAACTTCAAAAGTACTCAATAAATCTTGAAATGGTTTTCAGTTCTGGATTCAGGAAAGTGAGGACAACAACATATGCATGATATTTGTAGGGCTTGTGAATTTGATTTTGTTATCTACATCCGTGAAAATCCATAAATTGATGATTTGACAAAATTTCCCCAAATTTATTTCACCAATTTCCCTTTTTCTGATTTTTGCCGATTTTTTTAGTATGTTGTTTATGGAGGGTTTATGTACTTGTTAGAGCAAAAAAACATTCTGTTGCAATTAGTTCCGGGTTTGGCAATTTTTCTCATAAATGCACTGGACTATTAAATATATGTGCATATACCAGAATGCATTGGCCTAACAAAATTTACCTTTATCTTGTAAGCCAGTGCACTCTCTTGCACATATGTGAGGTTTCCTATGAGAAAATCGCATATAAAATAACTCACTGTCAGGATCTTTAATGCTGCACAGCTCCTGTCATGAATGGGATAATAAACACTCTTTATTTATCATAAGCAGTACCCATGGGGGTCTAGTTCATGTGGGGTTTGGTTTGTTGACTAGAAGGTGATGTTTGAATGAGTCTCAGTGATTTAATTATTCCTTTAAAGAGATTTGTTATCTGTGCTTGAATTTTCCAACATAAATTCTGAGCTGATAATAAATGCACTTTATTGGTCATGTAATTTATCAGTCACCCTTTAAGTCGTCTGAGGTCAAAGGTGTCTACAACTGACTTTACCCTGGTCAGGCCACCCAGTTTTACAACATATCTTCTGAGCTGTTAAGAAATGCTCTGTATTGCTGATATATACCCTTTGAGTAATCTGATATCAACTGCACCTATCTCATCACACGACACGGGTCAATTTACTCATGAGTTTCATTTGTCACAAGGTTACAACCATTGTGGGTATATAATTAATTATTTTGTTAAATTGATTAGTAATGCCCTTTTAATAAACACCTTTAAAACAGTAAGTCCCTTTCATATAATACCCTATATCTCCTTGTTGAAGTTTTGGAACAAATTACAAAAATATGGTAAATGCAGTACATTGGTATAGTTAATTAATCCGAGAGTTTTCTAACTTGATTGTTGCTTAATTGGAAAATTTGCCATTTAAAAAAAATTACTTTCAGATTGGATCCGTTGAGGATTAAAGTTGAAAATAGCACATTCTCCAATCAATCACCAATAAAAAGAAAGTTAGAAAACTATCAGGATAATTTCAATCAGACTGCCAATAAACCATAACACCCTTAAAAGTTATGTTATATTAGATGCAGATGTCTTGGGTATTTGGAGACATGTAAACAGCTTGCATCAATATTGGGGGGGGGGTGATGGTCCAATGAGTACGCTGTCGGGCCACCAATCCATAGGACCTCACAGCTTGGTAGATAGAGGTTCGAGTCCCATGTAGGTTACTTGAGGATTAGATCATGCCATGAATTTCTACTAATGCTATTAACGCCTGTATGGTGTAAGCATTAGTAGAGATTCATGGCATGATCTACTTGAGGATGTGCGCTCCAAATAAATTTCAATATGGGACAGAAAACTTCACATGGTTTTTTCCCCACCAACAATTAATCAGACATTGTGGTGATTTCACCAAGTTATAGAAAGCGAGATAAAACTCCAAATAAATAAACAAAGGTCAATGAACAATGCTCACAATACTGTAATCACAAAGCGGAAAAGTTAAATCTATTTGGCAAATTTATGAACCATAATAATAGTCTTTATATTAGTGAATTTAGTGTGATTTATATATATATAGCCTATATTTATGCGGCTGCCAGTGACCCCGGGGCATATATGGATTTGGGAGTTTATGGGGCATATATGGATTAGGGAATTTATGGGGCATATATGGATTTGGATATTTATGGGGTATATATATGGATTAAGGAATTTATGGGGTATATATGGATTTGGAGATTTATGGGGTATATATAGATTAGGAGAATTATGAGGCATATATATATACATATCATTTGCATATCATTATATATATATCCCCATAACTTGGTTCTGTGAAGACGCCACATAACTAGGTTATATATTAAAAACCCCATAAATGGAAACATTTCAGAATATATATATATATACATATATATGCTATATAGGCCAGCGGAGGAGACGACCCTTTGCATATGTACCTTCTCTGATGTTATACATTACCTTCTATTAATATAATTAATATTCCAAATCAATTCCAAATTAAACATATATGGCAATTACTGTTCCCTACACAATATACATTTATATGTTATTATGTATGTATATTGTCCATATATGGATGTTTCGCCAATTAAACTGTTTTTATCTTGTCATTCTTAGCTAGCTTTTCGAATTCCATCGTTTTATAGCCCGAAATATGTCATCGTTTTCGCCATTAAAATTGGTTCCAACGTATTATAGAACTCGGGACATTTCTCGACATTATTGAAAATCTTAGGCACATGACATGTATATAAATGATAAACGGATGGTTATTCCCTGGTATACGTTGTTTTTATTAATCTACTCAAAAATGTTACTAGCCTAACTAGTCTTGTTCATATGGCTCACATCAATATAAAAAGGTTGATAGGAATGTGATCGCTTTTGAAAAGATATCTACACTTGTGACCGGTTTGAACAGCTGGCTACGAATGTGACCAATGGCTTTTTACAATGACCCCATTAGCCACAGTAATGGTTCATTGGTGCCCCATCTGGACAATGGATTTAGAATGGAGAATGTAAATTAGAGAATTGTTTGTGATACACGGATGCTACGAACATAATCAGTTCACGACCGTCTTGAAACCTGACATGCATTACTATGGTATACCGCAGTACACTACAATATAACTATAGTATGCTATAGTACAGTTATCATAGTACTTATGGGACTTTTACTATTGTATATTGTGGTAGTACTATAGAACCCCTCCCCTGAATTGTTATGAACCAACCCCAACTGTACATCACAATGTATCACTTCCAATATGTAGTTTAACTTTGTAAAGAAGACATGACTTGCGATTGAGATGGTATACCATATAATTGGCCTTTCTAAATTGTCCGAGTCAGCGATTTTTTCGGTATTAAAATTCAAATATAAAAGCCCCTTTTGCACTCTTATTTGGAACTGCACTTGTATTTCCCTGGTTTAACTATAGTACCAACCATCATACTACATAGTATAGTCCAGCATGAATTTAGCCAACAAACATAATACCCCAACCATGTACTACAGTACCGGCGAGAGTATTCTAGTATTGGCAAGCGCAATAAAGGTACAATCCATATACTATACGACTCTGAACATCTCACTTATAGTATTAAAAGCCAAGACTACTCTGGTATTAAGCAACTACTATATTAGGCTACTCTGATAATTTTGCATGCTACTACCAAATATGCTAAACTATATTATAGGAGAGAGCACTACCATGTACAAACTAAGTAATACAATTTTTATTTAAAAGTAAAATCTTTCGTACTAAATGTATTGAGATCGGGGGCCTCGATGGCTCAGTCGGTTAGGGGTACACCTCCAAGCCGGCTCGCCCCCAGCGTTTGCTATGAGGGTTCAAATCCACATGTTTCTACCGTGGATTTTGTAACTCGAAATCATTATCTGACCTGATTTGACGAAAGCGACATCAAACCCCAATCAATCAATCAATATTGAGATCTGGTAACTCACGGTGATTTAATAAGCATTACGGGCACAACAATTAACATTTTTCAGATAAACTAATCCATATTTTCTAATTGATTAACTAAAACTTAAGTGATGAACATCAGTGGACACTCCGTTGAAAGCCATCCACACAGACAATCGTCAGACCTGGGTTACAAATGTGCCCGTACACTAAAACGGCCATGATACGCCATGGAATTTCCATAGTTACTAGTACCGTGAGCGATAACTCTTTTTCATAATAGCCTATTACAGCTGGGGTGTTTCCTTTCTCTTTTTGCGGGGAAAAATAATGTTTTGTTATTTAATTATGGAACAATTGAGTACCTGGTGTTATTACTACGGTGACATCGGCTAGAGAGGAATAAATTGCTTAATGACAACCAGGCGGGGTTCAGAAAGGGTCGTTCAACAATAGACAACATTTTCGTTTTGTACAGCTTGACTGAGATTTATTTACGTGGAGGGAGGAAATTATATTGTACTTTTGTTGATTTCAAGAAAGCATTTGATACAGTTTGGCGAGAGGGTTTGTGGGTCAAGCTTCTGAGAACGGGAATCAACGGAAAGATATTCAATATAATCCGAAGCATGTATCGTGTTACTAAATCATGCGTTCTTAGTAATGCTCGTATGACTGACTATTTTGTCTGTTGTACAGGGGTTAAACAAGGTGGAAACCTGTCACCCCTATTATTTTCTATCTATCTAAATGATCTTGAAGACTTTTTGAAGACTTTTTGAAGACTGTGCTATAGACGGATTGAACTATCTTAATGGTCGTATTTTTAGCGAACTGCAGACTTATCTGAAATAATGGTGCATCTTATATGCCGATGACACCGTCTTGTTTGCGGATAATCCGCACGATATGCAACGCATCCTCGATGCGTTCTCAGACTACTCTGATTCATGGGAGCTCAAGGTAAACACTCAAAAAACCAAGATAATGATTTTCAGTAACAAAAAAGTTAGATCCTCTCCAACATTCACACTATCTAATGATAAACTGGAAATAGTTGAGCGCTTCCCTTATTTGGGCATTGTGTTATTTTATAATGGCCGATTTTGCCAAGCAATCAAGTCGATAAAAATTAAATCGACAAAAGCTATGTACGGACTTCTGTCCAATGTGAGAAATCTTCAAATTCCTGTAGATTTGGCGCTAAAACTATTTGACTACCTTATACAACCTATTTTATTGTATGGGTGCGAAATATGGGGCTTTGAAAATACCCGTGCTATTGAAGCCGTTCACCTAAAATTTTGCAAGCTTTTGACAAACATGAAGATGAGCACACCAAATTATATCGTATATGGTGAACTGGGAAGATGGCCCTTGCGTATCGAAATTGAAAAGAGAATGATCGCATACTGGGGTCGTTTACTGAAGAAAGAGACATGCTTGCCACTTACTCTCTACAAGCTAATATTAGCTATTAAAGATGGAGGCAAAGATATACGATATATAAATACCATGAATGATATTTTTGTCCGCGCAGATTGCGAGGTTAGCTGGAAAACACAGTCACCAATTACAAATGGTATGCTTCAAGCTATACATGGTAAACTACTGAACCAATTTTTATGTCAATGGAATAATGACATATCGAAATCCTCACGTGGAGAATTCTATCGTATGTTGAAGGAATCCCCATCACTTAATCGTTATTATATTGAACTTCCCTTCAATGTTATTATTCCTACACAGCGAATGCGTACAACGAATCACAGGTTGGTGTGGAAACTATGAAATGGTCTAGATCTAAGACCAAATCAAAAGGGAAGTCACCAGATAGCTCATGTAAACTATGCGGTGCCACCATGTGCGATGAATTTCATTTTGTAATGGTCTGTCCAGAATTAAATGAGCTTAGAGCTAAATACTTCGACAAATGGCAATTGACTAGCCCATCGAGAGACACTTTCTACAATTTATTGAACTCTGACGACACGATAAAGCTCCGCAAACTGTCGACTTTCATCAAAATTGGATTGAACAAAATTCGATAAGGGTTCCAACTGTTTGTTTTGTTTGTTTGTTTGTTTGTTTTTCTTTCTCCCACATAACTCACGCAGATATTAATATATACAACAAAATTTAATAGAACGAAACCTAATTGCATTTTTATAAATGTTGAATAATTTGCTTTCAAATTTCTATTAAAATGCATTTAATAGTCTCATATTCTTATAAGCGAAAGTTCTGCTATACATTTAACAGTCCTTTTTTATGTTGTAATTATTTAAGGAAGTAAAGATAGTTTCACGCATATATATAATTGTATGTGTGTATGTATGCATAATTGTTGTTATATATTGGGTGTGATGATTGTTTTTCAGTATTTACTGTTTGCATGTGTATTTTCAAATATTTGGACCGGAGTGTTCTCATTTGTACATAGTGTATTATGTACCAAATTACCAATTGGCTGGGAATAAAGCATTACTTACTTACTGCTACTTAATCCCAGTTCCTTATTCCTTATTCGGAAACATTATATATTGACCAAATAAACGGTGCGGTAGGGTGGCAACCATAGCCGTTTTGGTATTTATAAACCGATTTTGACCAAATAAAAGTTGCGGTAGGGTGGCCCACCCCAAAATTAGATATAAAAACCGAAAACAGCACCCCTCTAGCCCATACGGTTGCCATAGTAGGTGGCCAAAGTGGCAACCATAGCCGTTTTGGTATTTATGAACCGATTTTGACCAAATAAAATGTTCGGTAGGGTGGCCCAACCCAAAATTAGATATAAAAACCAAAAACCGCACCCCTCTAGCCCATACGGTTGCCACAGTAGGTGGCCAAAGTGGCAACCATAGCCGTTTTGGTATTTATGAACCGATTTTGACCAAATAAAATGTGCAGTAGGGTGGCCCACCCCAAAATTAGATATAAAAACCAAAAACCGCACCCTCTACCCCATACTGTTGCCACAGTAGGTGGCCAAAGTGGCAACCATAGCCGTTTTGGTATTTATAAACCGATTTTGACCAAATAAAAGTTGCGGTTGGGTGGCCCACCCCAAAATTAGATATAAAAACCGAAAACAGCACCCCTCTAGCCCATACGGTTGCCACAGTAGGAGGCCAAAGTGGCAATCATATCCGTTTTGGTATTTATGAACCGATTTTGACCAAATAAAATGTGCAGTAGGGTGGCCCACCCCAAAATTAGATATAAAAACAAAAAACCGCATCCTCTAGCCCATACGGTTGCCACAGTAGGTGGCCAAAGTGGCAACCATAGCCGTTTTGGTATTTATGAACCGATTTTGACCAAATAAAATGTGCGGAAGGGTGGCGCACCCCAAAATTAGATATAAAAACCAAAACCACACCTTCAGCCCATACGGTTGCCACAGTAGGTGGCCAAAGTGGCAACCATAGCCGTTTTGGTATTTATAAACCGATTTTGACCAAATAAAAGTTGCGGTAGGGTGGTCCACCCCAAAATTAGATATAAAAACCGAAAACAGCACCCATCTAGCCCATACGGTTGCCACAGTAGGTGGCCAAAGTGACAATCATAGCCGTTTTGGTATTTATGAACCGATTTTGACCAAATAAAATGTGCAGTAGGGTGGCCCACCCCAAAATTAGATATAAAAACCAAAAACCGCACCCTCTAGCCCATACGGTTGCCACAGTATGTGGCCAAAGTGGCAACCATATCTGTTTTGGTATTTATGAACCGATTTTGACCAAATAAAAGTTGCGGTAGGGTGGCCCACCCCAAAATTAGATATAAAAACCGAAAACAGCACCCCTCTAGCCCATACGGTTGCCACAGTAGGTGGCCAAAGTGGCAATCATAGCCGTTTTGGTATTTATGAACCGATTTTGACCAAATAAAATGTGCAGTAGGGTGGCCCACCCCAAAATTAGATATAAAAACCAAAAACCGCACCCCCTACCCCATACTGTTGCCACAGTAGGTGGCCAAAGTGGCAACCATAGCCGTTTTGGTATTTATGAACCGATTTTGACCAAATAAAATGTGCGGTAGCGTGGCCCACCCCAAAATTAGATATAAAAACCAAACACCGCACCCCTCTAGCCCATACGGTTGCCACAGTAGGTGGCCAAAGTGGCAACCATAGCCGTTTTGGTATTTATAAACCGATTTTGACTAAATAAAAGTTGCGGTAGGGTGGCCCACCCCAAAATTAGATATAAAAACCGAAAACAGCACCCCTTTAGCCCATACGGTTGCCACAGTAGGTGGCCAAAGTGGCAATCATAGCCGTTTTGGTATTTATGAACCGATTTTGACCAAATAAAATGTGCAGTAGGGTGGCCCACCCCAAAATTAGATATAAAAACCAAAAACCGCACCCCTCTAGCCCATACGGTTGCCACAGTAGGTGGCCAAAGTGGCAACATAGTCGTTTTGGTATTTATGAACCGATTTTGACCAAATAAAAGTTCCGGTAGGGTGGCCCACCCCAAAATTATATATAAAAACCGAAAACCGCACCCCTCTAGCCCATACGGTTGCCACAGTAGGTGGCCAAAGTGGCAGCCATAGCCGTTTTGGTATTTATGAACCGATTTTGACCAAATAAAAGTTGCGGTAGGGTGGCCCACCCCAAAATTAGATATAAAAATCGTAAACAGCACCCCTCTAGCCCACACGGTTGCCACAGTAGGTGGCCAAAGTGGCAACCATAGCCGTTTTGGTATTTATGAACCGATTTTGACCAAATAAAAGTTGCGGTAGGGTGGGCCACCCCAAAATTAGATATAAAAACCAAAAACCGCACCCCTCTAGCCCATACGGTTGCCACAGTAGGTGGCCAAAGTGGCAACCATAGCCGTTTTGATATTTATGAACCGATTTTAACCAAATAAAAGTTGCGGTAGGGTGGCCCACCCCAAAATTAGATATAAAAACCGAAAAAAGCACCCCTCTAGCCCATACGGTTGCCACAGTAGGTGGCCAAAGTGGCAACCATAGCCGTTTTGGTATTTATGAACCGATTTTGACCAAATAAAATGTGCGGTATGGTGGCCCACCCCAAAATTAGATATAAAAACCAAAAACCGCACCCCTCTAGCCCATACGGTTGCCACAGTAGGTGGCCAAAGTGGCAACCATAGCCGTTTTGGTATTTATAAACCGATTTTGACCAAATAAAAGTTGCGGTAGGGTGGCCCACCCCAAAATTAGATATAAAAACCGAAAACAGCACCCCTCTAGCCCATACGGTTGCCACAGTAGGTGGCCAAAGTGGCAATCATAGCCGTTTTGGTATTTATGAACCGATTTTGACCAAATAAAAGTTGCGGTAGGGTGGCCCACCCCAAAATTAGATATAAAAACCGAAAACAGCACCCCTCTAGCCCACACGGTTGCCACAGTAGGTGGCAACCATATCCGTTTTGGTATTTATGAACCGATTTTGACCAAATAAAATGTGCGGTAGGGTGGCTCACTCCAAAATAACATATTATAACCGAAAACCGCACACATCTAGCCCATACGGTTGCCACAGTAGGTGGCCAAAGTGGCAACCATAGCCGGTTTGGTATTTATAGACACCAGACACCAACAGTCAAATATGGTGGACATACATTATATAATACAACGATAAAACAAAGATGAACAATTACGTAAACCAACGCTTTATTAATTACAAATTCTCCGAATCCATCCAAACCACCGCTCGAGTCACGACTTTCAAACTAATTATATGGTTTGTTGCATCGTAACCCTCTATTGGACGATTCATTGTTTTCGGTACCAAGGAAACTATTTAACTTTTAAAAATGTGTTTTATAAAGAGGTAATCCATCCTTAATTGCTTTAATTAATACATATTGCAAGGGATATCCTGTTAAAGGCAGGGTACATTAAAGAAGGTCTATCTCTTTGTAAACATGTGTTATATCGTTACCGTGGTATAAGATATTAGATATGAATCGAAGACAGCTGTCCGAACATGCTTCTATCGATTAATATTAATTATATTTCGAATATAATTTAGTTCCCAGTTCCCAGTTCCTTATTCAGCTCCCCATTCAAAACTTTTTAGTTCCCAGTTCCCTGTTCCTTATTCAGCTCCTTATTCAAATTCAGTCTCCGATTCGAGAAATTCGACGGAATGGCGGCTAGGATGATAAAATGTTGTGCATAGCCACCATAGAGGCAAATCTGTGTCATAAAAGCCCATTATACCCGGCCACAAAGTGGACGTAAGTGAAGCCTGGATTCCAAACGGACCCTAAAATGTTGCTAAATTCCAGATTGTGAGAGATCTATGTCATTGCTAATCCCTTTTGGTGCGACTTCGTTCGTAGCCACACAAAAGGTAAATAATAACTATCCGACTAGCCCATCATTCGGCCATAAATTGGGCGTATGTAGAGCCTAGAATTCAACGGGCCCTAAAATGTTGCTAACCACCCAATATGCAAATTTCTGTCAAAAAAATACCCAGTTAGCTCATTATACCCGACCACAAATTAGGCGTAAGTCGTTCCCGGAATCTGAATAGACCAGACAATGTTGCTAAATTCCCGATTGAGACACATGGCTATGCTGTTGTCGCAATCGACCATACACCTTTGTCAGATCATATGAGAATCCACTTCATGACAGAGTAGTTGCTAGGTTTTATGAATAACTAAATTACTTATATATAGCATACTCGTATGAACGATCGCCGGTATTCGTCCTCTTATGCATTATCAGACTCCATATATGAATGAATTCATTGTGATATACGTCACTCTTTTATGTGCGATCGCCGGTCCCTTATGCATTGGCAGACTCAGTATATGCACTTTCAAAATGATTCTCTTGGTAAGATAGTATTTCTTATTTTGAGAATTATTTTCTCAGTTCCTCTTATGCATTGCCAAACTCCGTATATGACTGGATTCATTCGCACACACGTCACACTCGTATGGACGATCGCCGGTGTTCGTCCTCTTATGCATTTTCAGACTCCATATATGACTGAATTCCTTCTCATACACGTCACTCTCGTATCGCGGGTGTTCGTCATCTTATGCATTGTCAATTTGTCAGACTCCATATATGACTGAATTTCTTGTGATGTACGTCACTCTCATATAGACAATCGCCTTATGCATTGCAAGACTACATATATGACTGGATCCATTCTCATACACGTCACACTCGTATGGACGATCGCCGGTGTTCGTCCTCTTCTGCATTGCCAGACTCCATATATGACTGAATTCATTTTTATACACGTCACACTCGTATGGACGATCGCCGGTGTTCGCCCTCTTATGCATTGTCAGACTCCATATATGACTGAATTCCTTAAGATGTACGTCACTCTCATATGGACAATCGCCGATGTTCGTCCTCTTATGCATTACCAGACTATATATATGACTGAATTCCTTGTGATGTACGTCACTCTCTTGTGTCCCTTATGCGTTGGCAGACTCAATATATGCACTTCCAAATAGATTTTCTAGGTAAGATAATATTTCTTATATTGATAATTATTTTCTCAGTTCCTCTTATGCATTGCCATACTCCATATATGACTGGATTCATTCCCATACACGTCACACTCGTATGGACGATCGCCGGTGTTCGTCCTCTTATGCTTTGCCAGACTCCATATATGACTGAATTCATTTTTATACACGTCACACTCATATGGACAATCGCCGATCTTCGTTCTCTTATGCATTATCACACTCTATATATGACTGAATTCCTTATGATACGTCACTCTCTTGTGTGCAATCGCCGGTCCCTTATGCATTGGCAGACTCAATATATTCACTTCCAAAACGATTTTCTAGGTAAGATAATATTTCTTATTTTGAGAATTATTTTCTCTGTTCCATATATGACTGGATTCATTCTCATACACGTCACTCTTGTGTGGACGATCACCGGTTTTCGTCCTCTTGTTCATTTTCAGACTCCATATATGACTGAATTCATTTTTATACACGTCACACTCGTATGGACGATCGCCGGTGTTCGCCCTCTTATGCATTGTCAGACTTCATATATGACTGAATTCATTGAGATGTACGTCACTCTCTTGTGTCCCTTATGCGTTGGCAGACTCAATATGTGCACTTCAAAATAGATTTTCTAGGTAAGATAATATTTCTTATATTGAGAATTATTTTCTCAGTTCCTCTTATGCATTGCCAGGCTCCATATATGACTGGATTCATTCTCATACACGTCACACTCGTATGGACGATCGCCGGTGTTCGTCCTCTTATGCTTTGTCAGACTCCATATATGACTGAATTCATTTTTATACACGTCACACTCATATGGACAATCGCCGATCTTCGTCCTCTTATGCATTATCACACTCTATATATGACTGAATTCCTTATGATACACGTCACTCTCTTGTGTCCATTATGCGTTGGCAGACTCAATATATTCACTTCCAAAACGATGTTCTAGGTAAGATAATATTTCTTATTTTGAGAATTATTTTCTCTGTTCCATATATGACTGGATTCATTCTCATACACGTCACTCTTGTGTGGACGATCGCCGGTTTTCGTCCTCTTGTGCATTTTCAGACTCCATATATGACTGAATTCATTTTTATACACGTCACACTCGTATGGACGATCGCCGGTGTTCGCCCTCTTATGCATTGTCAGACTCCATATATGACTGAATTCATTGAAATGTACGTCACTCTCTTGTGTCCCTTATGAGTTGGCAGACTCAATATATGCACTTCCAAATAGATTTTCTAGGTAAGATAATATTTCTTATATTGAGAATTATTTTCTCAGTTCCTCTCATGCATTGCCAGACTCCATATATGACTGGATTCATTCTCATACACGTCACACTCGTACGGGCGATCGCCGGTGTTCGTCCTCTTATGCATTGTCAGACTCAATATATGACTGAATTCATTTTTATACACGTCACACTCGTATGGACGATCGCGGGTGTTCGCCCTCTTATGCATTGTCAGACTCTATATATGACTGAATTCCTTATGATACACGTCACTCTCATGTGTGCAATATCCGGTCCCTTATGCATTGGCAGACTCAATATATTCACTTCCAAAACGATTTTCTAGGTAAGATAATATTTCTTATTTTGAGAATTATTTTCTCTGTTCCATATATGACTGGATTCATTCTCATACACGTCACTCTTGTGTGGTCGATCGTCGGTATTCGTCCTTTTATACATTGTCAAACTCCATATATGACTGAATTCCTTATACACGTCACACTCGTATGGGCGATCGCCGGTGTTCTTCCTCTTATGCATTGTCAGACTCCATATATGATGTATTCCGTATGATATACATCACGCTCGAATGGGCGATCGCCGGTGTTCGTCCTCTGAAGGACAAAGAGACCACGCGGTCATCTCATTGTGTATGGAGGCCCCCGAAGGGAACCTGTTAAAACTAGTTTAAAGATGGATTATCTCTTTAAATAACAAATTTGAAATAGTTGCGTGGGTATAAAATAATAGATATGAACTGAAGACCTATGTCCGGAAAAGCTTCTATCAATTAATATTGATTTTATTTCGAATATTAAATCGGGCCCGTTTATGTTACTATTTTTATAACCGACCATTCGGATGAGACCGTATTGCGATATAGAGCACTGGGCTGTTCCTATGGCTACGCAACGAATGTCACATGTCACAGATTGGTTGTTTGTATTGTTTTGTTCCACAGATATAAGCGATAATGAGTATAATTAACGTTTATTTGTGACAAAATTGCACAATATAATTTATGGTCTCTGTTAACAGTAACCACTATTGTTCGTTAGCTGAACAAACACACCTTTTTAGACCAGAAAATATTAGAAATAAAATTAACATTAATCGATAGAAGCATTTCCGGACAGGAGTCTTCGATTCAAATCTAATATTTTATACCCCGGTAATCATATAATACATGTTTACAAAGAGATAATCCACCTTTAAAATATGGATGTTTAAAATGATAATACTAATAATTCTCCACTCCGTTACAGAGAGACATCACTATTTTGTGTAGTCTTATTTAATGTGATATTTTATTTTGGAAATAGTACACTATGTGTGGTTTCAACACCCATCGTTATTCCGGGGTTGTCCATGTCCTTCTACTGTGTATGGGCGGGAACGAATAGACACTTATACCGAAACTATTTTCTATCAAGAAAATATTTCTTCATTTGAGATTTATGTTTTCATTTTAATAAATAATATTCTTAGAACACGTTTAGAAAACGTTATTCACATTTATCACATATTCTGCTGTCTATAATTGTTTTCTAGAAATAAGAGAAACATTCTAGCTTGTAAGAACACCTATTAGAAAGCAAGAATTTTGTGCTTGTGTTTAGAAAGTGATTAGTGAAAGCGATACGTTTTTATTCTGATTTTTTTTTAAACGTTTTGGAAAGTAAGAAATGTTTTCTTGTGTCAGAAAAAGTGGTAGTGTGATTTCGTTCCTGATTTTAGAAAATAAAAGATTTTATAGAACAAGAATAAAACACGTATAAGAAATGCATGACTTGCTTCTAATCTAATAAGTAAATGAAAACGTTTGTTATCACTCAGCCAGACCAAACCATATGTTCAAGTAGACAGCAGGAATAACTAACATTATTCCAAATATTCCCATGTATGTCATGCAATTATATTTACGTAAAAAGTGTTTTTAACTGCGGAAAAATAATTTTATTAAGTCTTTTACTTAAATAATAAAAATATTTCCCTCAATATAAAGACCTGCTTTTTTAACTAAGAACAACTATCAAAAATCATAAAGGAATATTTTCTTGGGTCACTCAGGCTCCCAAAACAATAAGCGCAATTAGATATTCCTTCTGTGCAAAAAGATCTTCACTTATTGCGTTTAACCTGAATTAGGTTTTCCATTATTGTGCTTAAGCTCAATTAGGGATTGCACTTAAAGATAGATTATCTCTTTAAATAACAAATTTTAAATAGTTGCGTGGGTATAAAATAATAAATATGAACGGAAGACCCCTGTCCGGAAAGGCTTCTATCAATTAATATTGATTTTATTTCGAATATTAAATCGGGACCGTTTATGTTACTATTTTTATAACAGACCATTCGGATGCTACCATATTGCGATATAGAGCACTGGGCTGTTCCTATGGCTACGCTACCATAAGACAAATGTCCCATATTGATTGTTTGTATTGTTTTGTTCCATAGTTATAAGCGATAATGAGTATAGTTAACGTTTATTTGTGACAAAATTGCACAATATAATTTCTGGTCTCTGTTAACAGTAACCACTATTGTTCGTTAGCTGAACAAACACACCTTTTTAGACCAGAAAATATTAGAAATAAAATTAATATTAATCGATAGAAGCATTTCCGGACAGGAGTCTTCAATTCAAATCTAATATTTTATACCCCGGTAACTATATTATACATGTTTACAAAGAGATAATCCACCTTTAAAATATGGATGTTTAAAATGATAATACTAATAATTCTCCACTCCGTTACAGAGAGACATCACTATTTTGTGTAGTCTTATTTAATGTGATATTTTATTTTGGAAATTGTACACTATGTGTGGTTTCAACACCCATCTTTATTCCGGGGTTGTCCATGTCCTTCTACTGTGTATGGGCGGGAACGAATAGACACTTATACCGAAACTATTTTCTATCAAGAAAATATTTCTTCATTTGAGATTTATGTTTTCATTTTAATAAATAATATTCTTAGAACACGTTTAGAAAACTTTATTCACATTTATCACATATTCTGCTGTCTATAATTGTTTTCTAGAAATAAGAGAAACATTCTAGCTTATAAGAACACCTATTAGAAAGCAAGAATTTTGTGCTTGTGTTTAGAAAGTGATTAGTGAAAGCGATACGATTTTATTCTGATTTTTTTTTAAACGTTTTGGAAAGTAAGAAATGTTTTCTTGTGTCAGAAAAAGTGGTAGTGTGATTTCGTTCCTGATTTTAGAAAATAAAAGATTTTATAGAACAAGAATAAAACACGTATAAGAAATGCATGACTTGCTTCTAATCTAATAAGAAAATGAAAACGTTTGTTATCACTCAGCCAGACCAAACCATATGTTCAAGTAGACAGCAGGAATAACTAACATTATTCCAAATATTCCCATGTATGTCATGCAACTATATTTACGTAAAAAGTGTTTTTAACTGCGGAAAAATTATTTTATTAAGTCTTTTACTTAAATAATAAAAATATTTCCCTCAATATAAAGACCTGCTTTTTTAACTAAGAACAACTATCAAAAATCATAAAGGAATATTTTCTTGGGTCACTCAGGCTCCCAAAACAATAAGCGCAATTAGATATTCCTTCTGTGCAAAAAGATCTTCACTTATTGCGTTTAACCTGAATTAGGTTTTCCATTATTGTGCTTAAGCTCAATTAGGGATTGCACTTAAAGATAGATTATCTCTTCAAATAACAAATTTTAAATAGTTGCGTGGGTATAAAATAATAAATATGAACTGAAGACCCCTGTCCGGAAAGGCTTCTATCAATTAATATTGATTTTATTTCGAATATTAAATCGGGACCGTTTATGTTACTATTTTTATAACAGACCATTCGGATGCTACCATATTGCGATATAGAGCACTGGGCTGTTCCTATGGCTACGCTACCATAAGACAAATGTCCCATATTGATTGTTTGTATTGTTTTGTTCCATAGTTATAAGCGATAATGAGTATAGTTAACGTTTATTTGTGACAAAATTGCACAATATAATTTCTGGTCTCTGTTAACAGTAACCACTATTGTTCGTTAGCTGAACAAACACATCTTTTTAGACCAGAAAATATTAGAAATAAAATTAATATTAATCGATAGAAGCATTTCCGGACAGGAGTCTTCAATTCAAATCTAATATTTTATACCCCGGTAACTATATTATACATGTTTACAAAGAGATAATCCACCTTTAAAATATGGATGTTTAAAATGATAATACTAATAATTCTCCACTCCGTTACAGAGAGACATCACTATTTTGTGTAGTCTTATTTATTGTGATATTTTATTTTGGAAATTGTACACTATGTGTGGTTTCAACACCCATCTTTATTCCGGGGTTGTCCATGTCCTTCTACTGTGTATGGGCGGGAACGAATAGACACTTATACCGAAACTATTTTCTATCAAGAAAATATTTCTTCATTTGAGATTTATGTTTTCATTTTAATAAATAATATTCTTAGAACACGTTTAGAAAACGTTATTCACATTTATCACATATTCTGCTGTCTATAATTGTTTTCTAGAAATAAGAGAAACATTCTAGCTTATAAGAATAACTATTAGAAAGCAAGAATTTTGTGCTTATGTTTAGAAAGTGATTAGTGAAAGCGATAAATATTAACTGAAGACCCCTGACCGGAAAGGCTTCTATCAATTAATATTGATTTTATTTCGAATATTTAATCGGGACCGTTTATGTGTCTATTTTTATAACAGACCATTCGGATGCTACCATATTGCCATATAGAGCACTGGGCTGTTCCTATGGCTACGCAACCAAAAGACAAATGTCCCATATTGATTGTTTGTATTGTTTTGTTCCATAGTTATAAGCGATAATGAGTATAGTTAACGTTTATTTGTGCCAAATTGTACAATAAAATTTCTGGTTACCACTATTGTTCGTTAGCTAAACAACTACGCCTTTTTAGATTAGAAAATATTCGAAATAAAATTAATAATAATCGATAGAAGCATTTCTGGACAGGAGTCTTCTATTCAGATCTAATATTTTATTCACCGGTAACTATATAAAACATGTTTACAAAGAGATAATCCACCTTTAAGAGCAATAATATGTTAGTTATTTATTGCGTTTGAGCATAATTTCATCCTTATTGTGCTTAAGTGCAATTAATATCTCCCTCTGCAAATAGTAGAATCCAAATAGTTCTGCAATGTGGACAAGTCACCAGGTCACCAATAAACTATACCCATTGCAATATGGACTACAGCATTTGAATTACAGGGAGTTTATGGAAGCGCAATAATGAAGATTTTTAATTGCACTCAAGTGCAATTAGCTCTTATTGCGTTTAAGTACAATAAGTATAGTCCTGCTCTTAAAAGTGCAACTAGAGATTCCTTATTGCGCTTTTAAGCTCAATTATCTATTAAATGTCAATTGGCTTCCCATATGTATATGAAGGGGCCATCTGCATGGGAAGTCAGAAATGTAATATAAATTGAAGAAATCAATTTATTTTATTTCAATTAACGAGATACAGAATAGATATATCAACACAAAATGTGTTTTATAGTTACAAATAGTTATTTGTACACGATTCACAATATAATGAGTAGCTCACAAAATTAGGACATATATGTTTGACTCCAACATATACATATATTTAGTTTACTTCATGAACTGCAATCATTCTTCAAATAAATAGAGTGGACGTTTGTATGCGATGTACACTATGTTGTATCATCTACATTGCGTTTACTGAAACTGGTGGAATTAATTTCTTCTTTGTCATATTATATACTATATGGCATGACTAGCCATTAGAAAGAGAAGTGCAATATTTTGAATCGCACGCATTATGTTCAGATAAACGTAAATCATATATCTAATTATTGTAATTCTTAACGGAAACAAATTGGCAATTACAATGGTACACATGTTCTTCACAATGTTAAACAATTAACGGTTCATTAACTCAATTGAAGAAGTAATATGCCATTTAGATGTTCTCCTCGTAAATTCACAAAATGGCCGTTTAAATGAGATATACATTATATATAAATTACCGGCATTGTGAATTTGAACTGGATTCCGTTTACTTAAATTTACCGGGATTTTTCAGAATAGTAGTATGCATTAACTAGCAGTAGCTATTTGCAAGAGAAGTGGATTGTTTTTGTTTTGATCGCAGCCATTATGGTCACATAAACGAGTGTCTCATACCGATATTTACTTTACATGGAATACATATTGGTATTTGCGTGCGATGGATAGTATTATGAATAGCCAACGTTTAAACTTACATAAAAATATGTCAGCACAATTCCCCACTTAAATTGTCACACAAGAACTACACATAGTCAGATAATAAGTAATATACTCACTGAATTGAAGATACTGTTTATATAGCTTCAATATCTCATGAAATTAACACAAAAAAAACATTTGCGTGCGACATGAAATATTCGCCGACATTGTGGAATTAAAAAAATATTTAGTTTACTTCATTTACATATAACTACGGAATACACGAGCCATAATATTTCGAATAGCTCGGACTGTTCTTACTTATTTCGGACAAATATATTTCACTCCAACAAATCGTCAAATAAATAGAGTGACCGATTGGATGCGATGCGAACCATTATTTGTATTGCTAACTGACGTGTATCATAAGGAATTCATTCATATATGGAGTCTGACAATGCATAAGAGAACGAACACCGGTGATCGACCATACGAGAGTGACGTGTATGAGAAAGAATTCAGGCATATATAAAGTCTGGCAATGCATAAGAGGACGAACACCGGCGATCGACCATACGAGCGTGACGTGTATCATAAGGAATTCAGTCATATATGGAGTCAGACAATGCATAAGAGAACGAACACCGGCGATCGTCCATACGAGAGTGACGTGTATCAGAAGGAATTCAGTTATATGTGGAGTCTGGCATAGCATAAGAGGAGGAACACCGGCGATCGACCATACGAGCGTGACGTGTATCATAAGGAATTCAGTCATATATGAGTCTGACAATGCATAAGAGAACGAACACCGGTGATCTACCATACGACTGTGACGTGTATCAGAAGGAATTCAATTATATATTGAGTCTGGCAAAGCATAAGAGGAGGAACACGAGTGTGACGTGTATGAGAATGAATCCAGTCACATATGGAGTCTGGCAATGCATAAGAGGAACTGAGAAAATAATTCTCAATATAAGAAATATTATCTTACCTAGAAAATCTATTTGGAAGTGCATATATTGAGTCTGCCAACGCATAAGGGACACAAGAGAGTGACGTACATCACAAGGAATTCAGTCATATATAGAGTCTGGTAATGCATAAGAGGACGAACATCGGCGATTGTCCATATGAGAGTGACGTACATCTCAAGGAATTCAGTCATATATGGAGTCTGACAATGCATAAGAGGGCGAACACCGGCGATCGTCCATACGAGTGTGACGTGTATAAAAATGAATTCAGTCATATATGGAGTCTGGCAATGCAGAAGAGGACGAACACCGGCGATCGTCCACATGAGTGTGACGTGTATGAGAATGGATCCAGTCATATATCGAGTCTGGCGATGCATAAGGCGATTGTCTATATGAGAGTGACGTACATCACAAGGAATTCAGTCATATATGGAGTCTGACAAATTGACAATGCATAAGATGACGAACACTGGCAATACGAGAGTGACGTGTATGAGAAGGAATTCAGTCATACATGGAGTCTGAAAATGCATAAGAGGACGAACACCGGCGATCGTCCACACGAGTGTGACGTGTGTGCGAATGAATCCAGTCATATACGGAGTTTGGCAATGCATAAGAGGAACTGAGAAAATAATTCTCAAAATAAGAAATACTATCTTACCAAGAGAATCATTTTGAAAGTGCATATACTGAGTCTGCCAATGCATAAGGGACCGGCGATCGCACATAAGAGAGTGCCGTGTATCATAAGGAATTTAATCATATATGGAGTCTGACAATGCATAAGAGGACGAACACCGGCGATCGGCCATACGAGTGTGCTATATATAAGTAATTTAGTTATTCATAAAACCTAGCAACTACTGTGTCGTGAAGTGGATTCTCATATGATCTGACAAAGGTGTATGGTAGATTGCGGGTGTGCACGACAACAGCGTAGCCCTGTGTCTCAATCGGGAATTTAGCAACATTGTCTGGTCTATTCAGATTCCGGGAACTACTTACGCCTAATTTGTGGCCGGGTATAATGGGCTAACTGGGTATATTTTTGACAGAGATTTGCATATTGGGTGGTTAGCAACATTTTAGGGCCCGTTGAATTCTATGCTATACATACGCCCAATTTGTGGCCGAATATGATGGGCTAGTCGGATAGTTATTATTTACATCTTGTGTGGCTACGAACGAAGTCGCACCAAAAGGGATTAGCAATGACATAGATCTCTAACAATCTTGAATTTAGCAACATTTTAGGGTCCGTTTGGAATCCAGGCTTCACTTACGCCCACTTTGTGGCCGGGTATAATGGGCTTTTATGACACAGATTTGACCCTATGGTGGTTATGCACAACATTTTATCATCCTAGCTGCCATTCCGTCGAATTTCTCGAATCGGAGACTGAATTTGAATAAGGAGCTGAATAAGGAACAGGGAATTGGGAACTAAAAAGTTTTGAATGGGGAGCTGAATAAGGAACTGGGAACTAAATTCTATTCGAAATATAATTAATATTAATCGATAGAAGCATGTTCGGACAGCTGTCTTCGATTCATATCTAATATCTTATACCACGGTAACGATATAACACATGTTTACAAAGAGATAGACCTTCTTTAATGTACCCTGCCTTTAACAGGATATCCCTTGCAATATGTATTAATTAAAGCTATTAAGGATGGATTATCTCTTTATAAAACACATTTTTTAAAGTTAAATAGTTTCCTTGGTACCGAAAACAATGAATCGTCCAATAGAGGGTTACGATGCAACAAACCATATAATTAGTTTGAAAGTCGTGACTCGAGCGGTGGTTTGGATGGATTCGGAGAATTTGTAATTAATAAAGCGTTGGTTTACGTAATTGTTCATCTTTGTTTTATCGTTGTATTATATAATGTATGTCCACCATATTTGACTGTTGGTGTCTGGTGTCTATAAATACCAAACCGGCTATGGTTGCCACTTTGGTCACCTACTGTGGCAACCGCACGGGCTAGAGGGTTGTGGTTTTCGGTTATAATATGTTATTTTGGGGTGGGCCACCCTACCGCACCGTTTATTTGGAAAAAATCGGTTCATAAATACCAAAACGGCTATGGTTGCCACTTTTGCCACCTACTGTGGCAACCGTATGGGCTAGAGGGGTGCAATTTTCGGTTTTTATATCTAATTTTGGGGTGGGCCACCCTACCGCAACTTTTATTTGGTCAAAATCGGTTCCTAAATACCAAAACGGCTATGGTTGCCACTTTGGCCACCTACTGTGGCAACCGTATGGGCTAGAGGGGTGCTGTTTTCGGTTTTTATATCTAATTTTGGGGTAAGCCACCCTACCGCAACTTTTATTTGGTCAAAATCGGTTCATAAATACCAAAACGGCTATGGTTGCCACTTTGGCCACCTACTTTGGCAACCGTATGGGCTAGAGGGGTGCGGTTTTTGGTTTTTATATCTAATTTTGGGGTGGGCCACCCTACCGCTATGGACACTTTGGCCACCTACTATGGCAACCGTATGGGCTAGAGGGGGTGCTGTTTTCGGTTTTATATCTAATTTTGGGGTGGGCCACCCTACCGCAACTTTTATTTGGTCAAAATCGGTTCATAAATACCAAAACGGCTATGGTTGCCACTTTGGTCACCTACTGTGGCAACCGTATGGGCTAGAGGGGTGCGGTTTTTGGTTTTTATATCTAATTTTGGGGCGGGCCACCCTAACGCACATTTTATTTGGTCAAAATCGGTTCATAAATACCAAAACGGCTATGGTTGCCACTTTGGCTACCTACTGTGGCAACCGTATGGGCTAGAGGGGTGCGGTTTTCGGTTTTTATATCTAATTTTGGGGTGGGCCACCCTACCGCAACTTTTATTTGGTCAAAATCGGTTCATAAATACCAAAACGGCTATGGTTGCCACTTTGGCCACCTATTGTGGCAACCGTATGGTCTAGAGGTGTGCGGTTTTTGGTTTTTATATCTAATTTTGGGGTGGGCCACCCTACCGCATATTTTATTTGGTCAAAATCGGTTCATAAATACCAAAACGGCTATGATTGCCACTTTGGCCACCTACTGTGGCAACCGTATGGGCTAGAGGGGTGCGGTTTTCGGTTATAATATGTTATTTTGGGGTGGGCCACCCTACCGCACCGTTTATTTGGAAAAAATCGGTTCATAAATACCAAAACGGCTATGGTTGCCACTTTGGCCACCTACTGTGGCAACCGTATGGGCTAGAGGGGTGCTGTTTTCGGTTTTTATATCTAATTTTGGGGTGGGCCACCCAACCGCAACTTTTATTTGGTCAAAATCGGTTCATAAATACCAAAACGGCTATGGTTGCCAATTTGGCCACCTACTGTGGCAACCGTATGGGCTAGAGGGGTGCGGTTTTTGGTTTTTATATCTAAATTTGGGGCGTGCCACCCTAACGCACATTTTATTTGGTCAAAATCGGTTCATAAATACCAAAACGGCTATGGTTGCCACTTTGGCCACCTACTGTGGCAACCGTATGGGATAGAGGGTGCGGTTTTTGGTTTTTATATCTAATTTTGGGGTGGGCCACCCTACCGCACATTTTCTTTGGTCAAAATCGGTTCATAAATACCAAAACGGCTATGGTTGCCAATTTGGCCACCTACTTTGGCAACCGTATGGGCTAGAGGGTGCGGATTTTGGTTTTTATATCTAATTTTGGGGTGGGCCACCCTACCGCACATTTTATTTGGTCAAAATCGGTTCATAAATACCAAAACGGCTATGGTTGCCACTTTGGCCACCTACTTTGGCAACCGTATGGGCTAGAGGGGTGCGGTTTTTGGTTTTTATATCTAATTTTGGGGCGGGACACCCTAACGCACATTTTATTTGGTCAAAATCGGTTCATAAATACCAAAACGGCTATGGTTGCCACTTTGGCTACCTACTGTGGCAACCGTATGGGCTAGAGGGGTGCGGTTTTCGGTTTTTATATCTAATTTTGGGGTGGGCGGCCACCCTACCGCACATTTTATTTGGTCAAAATCGGTTCATAAATACAAAAACGGCTATGGTTGCCACTTTGGCCACCTACTATGGCAACCGTATGGGCTAGAGGGATACGGTTTTCGGTTTTTATATCTAATTTTGGGGTGGGCCACCCTACCGCACCGTTTATTTGGTCAAAATCGGTTCATAAATACCAAAACGGCTATGGTGTCCACTTTGGCCACCTACTATGGCAACCGTATGGGCTAGAGGGGTGCTGTTTTCGGTTTTTATATCTAATTTTGGGGTGGGCCACCCTACCGCAACTTTTATTTGGTCAAAATCGGTTCATAAATACCAAAACGGCTATGGTTGCCACTTTGGCCACCTACTGTGGCAACCGTATGGGCTAGAGGGGTGCTGTTTTCGGTTTTTATATCTAATTTTGGGGTGGGCCACCCTACCGCAACTTTTATTTGGTCAAAATCGGTTCATAAATACCAAAACGGCTATGGTTGCCAATTTGGCCACCTACTGTGGCAACCGTATGGGCTAGAGGGGTGCGGTTTTTGGTTTTTATATATAATTTTGGGGCGGGCCACCCTAACGCACATTTTATTTGGTCAAAATCGGTTCATAAATACCAAAACGGCTATGGTTGCCACTTTGGCCACCTACTGTGGCAACCGTATGGGCTATAGGGGTGCGGTTTTTGATTTTTATATCTAATTTTGGGTTGGGCCACCCTACCGAACATTTTATTTGGTCAAACTCGGTTCATAAATACCAAAACGGCTATGGTTGCCACTTTGGCCACCTACTTTGGCAACCGTATGGGCTAGAGGGTGCGGTTTTCGGTTTTTATATCTAATTTTGGGGTGGGCCACCCTACCGAACATTTTATTTTGTCAAAATCGGTTCATAAATACCAAAACGGCTATTGTTGCCACTTTGGCCACCTACTTTGGCAACCGTATGGGCTAGAGGGGTGCGGTTTTTGGTTTTTATATCTAATTTTGGGGTGGGCCACCCTACCGCAACTTTTATTTGGTCAAAATCGGTTCATAAATACCAAAACGGCTATGGTTGCCACTTTGGCCACCTACTGTGGCAACCGTATGGGCTAGAGGGGTGCGGTTTATGGTTTTTATATCTAATTTTGGGGTGGGCCACCCTACCGCACCGTTTATTTGGTCAATATATAATGTTTCCGAATAAGGAATAAGGAACTGGGAATAAGTAGCCGATGTCACCGTAGTGTGTTACTCTCAAAATTTAACAGAATGCGACAAGATATTGTTAAAATATGTCAGCTGAGTCAAGACGTATTTAACACCTTAGGTAATCACATGTGGCATTCGTGACACCAGAGTTTTTTCTCAAAGTATAAAGCTTCTAAAAGCTACATGGAAAACTGCGGCAAAACAATATATGTAGTTTTAATATATTGATCCGAAATTTAGTTTTACTATAGTATGTATGTAGTCCTGTTATTTGTAGTATTAACAATATAAACAATTGTTGGTAAGTCTCCATAAACACTATGGCATAATTTTACTAGTAGCAACTGGTAATACATATAATAATCTAGTGGATGTATTGGTGCTGGCTGTTATTATACTAAAGCGAAACAATAATTTTGAATTTATTCGGTATTAGTTTTGCATGAGCGTGCACGTTTCAGGCATACCCGAGCGTGCACGTTTCAGGCATACCCGTTTATCATAAAATATTATCCAGCCTGACGTTACCGGTGAAACTAAAATATGTAATTAACCATTACATCTCCCCATTCTCAAAGTAACAAACAAATCAAATCAGGGGGGAGGAATGTATAACATGTGCTCTGCTTGGAATCTTCCAGCAACTGCATGTGGTACTTGAATTTGTGTGATAATTGTATGGGTATCATCATAATGAGAATTTTGTGCATCAGCATGCTGTGTATTTGTGGCAGAAAAGAAATATAATTCCAAATCACATTGAGGTTCGATTGATTGAGATTTTGACAGTCTTGAAAAAAGAAGAATTTCGTGCTTTGATCTCATCACCACGTCTCGCTGTTGCCATCGTACCCCTTTTCAACGACTTGAAATTGATTGGAATCAAAGTGTGGAGTGAATTTAGATTTCTTAACACTGTTCTTCAAAAAAACATTGTCACCAACCTATATTTTAGAAAGATGAACGTAACGTTCATCTTTCTAAATTATAGGTTGGTAACAATGTTTTCAGCCCACAACTTGATTTTTCCGTAGACTGCTTTTCTTTCGAATTGAGGTTAGGGTTTTCTTCAGATATTTTGATGACAAGAGAGAGCTTAGAACGGATAGGCCTTCCGTACATAATATCTGCACGAGTAAAACAATATGGTTGTGAGCGGTAGGTCGTTAGAAATGCACACAGAACATGTTTATTATATGGTTTGCCCTGTTATATAACAGTAGTCCATACTTACTTAAGAGGCTTTACGGAGGCATCAACTTCACCATCAGCTTCCGGCCAAAGTGAAGATACTTTCCTAGGGAAAATCCCAAGTTTTCTGAAAACAATCGAAACTCATGCAGTCTGAAATGGACTGCCGTTATCACTGTTCACTACACTAGGAATACCATGAGTGCTGAATAAAATCTATATGACATGGAAAAGACTGCGCGGGCTGTAGTACTGGAGCAAATGTCCACCTCTCTGAAACGACAGAGATCATCGATGATGACCACAAAGTAATTGCCATCTGGAAGGGGCTCAAAGTTATCAACGCTAACTTCTTGCCAATTGTGAGCAGGCAATGATGTCATCACTATACGATATGTGACTGGTTTATTGACAAGAGCTTGGCATGTCAGGCAGATTCTATAGTGTTAGCTACTAATGTATCCATGCTAGAAAACCATAACATTTCTCTTAGACGCATTTTTGTTTTGTTTAGACATTGCAACCCTTCGTGTGCCATCATAATGTATCTCTGATAGCACTTTGGTAGCACTATGCGACTGCACTTCAAAATTAAATTATCCTCATGGACAGAGAGATCAGCTCTAAATTTGTCAACTTTGGAAATATCATCACCATTATGCCAATTTCCACTTTTTAGGCAATCACAACTTTTAACGATGGGTCAGACATACTTTCACATGAAATTTCTTTAAATCTCGTGGCCTTTGGTACAGCACCTCTGAAAAGGAAGTTCACAAACTGCTCGGCGTGTAGCTGCATTTCGGGATCAGCTATTTATGTGGGTTGCCTCGATAGATAGTCTGCGGGATTGTCTAACCCACATTTTAAGTGGGCTAGAAAATATATCCTATGCAGTTATGCAGTGGGTTTACCAAGCAGACCAAGTAATCGTTGGTGGTCTGTGAAAACAGTTACCTTTGGTCCCCGAATAAACAAATGAAAATGCTCTATTCCCCAAACTACTGCTGAGGCTTCTCTGTTTAATTGTGAATTGAACTGTTCTACCCAAGTTAGTGACATGATTGCGTAATCAACGAAGTTATCATCAGGAACGAAAATCCCAGCGAGGTCAACCGGCGAAGCATCGACATAGAACTGTGATGGTTTGTTGATATCAAAATATGATAGAACAGGTGCATTAGCCAATTTGGATTGTAATTATGAGAAAGCAGTTTCTTTATCATACACCAATTTAAATTTAAAATATTTTTGTGTAAGTTTACCTAATGGGGCAGTGAGTGTTGAAAACTGAGGCAGAAATCTTACACTGAAATTCAGCAGAAAACAGTGCCCTCTGAATTTCCTTGCGTGAAGTGAGATTTCTGAGCTTTTGAAACAATTTTGGATCATTTTGCTGAAAAATTCAACCCAAGGAAATATATGAGTAAATGCTAAATTTGCTCTTGTCCAAGTTAGTAGTTGAGTTATTTTCTATCAGACGTTCAAATGTTGCAAAAAAGGCCCGAATACCAAAAATGTCGTCTGAAAGATTTATCACACCAAGAATACTGTTAGAGTTGGTTGTACAAGTTTTTGGAAGATTTCTGACGCCGTGTTTCTTCAAAAATAAAGGCGGCAATACCTGCAAAGAGCCACATGTTTAGCAAATGTAGTTTTATAACGTGACTGGGAAGAAAGAACCACTTGACCGCTTTTGGTAAATCAATGTTTTGAAAATGTTGTTGCTGAGTTGAGTCTGTTGACAATAGGATCAACAGTTATATTAAAATGACACTCACGCTTGATAGCATCGTTTGGTATTCTCATATCCACACAAATGCGTACCCTGTCTGCATCTCGAGGAAAAACAACTAGAAAGCCAAACTCTTGAATTTTGCAATGAACCAATAGTTCAAAGTTTATTGTAACATTAAGCTTTAATTGTGGTGCAGTTATCATTAATGCTGGAGTATGTTGCAAATTAGCATATGTGGCATTTCACATGATGCAGCAAGCTGCACCCGATTCAGCTATCGCTTTTGTCAGACAATCATCCTATTCATCGTAATAATCGTGCATTTTCATAAACAATCACAATGTGCACATTTATTAAATTTTTGTTCAGATTGACATGTGAAAACATAGCTATCTTGGTGTTATTAGTTCGACATGTTTGCCTCAATTGCGGAATGTATGATACGATACGATATGATTTATTTACATAAACACCAATAAAGGCAGTATGCTAACAATACAATTCATAATAAAACAATAATTAATAAACTATTACATGTGCTTCGTGTATTTTATTGTGTGATGGCAAGCATAATATTCATTCAGAACGCTTATCAAAGAAGCGCCGGACCACGTTTCTGATTTTGCTGCTTATTTCAGGGTTATCATTTTTCATTATAACATTAAATTTCTGATCGTTTGACATACTTGTAAAATTTGGAAATGTTCATTTCTGATATCGCAATAGTGTGGACTACTCATTTTCTATATCAGAACCGGTCCTGCATTTAAGGCGCAGTCTCATCCCCTCCTTAATTATAGGCTGATGATGTGACTTGTTCGTGCTGTTGGTTGGAAGTGCGCCGAACGCTGTTTATATCACGCATGCTGTGATTTACAGATACGACTGAAGTGATTCTTCTTCAGACATTTCGAACACATAGCAGTCAGCTGCACAGTTCATTCGACCACCTGGATATGAAGTCGAGAATAAATCATCATCAGCACCACCTGGATGTGGCCAAACTTCACCATATTTGTAACAGAGCTGCTGGGATTGTCGTGTTGTCCTCTCGCATGTAAATCGATTTTGTAAAGTTATGAGGCAATTGCTTTGCTTTCTCATTTATGGGACAATTTATTTACAATTAAATTCTTTATATTTTTTTATTTGATCGTCCGTAGGTTCCATGTTCCTCGCAAATTCGATGAGGGTATCCAGTTCGATTAGTCAGGATCACTAAGACCTTTCTTTGTGACTTTGTCATTAGCAGTTCCCGCTGTCAGCTATAATTTTATTTCACTTGGTTTCTCGTGGAATGCACACGTTCCATCTAAAAATCTAAGTCGAGAGTAAAATTGGTTAAAGTTCTCATCCGGTTCTTGTTGACATCTGAATACATAATGTTTATAAGCCTGATTATCCATTTTGCCACCGAGTTGCAACGTCTTCCTCTGCACAATCAAACTGTGGGAGTGGGAAAGCCATTATTCAGCGTTTGAATTGTAACTGAGAAATTTCTCAGTCTTTTTGACAATACTCGTCGCCTCTGTATTAAAGCGAAACAAAATAATCTTGAATTGATTAGTTTTGCAAGAACACGTTTTCCGTGATCATTAAACAGTATCCGGCCTGATATTACCACTGAAACTAACATATGTCAATAACCATTGCAGTAGAAGTATAGTATTACCAATATAATAATATTATGACCTAAACGCGCATAAATACCAAAATTATATCTCTGTCACTGATCGCTGTGTTTGTGGCCAAATAGAAGATAGCTACCACTACATATTCCAATGTCGGCGTTACCGTCCACATAGGCAAATTCTTCTTGGAAATATCCCAGACGCAATAGTTCCCTCAGTTTATACTTTCCTCAATGGCGATGATACAATGAGTCTACAAACGAATCTAACTATTTTTGAAGAATTCCAAAAATTTATTATCCACACACAACGATTTTAGTTGCTTAATTATAAATCGGTCAGCAGCATCTTAAGCATCATACGTAACATGTAATAAAATGAATAATCCGTTCCATTCTACTCCCCTCACCACTCCCCTCCATCTTTGTCTTCTTATCTTAAATTCTCCTCTTATTCTTTATACCCAAAAATCATAGGACCAATGTAATATCCGAATTATCTATCTACTGTCCGGTCCCTACACTAACGTCAATTTCCATGATGATTTATATAGTATATTATACAGGGGCCCTAGATGATACATGGGGAGAACGACACCTGAAAAGCCATGTGCTTACTGTCGTTCTCCCTTTCTACCAGATATATCACATATTACCATTATACATTATATTAATTCCTTGTGTATTCCCTCGTTCAATTTATATTATGTATATTATATATTTGGTGGATAAATAAACTATGCTTAAACCAATATAATATTATTTGGAGTACTTGCTATGGTGTTACTATTGGAAGAGTGTCCAAAATACTTTTACTCTAGTATTTTTTCATAAGGGTAAAAATCACACAAGAACATTAGAAATATTACGAGAATAAATACATATTTTAAGAACGCTCTTCGGCGGTCGTGGCTCATTTGAACCCCCAAAATGATGTATACGTGTACGTGATTCGGAAAGACGGATACGAAAGGCGGATAATTACCGTCATACAGACTTTGTGAAATACCATACAGAAGTCATTGTATCAGCTGTTTTCATTTGTGCACACATAAGCAAGACAATCGATCTTTATATTATCAGCATATCAGGAACATATTATCAAGGGACGCTCTTTTCTTTCTGATGCGACAGTCTATGAATTGGAAGTATTTAATCGTGCCATATTCCGTCCTTCTGGAAGTATTTCAGTTATTAATCAACATATTGTGATATCCGGACTGTGCCACAAGTGGGCTTTACTCGGTATAATTTGAGTCGCCATGGGACTTTAATATTCCAAGTTAGTGGATCACGAAACGTAGTTTATTCGTAGTCTCGTCGGTTTTTGTTCATCCAAGCAACGTCACGTTGACATCTTTCGCATAATGACTACTACTGATAAGAATTGCGAATAGCTAAAAGTAGTCGTAAATTTTTCGGACGGTCCAAAAACCTTTTTGCAGAATTGCCGACTGCGAGTCCGTTTATGAGAAAAAGTGCCGTCCATACTTCTTGCCACTCGCCAGACGGTGTTATCATTATGTTTCGTGTGATTAGGTTGTACTCAACTGTGTTGTTAACAAGTCATAGTCAATGGTGGTCTTTATGTTTACAAAATGTTCTCGACTGAGAACAAAACCACGCCCATTGACACGAATCGTGTGAGTAGTGGCTGCACGTAGAATATGCCGTGATAACAATTGCATAGGCATATACAGCTGTCCAGTACAGTTTTGTTCGAAACTAAACGTCGATAAACGCAAACATACATGTATAATACAATATCTCTTTTCGCTGTAAATGTAACGCATTATATGTACGTATTAAATATATAACTGTCGACCCAATTAGCAGTATTTTGGGCACAAATGCAATTTAGGATTTAGGATTTAGGACTCGCGAAATACCATAGTAATATCGTTCTGCACAGAAGAGTGACTATATTAAGTGACATAATTATACAACTGGTATGCAAATTAACATGCTGCCTTTTCTGACGAGGAATTGTATTAGGTGGGGTTTATAAGCACTATGCAGATGTTTGTTATTGTGGGCGGGTATTTGTCGAATAGAGGTTATAACTTACGAATGCCGACTTGTGGTATAAAGCATGGTATAAAGTGCCCATTCGGAAGATTGAGGTAGAACAAACCAGCTGGAATTTAAATTACTATATACTCTCTTGATTTCTCTGGACGCTTTCATCTTATAGCAAGTTCTGACTCGGAATCCAGATGTGATCAGACCCAATATTATATATGTGGGTCTAAACTTTACTCAGAGTGAAATGAACCGTACATTATATTTATCATAAACGCGATAAGTTTGCTTGGGCTCCTGAGCAGAATCAAAACTTTATAAAACCCTCTTTTAATATTCGATATCTGGCCACCACAGCCTCACGTGATGCTCAGTCATGTCTGATGCAGAGAACGCACAAATGGTAGTTATATGCAGGAGTCAACTCAAGATGGGTCATCTTTAATATGAGGTTTGAAGATCACTAAATGTATCATATTTAACTAACTATCCTACCTAATTTCTTTTATAATGATGATTGAAATGTCCAACTTTGGACATCGTGGGTTATGAGGAAATGCCGGGGCGACCAGACACAAAAATAATTGCACTGCTGTTTCTCCAAGTCAAACCAGTTATGAGATATCGACTCCCCCATGATATACGGTTACCTTGTATACTGAGTAAAGATAACCATGCACGGACGAATAAAAATTGCGTAAAACCACAATGAACCATATATTTACATTGAACCGACAAGCATCCTTCGGTATAACACTGTTGTCCGTATAATGTAACAATTCACATCCCCTGTGCAAGTGGCATTCTGTGGACAATTCCGTCTCCGTCAGACGTTCTCGGCTCTCGTTGAATAGCCAATTGAATTAAGCGAATGTCAAAGACATTCTAATATCTTGATCCTGATTCTAACAACAGCCGATAACACAACTATACTGCTCTCTCAGAATTGCGTATGCAAGTTATTTTATGCGATCAGACCCAAGAAGATCCAGATACTTTAAATGTCTCGAAAACAAATATGAGCATATAAGCTCAATAACTCAAACGTATACTACCGATCATACAGTGCGTACCATCACGGCAGCAAATACTGTACTGAACTTAATACATATATAGAACACCAGCATATGGTATGGAACGGGGAACTTTTCAGAGAAAATTAATGTGGACAAACAAAGCAACCCGTACTCTTCGGACATCAAAATAATAAGTATTATTACCCTCGAGGGTAACATTGTCTCAGTTATTGACCGCTCAGTTGTTACCAGTAAACATAGAACTACGAAGAACTCAAAGCGCAGAGATTCTCTGACAGCTCTCTAACAATTTCGAAAAACACTGTTTTTATAAACCCACTGTTTCATAACAACCGCGAACTGTGGTGTTTGCTAATTTGCATAATTGTGTGTTTTTTTATTTGCAATTAAAGCACGCTATGTATAAATGGTGTTATCACAGTTATCCACTGACACAAATCCGTTATAAGGTGTAATGTTCATATTGGACCTTTTTATATCAATAATAAAGACCGTGGGACAAATAGATAAACATTATTATGCAGTTGGTATGTGCTGCAGACAATTGCACATACGATGTACATACGTTGCAACTACGTTTATGTACTAGATCAAATAGCAACTCTTTGCTGTTTATCAATTGACTATTTCTTTTCTTCAATACATTCCTCAGACTTCAGAGAATACCCGTATGTTGCGTAACAATATGTGACATATGTCAATTTCTTTTTGCACTACTACAACGTGTTAGTTTCACATATTAGCATTCTGGAAATTAACACGTCTGTCGGCGTCTTCACGCTCATTTGAAACGAAACCGAACATTTCGCTGCATGGCTACTCAACTTCGAAATTGCTTTACTCCTCTTTCCGTCAACCGATTTCCACCATGCAACCAGCAAACTGACCGGAAAATAGCTGCGAAAATGACGGGTCTGTTAATTGATCCAGATTATGAATGTTTTATTTTCTAAATAGCGATGATTCCAACATAAAATTAACTTTTCGAACTGGATTAAAGAATATATGCGCGCATTTATGCCTGCTATTAAGGAGGTTCGTGTGTACTCCTTTGTCAGATAACAAAACAGTTATCACCCTTGTTTTCGTGAGACACGGGGATTTGTCGCCGCTCTCGACCTGGAATGTCACCCGATGGCCGCCAGGCCCTCGGGTGACATTCCAGGTCTCGAGCGGGCGAAAAATCCCTGTGTCTCACTCAATCGCGGGCGATAACTGTATAATATCTCCCTTTCGCTACACTAGATAATACAGACTTAACATACTCTGAAGACTGAAAGAGTAACAAAAGTCGCAAAAAATATCAGCTATTTTCAGCTTTCCAGATTTAAGCGATACAACCACTCTTTATTACACCTTATATCATTATTGGTATATTGTTGTGCTAAATTTAGTACGCCACTATTTAATAAATAGAATGGCTTGGAGTTGACTATTCGGGTATAGTGCTCAGTGGTGGGTACAGGCAGTTCATGACGCGAAGCGACCGAAACTCACATTGACTCTAAATTTGACTCTTCTGCGTTAGAACTATATAGGCGCGACCGAAATAGCTTCAGTCGTGGACTATGTGCTGCTAATAACATGCATATTATACAGCCGATGTACATAATTAGAGAATGGTGACTCTGTTAAGTGGTTCAATGAAACGCTCTTCTTTTCTACTTTGTATCACTTACCGTTCTGAAAACTACACAGACTCCTCATTTTGGAAGGACATTATAACTAGCATTCCCGCGGCATTATTCATCAATAAGTTGTCATAGTAGGCGATCTCAACTGTGACTTGGTGTATCCTAGTATATATGCATAGTGTATTATACAGTCCACAATCGACTTTTTATGAAAAATTTGATCGACAAACCAACACGCATTTCCCCATACACACAGTTCGCTATTAGACCCCATCACACTATCTGAAACTATTGACGTATTCGATTCAGACATTTTAGATCCAGTAGTTTCAGATCGCGAAGCAACTTATGTTACTATATCAGGCGACTACGTAATTGCACCCCGACTGATATTTGGAACTCGCTGATTTTGAAAAAAATGAATCGCTTTTTCTCGTTTAGTGGAAAAACGTACTCTCTGGTATAGTGCACCAGTTGAAGGAACTGTATCCACATTTGAAAACATCCATGAAATGCTACATTGGGAGTGGTTGATTTGGCAACGGTTGTAAGTCTCCACTGTTTTGCTATCATGTTGGCTCATTTTGACTGTAGAATTAAAGATTCCTCACATATCAGAAATATCAAGTACCTTCTGTTGATTCTCGAACTTCTGCTGGAACATTATCCCCCTAGCTTGATTCATTTTTATCGAACGTTGATCATATAAGGCACATGCTAACTCCACGAGTGTAGTAATCGTGTCACTGTCCAAAACCCAATTCATTCCTGAATAAGCCATGACTTCCATATATTTTAATTGTATTTCCAGCAACTTCCAGAAGAGTTTTTTCCTTTTTGGACGGTAATCATTACACGTGAAGGAATGGAACCCAATAAGTGCATTCTTCTGTATATTTGACATCTCGATATCACTGACTTGAATCACCTACCCATTAGCATCAAATTTGATCAACTATAAATTGTCAGGAGGTTTAACGTTTCCTTCATTGTGCATAAACGCCATCAAGATGGAGAACTCTCTGACATGACCTCTCTATCGATTAATATGTCCTTGAGTTATTGTGGAAAGCGATAGCCACCCAGGTTACACAAGTACAAACAACCCATGCAGTCACTCCATATATACACATAAACACCACACAAATGACAAGTTAGTCACTCACTCTATGCACATACACCTGACCCATGATCATATAGTCACTCCCTGTATACCTATACACCACTTTCATGATCATAAGTCAATCCTTGTATACCTATTCATCTCACCGTTGGTCATACAGTCACTCCCCGTATACCTATTCGCCACACCTATGACTAAATAGCTATTCAAGATATACATATACACCCCATCCATTACCATAGAGTCACTCCAGGTATAAATATGAATCTCGTCAATGGCCATAAAGCCACTCGCTTTATACACGTACCCCTCACCCATGACCATATACATGTATAGCCACACTTGTGTACACCGCTACACCCCACAAATGCCATACAGCCATGAGTCACCATGCAGGCACACCAGGTGATGATCATTCATGATCATACAGTCAATCCTTGTATATCTATTCACCTCAACATTGGTCATGCGTCACTCCCTGTATACATGTTCACCAAACCCATGGCATAATACCCACGCAAGATATACATATACTCCCCAGCCATGACCATAGAATCACTCCAGTTAAACATATGCACATCACTAATGGTGATTTAGCCACTCACTTTATGCACATACCTCTCCATAACCATACAGCCACACTTGTCTATACCCGTATACCCTACACATGACCATACAGCCATGCAGGCACACCTGGTATACTCATACACCTGACCCATGACCATATAGTCACACCCTGTATACCTATTCACCACATTCATAATCATACGGTCACTCCCTGTGTTCCTGTTCACCTCACCATTGGCCATACAGTAACTCCCTAAAAACATATTCACCTCACTATTGGCCATACAGTCACTCACTGTATACATGTTTGCCACATCAATAGTCATATAGCCACTCGTTATATACATGACCATCCACCCGCTCGTCAATAACCATCCAGCATACTACAGATACACATGCACATAATGACTACTGTCATTCCATGCACACATATACGCATTACACATATGCATATCTATTTATCCATTCACCCCACCCATGATCATACAGACAACTTATGTATACATATACACCCACCTGTGACAATACAGCCACACAAGTTCCACCTGCACATCCCACCCATAACCATATATGACCATACATGTATGACGTAATGGCGGCCTAGACAACACGGGGTTTTTTCGGCGGGAAATAATTTTGATGTTAACTCCATAATAACTGACCGATTTGCTTCAAATACACACAGAATGAGCTGATATCAACATCATGTATATAAGTATTGACATTCCATGCCAACAAATTATTCGTCATTCATAAAATAACACTCTGAAAAACGCGTTCCCTAACTTCGAGGTATTGTTTAGACCTAACTGTAAACACAATGCCAGATAAACGACCACCAGCGAGTTCCACATCGAGCGCCAGTGGCGATGACAGCATCGTTAAAGATAAAGTGAAAGATAAAAGCAAATATGCACCACCAAAGAAATTCAAATCGTCAGACACTGGACAACAAAAGATATCATCATCATTTGTGAAATCTGACAGCTCTGACACTTCTATAGGCAAAGTGCTTGCTGAAATAAATTCCAAATTGGACAATTTGGTCACAAAATCTGACCTCGAGAAGACTCGGGAGAATATTGAGCCCCTTGTTACAACAGACATTTTAAACAGGATCATAACAAACCTGAGGGGAGAGTTCGACAAAAAACTAGAGGAAGTGAAGGATGTCAGTGATAGCAAGGTCTTCGACACAGAAACCAGGATGGACCAAATGGATAGCAAGATGTCTCAACTAACAAGCGAGGTCCAGGACAGGAAGAATGAAATCAGACAACTAAAAGATGAAATGAAAGAGTTGCAAGAAAAAAACAACAGACTGGAGCAGCAAACAAGAAAAGACAGTATTCGTGTTTTTGGAGTGAGCGACGACAGTGCCTCTGAAACAATTGACCAGAGCGAGAAAATACTTGTAAAGATTATGCAGGACAGACTCCATCTTCCAATCGAACAGCGCGACATCAGCATTGTGCACAGAATTGGTAAATTTTCTGTAAGTAAAAAGTACCCAAGAAGTGTTATATGCCAATTCATTTCTAGGCGAGCGAAGAATGATGTCATCCGAGAAAGAAAATTGTTGAAGGGACAGGGAATTGTGATTAAGGAAGACCTAACAGACATAAACAGTTCCCTCCTAAAAAATGCAAAGGAATCCTCAACTGTGGAAGATTCCTGGTCTGTCGGTGGGAAAATTTATGTGAAATATACCGACAAATCAAAAAGCATCAAACAAATTTCGAAATTAAGTGACATATAAATTTCTACATTTCAATATTTGCATTATTGCACATATATTCAGTCCAAGTATATTCTATACTGTCAGTCTAGGCCACTATTTAATACTACATTCAGTATAGAAGTCTCAAAGTAAACACGATATGATATTTCAATGTGCCTGTTTGACATATTCCTTTAATTATAACGCTGACCAAAACAAAACAAAACAAAACATGGTTTCATGTCGCAAACAGTTAAACTCAACATAGGATATTACATGTAAATCATCCATCTCTGTTCAAAACAGTTAAACCCAGGTTATTATAACACATCATGAAACTAACCTGACATAACCAGTTATATACATGTACAATATGTCACTTAATTTCTGATATTTGTTCAATGTCTGTGACACCTGTACTTTAAATGTCATATGCCAAAACATAACTATGAATTTGTGCTGAAATACCAAAATTTTCATGAATGACATGCGTCGCTTTAATTTTGGATGGACAAATTAATCAACAAATTTGTATTATTGGAATCCTACAAAACGAATCATGCCAGACGTTTCTTAAGACAGCACGCTATTGCTTAAAATTGTCTTATTGATTTCATTTGCCGCTTTAACTCTGGCCGGAAGAACCAATGATGATCACCATTCCAGATGCTTAAGATTTATTTATTTTTGTTTGTTTGTTAGTTTTTTTTATTTATTTTTTTTTGCATTAAAATAGGAAAAAAAGTTTCATGAAAAGAAGGCGTCGCTTTAATCATGGATGCACGAATGAATTAACAGTTATGTATTATCCGAATCATACAAAGTGCATCATGCCAGATGGTTTTTTTTTAAACGCCACGTGTTTGTATTATACAAAATTGTCTCATGGATATCATATTCGAATCTTGCAAAGCGCAACATGCCAGATGTTTCTTAAGAAGGCGCGTTATTATTATATTATATAAAATTGTCACATGGATGTCATGTTCCACTTTAATTCTGGATGCTTAAATGAATCAATACATTTAATATTGGAATTTTACAAAGCGCATCATGCCAGATGTTTCACAATAAAGTGTGTTACTATATCATATAAAATTGTCTCATGGATGTCATATATCGCTTTAACCCTGGCACGCATCGCTCTAATTCAAAACTTATGTTTTAATTATTGAAATCTCACAAAGCGAACCACGCCACAAATTTTTAAGATGGTGTGTTGTAATATAAAATTGTCAACTGAATGTCATGTAAACTCCGAATAACTTTTATAAGAAATAAGAATAGCTCAAATGTGATGTTTTCAAGTTTCTTGCACACGAGACGACTCCGATATTTCACGAATCAGATGTGATCAAACTGACCTTGACAATTATTATTATTGAATTAGGTCATGTTGTGACAGTACAGTCAGGTCCGAAACATTCCGAGCACAATTAAGTCAACTCTATTAAGACGAATTAATTCATGAATTTAGATTTCTTTTGAAAACAAATTATCCTTTGTCAAATATAATCAGAAGTCGGTGTACCATACTGTCATGTACATACATTCATTTATAAATCTTCATGTTTTATTAATATAGGTTCTTGTTCATGTATTTTCAACATATTGGCCCACACTCGTACATTTAGCCATATAGGTCTATATACCTATATGTATATTATGGAGTTATCTATTTCTACTATGCGACGTAAGTCCTCGTTGCGGGTCAATTAGATAGCCTACACGTCAAGTCACAGATATGCACTTTTTTGGCAATACTTTCATGAGAAAATAACAAGCGGAATTTGAAATGTTAATTGACCGTCGATTGATTCGTACACGAGGACTTACCAGAAACATATACCCGCCGAATACAACACATCATTAAAATAATATGTACTTCATATTACGGTTAGCTCTAGTAACAATGCACGGACTACACATATTCACGCTTGCATCTTTAATTCATTCTGAAGTGGAGGGCATACATTTCATTCATTCCATTATAGGTCGTACTCATGGCTACACATAACGTAAATTTGAGTGAGGTTCGGGATTCTGATGAATATAACTTTACAATGAAATGGAACGAAGCGGAACAGGAAAATGACGATTATTTAAATTCCGCTTTTAATACCTGCAATGAATGTGGATACATTTCACCATCACACACTATAGACCAATCAAATACAAAACCAAAATTTTCAATATTCAGCATCAATGCAAATTTCGATTCTGTGTGTAATCTCCTATGCGACTTAAAGTCGAATAATAATTCATTCGACGTTATTGCTTTAACTGAAACATTTAAAATACGACAAGCATCGCATTTCCAAATACCGGGATATCACCTATGGAATTCAAGTGTAGGGCTGATGACGATGATGGTAGAGGTGGTGTATGCCTTTACATAAAAGATTCCATTCACTATAAAAATCGACCCGACCTTAGTGAATTTATTCCACACGTAATAGAAACAATATTCGTGGAAATTAACCCAGGAAAAAATGACTCTCGGATAATCGGCTGCGTGTACAGACCAAATACAGCACCAAAGGCCAACATTATTTGATCAATTTTTGAAAAAATTCAACGATATTCTAGAAAAAATTAATAACCACAAATCATATATATCAGGAGACTTTAATATTGACCTACTCAATTTCAACTCGCATACAAAAACGAACGATTTCATAAATAACATTTTCACAAGAGGATTCGTGCCAAGGATAACTAAACCTACTCGAATGACTGATCATTCAGCAACTCTGATCGATAATATATATACCAATAACCTACAAGGCGAATGTAAATCTGGCATAATCACATCATGCGATGTTTCCGATCAGTTCGGCATATTTTATTCAGAATCTAACCAAAAGAGACAAAACAGCACCAATAATAACGAAGCTATCACTAATCAAAGAAGTTTTAGTCCTGATAACATAATTAGATTCAAAAATCTTTTTAAATCTTGTACCTTTGACTCCGTCACATCTTGTAGAAGTGTCGACCAAGCATATGAAATCTTCTTAGATATCTATATGAATGCATATGAACTAGCTTTCGCCATCAAAAGTCGACATATACCCAAAAAATTCATAAAACGCAATCCTTGGATGACAGCTGGATTGATTAAGTCAAGTATTGTTAAGAACCAGCTATATTTACACAAATTGAATAAACCCTCGGAAACGAACGTAAATAAATATTTGAGCTATCGTACCTTATATAATAAACTAATAAGAAGGAGTAAAAATATATACTATACAAATATTCTAGAAGTAAATAAAAATAACTTAAAGAAAACATGGGAAATACTTAAGGATGCATTGAAGATAAATGGAAACACAAATAATAACCCCAAGACCTTTACCGAAAACGGAATAGAACTTGAAAATTACAAACTCATATCGGAAAAGTTCAATGACTTTTTCTCAAAAATTGGGCAGGAAACTAGCCAGCTCAATGAACATGAAAATGACTCTCATTTTACAGATTTTCTCCATAACCGCAAACCAGACGACATCAATTTCAAAATAATTCCGACCTCTATATACAGGATATCATCCTCACATGTGTCTCTATGACTGGGAAAGTATCAAGGGATTTCAATGGTATATCAACTAAACTTATCAAGGAAACAATTGAGGCGATAGCCCCAGCATCATTGCATATGTTTAACTTGTCCTTAGAGTATGGAATAGTCCCTAACACAATGAAAATTCTAAAGTAGTCCCGATCCCCAAAAATAATACCACTCATGAAATTTCCAACTACAGACCTATCAGCATTCTTCCAGCTATCTCTAAACTTCTCGAAAAAATAATGCATAAACGATTATTAGACTTCTTAAATGAACAAAACATACTCTATAAACACCAATACGGCTTCCGTCCTAATCATTCAACCTTCCATCCTGTATTACACCTCCTCGATCAAGTTGTCTCAAATAATGACAAAATGACAAGAGATTCCACTTTAGCTCTATTTCTCGACCTCTCAAAAGCATTCGACACGATAAATCACGATATTTTACTCCATAAACTAGATCACTATGGTATACGAGGCACAGCATACTCATGATTCCAGAGCTATCTGCAAAATAGAAGGCGATATGTTGAACTCAATGGTATTAAATCTAAATTAACGGAAGTGACGTGTGGAGTGCCCCAGGGATAAATTATGGGACCGATCATTTTCTTAGTTTACGTTAACGATATGTCAAATTCGACAACCATGGATATCGTATCATACGCGGACGATACGACTCTAGTAACTGGTGGAAAAAATGGCATCCTTGTAGAACGTTATGTGAATAATGAGTTACGCAACATATTTGCTTGGTGCTGTAGCAATAAGTTAGTGATCAATACTAAAAAAGCAACTATATGCTAATACACCCAGAGAACAATGATGACAAATGGAACTTTATAAAGGTTTACTTAAATAATACGGAACTAAACAAGATAGGAAATCTTGAGCACGAATCCTCCACAAAATTCTTAGGAATCCATATAGATGAAAACCTGACTTTTAAAAAACACGTGTCCTCTGTTTGTTCTAAAATGGTGAATGCCATATACCACATCAATAAAGTTAAACACTTCTTTCCTGGTAGCGCACTTAAAACATTATATTATGCTCTAATACAAAGCCATCTCGTCTACGGTGTTCAAATATGGGGACACGTCCCTGCGGTCAAAAACAATTTCATGCTTCAAAAACGCGCGATACGATTTTTATGTAATAAGAAATATAGAAGCCACTCTCTTTCAAAAAGAAAATATACTCAAAATCTACGACATTCACAAAGTACAAGCGGCTGTTTTCATGCATGATTGGTATCATATGCGCTTAATAGAATCATTCACCGACATGTTTACCAAACGCAAAACCGGACCAGACACCCGGCAAAAGCACCCACTATTTAAAAAAAAAACCAAGAACATCTTGGTCCCAACAACAACCATTCCATTCTTTTCCAACTCTATGGAACAACTTAGATAACGAATTTACATCATACCAATCCAGACACACATTCAAACGGCGTTTACATGCCGATTGCATTAAAAAATATGCTGCAACAATTAAATGCAACAATCAAAGATGTCCCGACTTTTGTCGAACTCGTTGCGGACGGCGCGAAATATATCCTTGCACCACCCGCAACTCATTCGATAAAAGATTCTGGATTAAGATGCGCGTTGTGTTCTGTATATTTCGCCGTCCGCAACGAGTTCGATAAAAGATTCGAGATTATGATGCAAGTTGTGTTCTGTATTTATTCTACACCGTTCAGCCAGATAAGTTCAATCCATAAATGTCACCTCCGTTGTTACTATAGCTACCTTACTGTGATTTAAGTCTGACAAATAACCAGTAATTATGGGGGGATCACCGGAAGCGGTAGTAATGTACATCATCTTTATTGGCGTCAACGTCAACAAGAATAGTCCCGGCTTGTATTCCACTAGAGGTATACACTAATATGTATTCAATGGCTGGGATTCCGTTGAATACACGTGACTCACGTCAATGGGTGTGGAATAATATCATTTATTGCACATCATTAATGTTAAGCAACCAAGATAGAATAAATATCTGATATTCAAGTATATTTTATTCGACAGTCTTTTTTATTGGTTTTCCTGATTATACTGAAATTTGCTCAGTGTTTTGGAACCGCCATGGGATAGGGATACTTGGAGATAGCGTAAAAATTTCTACCCTTTCGGGTGATACTACCCTCATCTGGGGACCGATCTAATAATATAACATTTATTTGATACATTTGCTTGAAAAGTGTCCAAAAATTATTCGACAACGACAATTGGTATTTTCGCATTCCGGCTAATCTGCCATCCGTAACATTACTTCGTACTCAACAGACTTTCAAATAATGGAAATCTGGTTACCTTATGCTACAACTCAGAGACTAAAGACACCAACAACATTTGGGTACAGTATCCCTTTGAATCCAAAAAAATCCGTAACAAAATTAATAACATGAACAAATTTGCGAAAAATATATATCTCGAAGAAATTCAGACTATGTTAGAAAACACATTATTCTATATTTTGGAAAATCACAAACTAGCTGCTCCAGAAAAAACCGAAATCAAATGCTATCAACACAGCTCTATTTTTGCGTATGATGATACAAGCAGATTTCATCAACAACATTTGTATTAAGAACAGAAGAATAAATTATCAAGGGCAGCCTCTTCCAAAACAATCGATCGCGAAACTTTATTCAGTCACCATCACGCAAGATGACGTCGAATAAATTATCAAGGAACTAAACGTCAACAAAGCAACTGGTCCTGATAATTAAACAACATAATCCTAAAAGAGTGTCGCCAATCGCTCTCACTACCTTTATACATTCTTTCTAAATAATCCTTGGAAACAGGAATATTTCCCCTGAATGGAAGATGGCCACAGTTATCCCAATCTATAAAAAGGGCGATAAATCTGACCCCATCAGATACCGACAAATTTCGCTCCTTGTGTGTGTTACATGTAGTACAGTTTGGGAAAAGATTGTCTTCCATAAAGCATACGATCATTTTGCAAATAATAACCTTCTATACAAGCATCAATCAGGATTCCACCCTACTCACAATACAACGTATCAACTTATCAAAATAGTGCACCACCTTAGTCAAAAGAGAAGTGAATCAAAATATATATATTGGAATATTTTGCGATATTTCGAAAGCTTTTGAACGCGTAAGGCACAAAGGTCTAATTCACAAAATACAAAGCTATGGTATATGAGGCAAACTCCTTTCCTGGTTGATAGATTATATTAGCAACAGGTCCTGGCGCATACTTGTTGGATCAGAATTATCTAGCCCGTTGCATCCGCTAGCCGGTGTCCTCCGATGGGTACGCATATTGTGCGCGCATACATGTCCCTTTTTATTCTCCATTTTCATCAATGCCATAGTTGACAACCTGAAATCGAACGGTCGTCTATTCGCCGACGATGCGTGCATTTTTACTCACTACCAACTCTTGGCAGCCTGATGACGTGAGCGACGCTATATAATTACTGTATAATTGAACCAACAGGTGGCTAGTTTCTCTTAATGCGTATAAAACAAAAGCGATGATATTTCAAGGCACACAACCATCAGGCAACCGCGCCGTGAACCTCACATTTTGCCCTGATAAACTCGAAATTGTTTAATCTCATCGACATCTGTATGAGTCATTCGCCAGTCACCTTGACTGGGATCACCATATTGACCACAATTACAAGAACGCATTGTGTAACACTCTCTCAAATCCGTAGATTAAAATATATACAATCAAGTAAATCCATTGATACAATGTTCAAAGCCCATGATGTATTACCGGTTCTTGAGTATGGAAGCTTCGTTTTGGGATTACACGTCTAATACTGACAAGTCACTACTATATAGACAAGGTATATCACGATGGAACTCGAATCATTTCCGGATTTACTAGATTGGCCTCGATCTCCACCTTACTAACAGAGTTAGGTTTGGTAACCTCTCCAACTCTCTCATTTTAAAGATCGTCTCTGTCATCGGTCTTTCCTCATACGCGCGTTCCTAGACTCAATTCAAAAGAGGAATCCCCAAATCATGCCTGGCGTGTGCAATATCAACTCGAGTTATCCATCAGTTAGCTCGATAATTCATTAAAGTTTATGCGATTGATTAATACGTAGTGGTAATATTCGGGTCCCAGCGCATTCCGATAGGATAACATCAAGAGAAGTTAGACTCACTATTAGTCGTTAGTTATATTTTACTATCGTTTTGTGTCGTAATTGAAGAGTGTTTATATTCGGGTCTGAGAGCATTCCGATAGCATAACATCAAGAGAAGTTAGACTCAAGATCAGTCGTTATTTCTATTTTACTGGTGTTTTGTGTCGTAATTAAAGAGTGTTTATAAATTAGCGATGTTGTTGACGTAGACGTGCGTATGGAGATTATCAGCTGGCATAATTTATACAGCGATGTACTTTATTGGTCCATATGACTGGATGAATACACGTTATTTCGATGAATTTTCAAGCTGTTCGCAATCTTATCGCACGGCAATGAGACCAACGTTTTTATTTCATAGCACGAATAGACTACATATATATTAATAACATTCTGAAGAAGACTGGATTTTTCTAAATTATAATACTAGTATGACTGGAGTGATTCATGTTGTGGTATACTTATATCGTCCTATTTTAATTACCAGAACCGGAGCGGGATGTAACAAAATCGAACTGAATTTCAGGCTGCAATCCTCAATGGGACATAAAATGTGCATCTGAAGGACGCGTGAATGTGACAGATGTTGACATATTTTGGGCAACAAACACGCACAATACAGATCGCTACCTGTTAGTTTTGTTCTGATAAGATAAAATTCAAATCGTACTGCATGGTGCATATGGTTACACACAACTAATTATTTTCCATAGGCGACAGTGTTAACTAAAAGTCCCGCCGGCCATGGGTTTGACCTATTTGAACTTCAAGTGGTCAATTTTCCCTTAGAACGTCATCCTCTGCACCAGTATGTGACAACAAACGCGCCCTTTTCGGTATTTTTTTCAAACGATAATCTTGCATTTCCACAACTACCCCATTTACTGCAAACAAATCAGCAGCATAAAAATACCCAGACCCCTTCCGTAACTTCTGGACGCCACCAGACTCTTCCTGGACATCTAAACATACAAGATCGCCATATTTACGTAGGCTATGATTTTCTGTTCCCGATTAGATATATTTCTCTCAATGATAATCAACCAATCAGCAGCCAGAATTTTGTTTTATGCTGACTCGAGTTTCCCTACACAAATTCAAGAAGAGTAACTCTATATAATTAGTTGTTTGTAACCTATAATTGAAAAGAAAATTGAAGTTTGATCGTGTAAACCGCGCCAATTTTACAAAAAAAGCTTTACCGTGATACAATAGAAATATAGGAGTCATTGGACATCCTATTATCTCCCAGCGGTAATTTAACCCACATACCCCGTTTTAAAATTAACAATTTTTTTGGGGTAAGAAATAACACCAGTAATAGAATCCTGATAAATCTGGAAGCGCAGTTTAGTAGAAAAAATACTAATGTCTCATGCTTGTCATAGACATATATACTGCACAGTGTCGCAAATTCAAGAAGAGTAACTCTATATAATTAGTTGTTTGTAACCATATGGAATCTGTTTTCACTGTGTCGTGTATCAATTTCACCGAGGGGGGGGGCACGAAATATGGAGGAATCTATTTTTTTAGATAGTGCGGAAAGTGAACGTGTGCCAGTTAGAGTTACTCGACCGTCCGTATAGTATATATGTATGCCCCCATTCGAAATCGAAATAACAGTATAATGTAAAGTTATAAATTTTCAAGTTTAAATAAAAACAAATTAAAACAAAATATATTTTAGACTGAACTGCTAACTCAATTTAAATAAACATTTTTTTAAATAAAATTTAATTTAATTATTGTATGTTTTTATATTGAATTGTTGACTCAATTTATCATTTAACAAAAAAAAAAAATAAATTTTTATTTAAACAATATATAAACGAACGCCGTTATAGCATTCGCCAGAGTCACAACACCAAATTTGGTTGAAATCGGTCCAGTGGTCTGGGAAAAAAATCGCGAACAGACAGATCCTACTCTTTTATATACATATCTACACCGGAGAACATACATTATTTCGCCTTAAATTGAGAAAATTATGACAAGTCATAAAAAATGAAAATATGTGTTATAACCATGGACAAATTTCCAACATCGTGGCCGAAATAGAAATTTCAACACATAATGATTTGACAACAAAAATGTTGTTTGAATATAGCCAATTTAACACTGAATGTATGCATGTATAGCCAAATTATGGTGAAGAAAGATGGCGTCAGAATTTGTATGCAGCCATAGACCGGCTCAGTCGCTGATTGGTCGAAACTATCTGCTAAAAATATTTGATTGACAGCTGTGGAAAGGTCCAATGCAATGTTCTGCCTACAAAAATGCCAGGCACGCCCAGACCTTATGTGGATCTTTTACCACTAAGAATTGCACACATAGATGTAGTGAAACTATACCGTCGACTTTATCCACGAAGAAACAAGGGCGAATCGCTCATCAAAGCGTGGCAATCAACCCCCAAAAATACCACGGAATATGTTTGTTGTGAATGAAGCTAAAGAACCAGACCACTCATATGGTGGCTCTCTATATAGGGGTGGTTTTAGTGGACATAACAGAACATGGGCATCATGAGATCGCACCCATACACGGATGGTCGCACAGCGGTGCCAGTATTAACAATTAACTTGTCAGAAATTAACTTGTCAGAATTGCAATTTTCTGCTTGCAATAAAATGACAGACATATGTGGCCCTTGTACCGTAAGAACTGCACACATAGCTGTAGGGGAACTACCGTCAACTTTATACATGAAGAAACAATGGCTAATCTCTCACCAAAGCGTGACAATTAACCCTCTAAATGCCACCATCCCCGAATATGTTTGCCGTTAATGGAGCAAACAATCCGGACAACACCTGCGGTGCATGTCTAGGAATTATTTTAGTGGACAAAACAGTACAAGGGTCTCACGAAAACTGGTATATCCAATAAAAATATTCAATAGACACCACATTGGTTGTCCGGTCTGTTGCTACATTTTCTGCGATGGTAGCATTTCGAGGTTTAATTGCCACTCCATAGTGAGCTATTCGTTCTTGTTTCATCATGCAAGGTTCAGTATTTCCACAAGTGGACACTTTCTTAAGCCCCTGCCACACTCAGGTCGGCGCTTGCATTGCGCTGCAAAAGTATCAAAGCGCCCATCTAAACGCACTAAGGTCTCCAAGAACCGATTGGTGACGCAGTGGACACTGGCTACGACGCGCGAGGGTCTCCATGGTCGCCCATAGTATAGGCGCCAGAGCGCCGCGCTTGTTTTGTGCATGCACAAAACAAGCGCAGATGCTCTGCGTTCTGACCAAGGCGTAGTAAGCTTTCTGCAGTTGTAGAGGAATTCTTGCTGTGACCACGAGTAGCTTGTAGCCGTCCTCGCTACGCTGCAAAATTATCAAAGCGCCCACCTAAACGCACTAAGGTCTCCAAGAACCGATTGGTAACGCAGTGGACACTTGCTACGACGGGAGAGGGTCCCCATGATCGCACATAGGCACCAGCGCGCCGCGCTTGTTTTGTGCATGCACAAAACAAGCGCAGATGCTCGGCGTTCTGACCAAGGCGTAGTACTATCGCCCTGACAGCGCAAAGCAAAGCGCAAAGCGAGCGACGTGAGCGTCGTGTGGACGTAGCAACAGCGCATATTAGCTACTCGTGGTCGCAGCAAGAATCAATATTGTCCTTTGCGACTACAGTAAGCTTATCAGACTCTCACTACATGTCTTTCCCGTCATTATTATGCCCATTGCGATTCTCTCCCAAACTTATCGCGATCTTTCTGCGCTGTCATGAGGCGTTATGGACTAGTTCCCGCTCATAGAACGTCCTAGTCCAAGTCTTCTCGTACTAAAACTAGCTAAGATTTTGGGATGGAGAGATGCTAGTGTTTAGTCCGAGATCGCGCGCATAGCCTTCTTATGACACGAGTTACGCCCAGGATCTGTTGCGGGAATCTGTGGTGTATTTTACTCGATTTACCTAACAAAGCAATACATGATGCTATATACGTCGGAAAGAGTGACATCTTATGGTCAGAATGGTGTATAATAATCTAACTTTAATGTTAAATTACACATAGAATATTCCGGTTGATTGCCACAAACATCGTTGTTTTTTCTGTTTGTTTACTTAACTGAAAGCCGAACTCAGGTTCCGAAAAACTTCGGGATTGTCCGGTGTTTGTTCTGAGTATTCTAGTTTCCGTTTCTATATATAGCGCGGGGTTTTCCGAACAAAATGGTGAAAACCGATCGCCGCAAAGTCCAGTTTCCAATGTGCTTTGAGAACAATTCCCGCACTAAAAACTTAATGACATAATGGAGGATCAGAAAGGTAGTTTTGTTGACAATTTTCGCAAGCAACTTGTCAAAATTGGAGCAAATTAGAACTCTTGTGTCTGACTTGCCATGCGTGTGATTTTCATCCATGTGCATTTTGACTTTTGTGTTGATAAAATAATCGGAGAACCGAATCACACAGTTTCGAAATATAGTTCTTCCGTTTTAGTGGGACTTTTCAAACTTAAGGTTAAAAATTTATACAAATTTTGTTTGATTTTTTGTGTGCTTAACAAGAGCAGTATATTGCTCTGTTCGCTTAGTATATATCTTAATTTCGCTGAAGTCCACCAAATGTGGGAAATGTAGCACCATATTATTTATTCTAATGCTCGTTGTGTTTACACTGTTTTAAACTTTGAGAGGGTTGTAATTCCCCGTAATTTATTTAATGTATTACATTTATATCTTCAATGTTTAATTAATCTATTTATTTTTTATTTATTGACACACATAATTACGATTACAATGGAGAATTCATCGTAATTTGCGTTGTCAGTCGAAAATCTACGGAATATTTTCAACGGAAAATGCCGAACACAGTTCGCGAGGTCAACTGAGTTCGCATACTTTTAAAAATTTGTAAACATTGCGGTAAATGTCTCTTTTCGCATTAAATTACCGCTTTCAATTCACAACTGATGTGGGGTTCAGATCAAATAGCATGTCTTCTGCGGAAAATATCTTTTATTGTCGCAATTGTGATATTTTATTTCATATAATTGTGGTTTTATTTGAGCGGGTCATTAACGCTTAACTCGTGTCATAAGAAGGCTATGCGCGCGTTCTGGGACTAAACACTAGCATCTCTCCATCCCAAAATCTTAGCTAGTTTTAGTACGAGAAGACTTGGACTAAGAACGTCCACGCTGTGCTGCCACTGCGACGGTGGCGCTCGATATACGCCCAAGAGTTATAAATGGCGTTCTTCCGGCGTTTACAGTACGATCCTACTTTGAAATGCGATCTGCTCACACCCCTGCCACACTTCGCTGCGATCACGCTGGCGCTTGCTTTGAATTGAAATTATATCAAAATGCGAGTAACACACAGGAGAAAAAGTGTCAGAAATTGTCAAACTTATATGTTTTATATGTTCCGGATATATAGTCATAATTTAAATTGAGCATATGTTTCGATTCAATTTTACACTATAGTATGCTAGTGATAACGCGAATTTCGTCAGGGCTAAATATATCGGTTTAATATATGCCTTTTTTATTTTTGAATCACATGACCTATGGAGGGTGACAGCACCATTCCCATGATTGTTTATGCCCGTTTACAAGTAGTACAAGCCTCTGCGTGGTTTTTCCTCCACCCGTAAAATTGACAACGTCGTGTGTGGCCAAGCGACTAGAACGACGATAAATCTTAATAAACCAAACCAAATTTACATGTAGCACATTTTATATACGGAACACATTGGATTCCTTTAGGTGCCACTTCACGTGCACTATTCTTGTTGCGTATTCCATGTCATATATTATGTGCCACATTCGCGAATAATACATGTACATCTGTTTCCAGTTTAAATTTACATATTATATGCAAACTCCGATGGTGTGGTGAGCAGATCGCATTTCAAAGTGGGATCGTAGTGTAAACCTGCTTAAAGCGTTGGAAGAACGCCATTGGTCACGCTTTGACATATAGCGAGAGCCATGTTTGCAGTGGCAATATCGCGTGGACGTTCTATGATTGGGAACCAGTCCACAATACCACGTGGTAGCGCAATAAGAGCGCAATGAAGTCGGGAGAGACGAAAGAGATTATTTCTTGCTGCGATCCTTGCTATGTCAACGGGACGCTCACTTTTCGTTTCCACGGCGACAGCACTGCGCCCTGGTCAGAACGCAGAACCTCTGCGCTTGTTTTGTGCATGCACAAAACAAGCGCGGCGCTCTGGTGTGATCATGGGGACCCTCTCCCGTCCTAGCCAGTGTCAACTGCGTCACCAATAGGTTCTTGGATACCTTATGAGCTTTGCTTGGCGCTTTGATTATTTTTCAGCGCAAGGCAAGCGCCGGCCTGATCGCAGCGGAGTGTGACAGTGGTTTAATCGGACAGCTAATATATTGCGGATTGTTAGGTATTTTCCCCACAACCTAAAAACTGACTATGCCTGGAGAACGCAGGAGGCGCTATCTATACTCTCCGCACCCGCGCAGAGAACGTTGTGCAAACTTATTGAGAACGTACTAGCAACACAATGACAGCGACTTGAACGCACTAAGAGCATGAGACTTGACAAAGTAGGAACGCAATAGGAGTATACTTTGTTTTAATTAAAAGTTTGACAATTTTGGACAGTTTTCCGCGCTCCTCCTGCGTGTTACTCATATTTTGGTACCTGTGCAGCGCAATGCAAGCGCCGGCCTGAGTGTGACAGGAGTTTTACTGCAGTTGCAGTGGAATTCTTGCTGCGACCACGAGTAGCTTGTATCCGTCCTTGCTACGTAAACGGGGCGCTCATGTCGTTTGCTTTGCGCTGTCATGGCGACGTTACTGTGCCTGGTCAGAACGCCGAACCTCTGCGCTTGTTTTGTGCATGCACAAAACAAGCGCGGCGCTCTGGCGCTCAGGGGCGATCACGGGGACCCTCTCCCGTCCTAGCCAGTGTCAACTGCGTCACCAATCGGTTCTTGGATACCTTAGTGCGCTTTGCTTGGCGCTTTGATAATTTTTCGGCACAATGCAAGCGCCGGCCTGATCGCAGCGGAGTGTGACAGTGGTTTAATCGGACAGCTAATCTATTGCGGATTGTTGGGTATATTCCCCACAACGTAAAAACTGACTATGACTGGAGAACGCAGGAGGCGCTATTTACACTCTCCGCGTCAACGCAGAGAACGTTTTGCAAACTTATTGAGAACGTACTAAGGACGTTTATAGCGTATAGAAAGCACAGTGAGATCGTGAGACTTGACAAAGCAGGAACGCAATAGGAGCATACTTTGTTTTTAAAAGTTTGACAATTTTGGACAGTTTCCGCGCTCCTCCTGCGTGTTACTCATATTTTGGTACCTTTTCAGCGCAATGCAAGCGCCGGCCTGAGTGTGACAGGGGTTTTACCAGACGGCATACAATAGGGTAATAACACCTTATCATTTGATAAATTTATTGCTTACTTGAAAATACAGGTCAAGTATGAATTTGTGTTCGGTCAGATTTGCCGACTAATTTAATTTCCGGTGATAAATTAAGTTATTAGCAGGTATGCTACGTAGTGATAGTTGGGGGGGGGGGTAGTGAGACCCTAACTACGTAGCGATAGTTGGGGGGTAGTGAGACCATGACTACGTAGTGATAGTTGGGGGGTAGTGAGACCCTAACTACGTAGTGATAGTTGGGGGGGGTTGTGAGACCCTAACTACGTAGTGATAGTTGGGGTTGGGGGGGGGGGGGGGGGGTAGTGATACCCTAACAACGTAGTGATAGTTGGGGGGGGGGGTAGTGAGACCCTAACTACGTAGTGATAGTTGGGGGGGGGTAGTGAGACCCTAACTACGGTGAAAATCCGTTTTAAATTCAGACCAAAATAATTTTTGAATTTTGCAACCAGTATTTTACTGTGTGATTCTGATTTTTTTCAGACCGAATATTTTGCCATTTTCGTAATTTTTGAATTGAAAGAACAATTTTAAACCATATATGAATTGCTATGTTTGAAAGCTTGATGAGGTACGAGTATATGATGTTCGCACACATGGACATTTGCGTCTGGTTAGGGGGGAGTACAGTTATAAATTATGTATAAGGTGGACACCCCATATATATAACCACGTTCATGGTTATATTATTATCCGATTATACTCTGTATATGAATTTCCACAATGGCAATAAAGATCAAGTCAGGCTCTGGTTTAATTTGATTTCCGTCTGATTGGGGCGTTTTATTTACATTGTCCAAAATGTATCGAGTGTTTGATGCAATATGCTTCTACTATGTATTGAATAAATCGGCGATTGGCATCGTTTTGATTAAATTGAAATGGATAAACGTCCCCTCGTCCCTGATAAGTTATCTCGACCTGGTATTAGTGTATAGCATCAATTGCTGTTGTTCATTTTAAGATATTATGGTTGCTTCATTAGAACTCGGTGCATCAAGTAAAAATTGTATGTTATCGTGTCCCTGATTGTTATCTAGCATCAGAAGTTTTTTGTATAGTTTGTAAAATAATAGTGCGCACTTCCGTATTGATGCAGTCATATACCCGGGGTATTTATGGCTGGCAGATATCAGGATTGGTGGCGAGTCGCCAAAGTGAACAATCGGGGCACATACTGTATTTTTCTGTTCTTAATTCAACCTAACATTGGTTTATAGTTCTACCCCTCTTTCTTTGTTTGCTCGGTATTGATCGTGCCGGTGAGGATTGGAGTGTGTTCCAGTGTTTATGATAATGTCAGGACGCTGTCAGCTTTAGCGAACTCCTCAAAGATTAAATTAACCACGAAATGCGCTATCGTGTTTGTGGTGGAAGCGAACAATCTGCGTTGATTTTCTAAATCGTGCACTAACTTCAGACAGTGATATACAAGATTGGAAACTCCGCTATACGTTGCCATGATGCTTAGTAAGCACTGCATGATCATTTTTTCCCCAGATCTACACTGGCCGGATAAGGTTACCCTATACATTTTACGTGAATGCCAAAATGACACACAGGTCCGCATTTATCGGAAGTTGGACCAAATTCGTCTTCGTTGGACGGCTTATTGCGACTTAGTGCGCTATGCACCTTACCGACTGAGACACCGGGGACCCCGTCGGTCAAGAAGAGTAGGGTGAGGCCAATGATAACAAATAAGGGTTGGCTCTGTGTGATCGATAACCTTAGCCATCGTTGTCGCGTTTTAATTGTTTATTGATTCATAAAGAACCTATCTCGTCAAGATGACTTCCACTACACTGATGCTACATATAGGCATAACGCGCATGAGAGAGAACCTCTAATAGTTATTAGGAGAATCAGGACTTACGAGTTGTTTATCAATATGCAGGGGTGGCGCGATTCGAACACCGGGGGGCAAGGGGCACAACCTTCATAAATGCACTTTTCCGAATTGAAATGCATGCATTCATTTATACATGTATCGCCGACAGACGAGGACAAGGTGTTGGAATTGAGGCCACACTAACTGCTCCATCGCGGTTGTATCTAAACGTTTCTCTAGCATATATAGCCAAGGGCCTCTTGAATGTGCTTTTTTTAACATGGACGCTGGAGCTAAAGCAGTAGTTTGGCAACGGTACTCTGCGTGTCTAAATGATGATATATCTCCTATTGACAACCTCTTATCATCACAGTACACGCAGTGAGTACGCGATTATAAACAGCACGCCGTGTGAAGGAGTGTGTATAGTACTATATAATGATGTACCTCTTTTTAAAACACAAACATTACCCTGTGTGACTACAATCGAATTGGCTATATCTGAAAACAGATTACAGAAACGCACTTATGTTTTTCGTTTGATTGTGCACAAAACACGTGGCCTATAACCACAGACCATACATAATCAGATATATGCAATGATATATCAGTGGTTCGTGGGGTATAACTGTACTACATGACGCATTGACTATATTACTTCTATTTTCTAAAATTCGATATCTTATCGTGATATCATTTGTACGTGTACAAGTGTTAAATAGATTAGTGCTGCCATACTGCGGGAGAGAATTAAAAAAATCTGGGCTCTGGTTTGTTAATAGTAGTTTCGATATTTAAACATATAAAATACATGCAATCACTCCTCTTGAAATTTCAGACTCCAAACAAAACATTGGCACATTGTAAAGCACGTGGTTCCTAGATTTAATTTGTTTGGTGTGAGGTAAAAAATGTCAATATTTTTTTCATGCAGTTCTGACTCTCGATTATAAATCCCAAATTTAAAGGTACATTCCATGCTCGACGATATGATTTTTTTCATGCAGAAACTTTGCGCAGATGCCAATTCCCGTGACCATGTACTCATTTATCACAATTCGTGGATAGTCAGGGCTGCAGGCCATTATATGTTAACACTGAGGCCTATGGGAAATAATTACTTCACTGTAACCTTTAGGTGCGACATACCGTAATTTGGAATTTACAGGGAACACATTCAAGTTGCCGACGAACGGAGTCGACTATATTACACATTACTTTAAATGCTAATAGGCCGGATTCGTCATCTCAGGTTTAAACCTGGTCTACGTAAACCTCTAGGTTTAAACCGCCGTGAGTCAGCAAAATCCGTGGTTTAAACCCGCGATCGCAGGTCTAAGTGACGCATCGTCATCTCTGGTTTAAACCTGGTCCAGTCGGACCAGTGGTTTATCAGTAGTGTCTCTCTCTGTATCGTCGAGATAATTAAACGTACTTTCCTAATGCGGACCGCCTCGTTTTATTGATTGCAAAAATCAATAATTACGACAGCGGTCATATTTTGATTGGAAATTTATAAGCGAGAAGCAGTCACACATATAAAGCGTATGGGGATAACTTTTTGTCAATTTCAATATTGTTTTTGCGATTTATAAGCTTAAACCGGCAATTAAACCATCCCATTCGGAGGTCCAGCTAAACCAGCTTTACCGAGGCTAAACTTGAGATGACGAATCCGTCTTTTCTCCATCGCGGTTTAGCCTATGAGAATTGTCAAACAATCAGTCAAAGGGTGGAGCCGTAAATAATCTCGAGTGAGGGCGTGTCTAAGTGGCGACTGCCGACTGGTGTTATCATGTCACAGTTGATTCATTCGCACGCGAGCTTTGCTCAGATATGGACATGTTCCTATGATATTTACAACTATCTTGTGGTTTTTTTGTTTGGCTTGTGGCAATTACAAATACTGGTGTTTTCTACGAATTCATTTGATGGTTCAACGTTTTAATTTTGACACCAAAACGATGCTACTGCATGGCCAGATATGCTATACACATAGTTTGCGATCCTAAACTTATATTGCTATATGAGTCAAATTTGATAACTTATTTTGATGTAGATCATGCCACAAAGCTCTACTCTGGCTACGCCCATAAATTCCCATAATATTCTACTAGTTCAAAACCTGGGAACTTTTTTGATTTTCTGCATGACGGGAAATTTATGACATTGAAAAAAATTCAACGCATGTAATATATATTTCTTTATTAAAAGCTGTCCCTCTGCATGGTTGCCCACTTCCAACAATTCAGATGCCGCTTATGGTGTGAACTCATAAGCAAATTGCCTTTACTTGACTGGCCTCTTGGTCCAGGATTGGCGCGATTATGGAGACTGTATTCAGCGCCAGAGGAGCTTTGCGCACATTTTGATCATTTGAACATTTTAATTTAAAAAAAATTTAACTAAATTTTAAACAAACAAATGTTAATTTAAATTTTGTTTCTTTTTAGAGTCAACTCCTTACTCAATTTAACACAATTGTTTCATTTTTTTTAAATTATATTTTTCTTAATTTTAAATCAAAATGTTTAAAACCTAACGCCGTTATACCACACGAATCACCACACCTAATGTAATTGAAATCGGTCCAGGGGTATTAGAGAACAGTTGCGAACAGACAAACGGACATACAGATAGACAGCTCCTATACCCTTTAATATATGCAGATATACATGTTAATACATCAAATTTTGTCTTTGCGGGTGAAGCATCTGGCAGAAATGTATCACAAACAAAGTGATGAACAGAGTGTGAAACTCGCGTTGTGAGACATGCCCTTTGTTAAATTTAAATTGGTCTAAACACATAATGAGATCGGATTAATAGTCAATGAGCGATACTTGTTTCTCAATGAATAAATCCATTGTGCGTGCACGCGGTCACGATAATTATCTCATTACTTTGACCTACGTCTGACGACACTTGCATTCATGTTGCGCCCTCTCCTTATATATAATACGCGCGTGCCGAGTGGCATTTCCTATAAGATTACTCTACGTTGTAAACGATACGTATTTGGCACCTGATGTAATTATTCATATAGGTTATGAGAAAATGGAATTTAATAACTTTTGAATATATTTGCAAATAAAATTATATTATCTATCACTGTTTAGGAACTGTTACATCGGAAGTCGTTCTATCGCCGGTATTGTGATGGTTCTTGCCTGATTTGTTACGGTTCCTGATGATTGAAAATAATCATTTTTGTGACAAAATCACGCATAATTATAGATATCTTGAATATATTATACTTTCCTGAATGAACAGTGCCGTGTTATCGAAACCTGAACTCTAGACCACAATTAACTCGGTATTAGCGATTTAACGCGTAAATATCAACATGTTATCATTGAAAATCAAGTCACGTGGACGCAATTTCTTTGTTTTTCGTGGCGTATAAAATATGAAACGCATTCTGAAGACAAACACTGACTATAATGTATACCCGTGTTATTCTTTTGTAAAATAGTTGAAAAAGTATCCGATAGGGGTTGATAATTGGGAGCTGTGACCTCGTAATCAACACGGGTGCGTGTTACGGTTCTATTTCAAACAAATCATGACTGTGACGGTTCTGTACATGAGATTTATTCGAACGATTTCTGCACTTTGGTCCGAAAATCGTCTTGTGTATCTGACATTTTAAACCAGATAATGACTGTAGCTTATGTAATTTGCATAATATAACAGGTATATTAAGAAATAACACAATAAATACCTAATACGGGAGATTAAGTGACATTAATAGGCAGAAATAAAATATTGAAAGTCCCGATGAGTATAGTATCATAATCATGCCCGCCTATATAAATGACCAAAGGTAATAGAAATCTACTCTCAGGAGACTATGAGATGTTATATTCATTTATTTAATCTGGGCATTATTGATGACAATATTTTAATGCCAGCGCCATCATATTTCCTCCTCTGAAGTTCGCCTGAGGGACATTTACACATGTTTGTCGCCCAGACATGAATATAACTTATGAAATCACGTTCAACTGAATAATTGATAGGTTATGGCGTGATTGGGTGGTGGGGGGACTTGGGGACGGGGTGCTTAATTGGTGTCTATCCCCAACTTTGGTTAAAATGTTCAACAGTTACAAATATCTTATCTTACAATAGATTGGTTTGAAATTTAACACCAACAATATGTTGAAATTGTTCTCTTAGTTTGATTTGACAACAATTTAATAGTAGGGAATTTGTCGTTTTTAGACCAACATTTGCATACTTTCCTATACTTTAACCTCTTCGCTGCTAAATGACATGAAGCATAGAAATGCAGTGTAAATCATCGCAATTAATGACAAGTGGTGCAAATTTCAACTTAATGCATAGTTTGTTGTGTTTATCTTTGTATACTTTCACAAAATTGGCAGTTTGAACAATGTACCATGGCAAATATTAGCCATAGTTTTACCCGTATAGAACGATTAAATGGGGAGAGAACCGACTCGATCAGGACAGAACCCAAACAATTATCAAAATTCGTGGTTTTTGTCGTTGTTATGACTGGCACAATGAACGTTTCGTTATTAACACGCTCATTGGTGCCACAGATTGTGATGGGATTGAAAATAACTAATCGAATTTTCACCTAGATGCCTCAAAATTGCGTTTTAACTGTCAAAAGTCGTGAAAATGTATAATTTCGATCATCAGGAACCGTCACAAATCAGTCAAGAACCTCACAAACCGGCGATAGAACGATTTCCGATGTAAAAGTTCCTACACAGTGTTATGTATACTTGTTTTCTCTGACAAACACTGCGGTTGTGGCTGTGTGAATAAGTGAATATTAATTGAAATTGCAGGATTGATTTGATTGGTGAAGCAACGCGTTCTTCTATGCGCAAGTAATTTAGTTGGCTTGATTCCTCTCGTATCAAATAAATTTAACCATGGGAGTACCTATACCGTAAGTTGATTTAAATGAAACATGGTCTAGTTTTAACAAGACTGGCGAAATGACCACGTGAGTCAGGTGACCTCCTTTGACAATGGCAACACACGTTACACGTTACATGCACGTGTGGTTGAACCTGGCTAATGGCTATATATACACTACGAGATTTTTATCCGGCAATCTAGTTGCTGCTTCATATTTCTTATCATGTAGAACGGACAGCGTTAAATCTCCGATCCCTCTATCATCGATTGAACGCTGTGTAGATATCACATCGAAGCACGGTCGAGTGTTGGATTTGCTTCTATAATAAGCCCGCTCAATGCAACGCTGCGTGGAGTTCCGTTATAGTGATGGAAGCCATACGCGTCAGCGATATACATGTATTCAGACTGAATGGAAATTACTCCTGATAGACTCACCCGGTTGATGCAGATGTGTGCTGGAGAATATCCTCCGATCATTGTTTCGTCAATTCCGATAGAATCAGGATGACTTGAAGACCGATTAAATGAAGAGAATGTCGGAATAATAATATATAGGCGATGCATCGACATGCCTGTGCTGTGAATATGATTATATTGGTGTGGGGGAGATCTGGATTTAATAGTTGAAAGATTTCTCTCATACACAACTGTTGTCTGTGATGCATCAACTCGGATGCCATGTTTTCGGTTTTATTGTTTACGTTTCTCCTGTCCGTCACCTCCAGATTATCATATTGTGTGAGAGTAAATGACGAGCAACGACTTTTGGAGACATTACTTCAAAATTACAGCCCAGCAGCGAGACCAGTTTTCAATGCTTCGCATGCCGTCGTTGTTTATTTCGGGTTCACACTGACACAAATATCAGACATGGTATGTATTATTCTCATATCGAGTTAGATTGTCACATTCTCACATTGCATATTTGCAATATAACTCTGCAACCGCCGTCGGAAATTGCAAAATATCGCGTACGTGGTTACACACGTGTGATACTTACAATCAATGCATTATGCGTTTGGCATTTTCGCGACCCACCACCCCCGAACCTGCAAAAACAATTTTTTTTACTCCCAATTTTGTTTACACCCACCCCAAATTTCAGTAATTTTGGTCTAAAATCGCACGATACTGATAATACTGATATCACTCATATGACTGGGAAATTATCTCGTTTAGTTCAAAAGACAGTACAACGTGTTTCGGAAGCTGTTTTCATTGACACAAAATGGTTAATACAGGCAAATCATGAGGAGCAGTATGCATAATGAACATAGTAATGAACATAGTTTGTGTTGTAGCATGTAACATATATATAACTTGTTAATGTTACATGGATATGTACATGTAGCATCATCAAATACAAAACAACAAACACAACGTTTGCATGGGACGTACATGTATTGAATGCATGTCGTTTTATATTATGTTCGTGTATTCGTTTTTTTTTGTATATAGTTCTTCATTTCTAGGGGAAATAAAACATCTATCTATCTATATATTTATCTTTCTTTCTACTCGTATCTATCTATCTATCTCTCGTGCAGTCTCAACTTTTGTTACAAATTGAGAAGAACTCGCCAATAATATCGCTGATCGAGATGCATTCGGTTGAATTGTCATTCCGCATTATGTATCGAAAATGAGCCTTTTCATTTAGCTTTACGAAACTGGCGTCTTATATTTTAAATTTTGTTAAATAATGGTTCCCATACATCAGAATATTTCGTACAGTTCGTCTTCTACTTCGTCAAAACTATCATACTGACATGGAATATAGGAGGTTGTTGGTGTCGCCCCTTTTCAATCTTAAGTGAATTCGCAAGCTGCTCTTATCCGTATAGGTGACATAACGTGTTTAATGTGTCGTTTACACATAGCCGATTGGCGATCTAAGCGGCGAACCCGTTAACCGGAGAAAGTTACTGCAGAATGTGTACACATCGCCGGCGAAGATACGCTAATATTTATGTGTCTCCTTTATACTTGTTAACAGTTTTCGCGTTAGTTCTCACTAAACTGCAATATGATATTGATTTACACCTGTAAACATCTAGCCGCTTCCTATGTTAATAGTGTTCGCGTTAGTTCTCACTAAACTGCAATAGATATTCATGTACACCTGTAAACATCTAGCCGCTTCCTGTTAGAGCTGTGGTTGGGCAGTATAGTGAAGTGAAAACATTTAGAAATGGAAATGCCGAAATTATTAATATCCAACTCGAACTTTCAGGTATTGCTATTGGTAATTTTAAAGATATTTAAACAACATTGTTAAAGGTCTGTTTGAGTTCATAATCTGTGAAGTGAGTGTCGCGCCAAAAGTATGGTCATTGTCAGTTTTGAGAACTTTTCGTCGCATACATCTACAAATTGGTGTCTAATCATTCGGATTGGATTTTATATTATATATTATAATTATGTTTCAACATCGCGAATCAAATGTGACACATTTTCCGTTTGCACATTATACAATAAAATATGTTTTTTCATCTATTTGGGCTTTCACCATGTCCATGTATACAGGGCCGTGGCGATGGGGGTGTCTCATCCCAACTTTAATCAAAATATGCAAAAGCTGGAAATTTCATACCTGACACGACATTAGTTGGACATTTGACATCAACAATATGTTGAAATTGTTCTCGTAGTTTGATTTTCCAACAATTTATTAGTGAGGATTTGCTTATTTTTTTGCCAAATTATTCGACTGAAATTGCCATCAGTTGGAAATGATTCAACCTTAGAGGTGTGTCAAGTTTGGAAAATGTCCAACAATTGGAAATCTTAAGGCAAGTCTGGATGCTAAGATTTTGCAATTTTCAGGGTTCAGATTTCAAAATGTTCTCACACCAGGCCATAACCATGATCGGTCCGATAATAGTATGTCTTGGTCCCGCCCCCGTGGTCAGTCAAACCGCTATATAATTTAACTGAATCAAATCGGGGTTCACGTTGCTTGACGTCAGACCACTACACATGTTAGGATTGGGCAATTTCCAGGTTTAGACACAGGTTCAGATCAAAAAGAAATCGCTAATACGGGGCCGCCTAGAGGATTACTGTGAGTGGAAAGTTAGATTAAAGCCCAATGGGGTGTGTAAATGGATTTACGCGAACTTGTGAGTTTGGTGAGATTCAAGATTTGGTGCAGTTGGAAATTCCAAAGATGAACAGTCACACGCCTCCAAATCAGGCCCTCTAGACCCGTCCCTGAAAATTTATGTCTACAACGCACTCAGATTTAGATTTTGAACTAGTTGTCCATTACGTTTGAATCCATTGAAACGTGCCATCCCATGTATTCCATAGATATGAACGGGTTGGTCTCACTTTGCAGACATGCGGCAGGGGATTAACTCAAGGTACGACCGACTGTGTTGTTACAACGCTGGCAATTAGGCCGATCCAAGTTAAGTGTTGTGTCCAGGCCCCAGGCCAACTTGTCAAAACTAAGGCCACGGTAACTGTTGTCACTTGTATTTCGCGCATATGTAAATTACACTAACTAATGTTCATCGAACTGGCTAAGTGGCACTGGGTATAAAATTCGATGAATAATTTCAGTGCGGTAGTATTTTCATTTTTTTTAACAATGAAACAGGATTTACACAACAAAACGGAAATACTAGCTCTTTCCATTATGTTCTGTACCTCCAACAAGTTTGAGAAATATGCAAAGTCGTTTTAGTATTGCCACGTTACATATAGTGAGTAAATCGTGGAATTTCTCTCTAACGGGATATTTCCAATAATATTGTGGGATGTATTTCTCTCTGAGGTCTTTAATTACGTCACATTCTAAAACAAAATGGAATTCATCCATCTTCATGTTTAATATTATCTTACAAAACTTGAGATGAATCTTTTCAAGACAGTCAACATTTTCGAAACCCCATATCTCACTTCCATAGAGGATGATAGGTAAAAATGTACGATCAAACAATTTAAGTGACAAGTCAATAGCCAGATTAAGTTTATATATTTTGTTTAAGAGTTCGTACATAGCCCTTTTCTTCACTGCTTGACAAAAACGTCCATTATGAAAAAATAAAACACCAAGGTACTGAAACTCAAAAATCAATTCGTTGTTGAAATACACTCTGAAACGGGGTGATACAATTATTCCAGTTTATTTTTATGAAGGAAAACGTGAGACACAGTCTCACACATATAGTACATGCGAGAATACGCCTTGGTTGTATTGATTTAAAAGCACATAAGTTTGAGTGATTCCTGACTGATGATCCAAAATGTATTTGTGGGAACATATATGAAGATACAGAACATTATTTTATTAGTGACCCCACAGAAGAGAAAGTATCGTGCCTTAGAAAATTCCAGACGTCATTTCAAGATAGTGTACCAGGCGAGAAAGATGAAGTATATTTCCTGGATGAGATGGCCAAGTTATGCGGTCATTGAGCATGTTGTTGTCATATATAAGTTTCTAATTCGTTAATGTTTGTACCTCATTGTTTTTGTCATTATTATTTGCATGTATTTTATATTATCCATAACTAATAAACAGTCATAAATTCAACCCAAACCTCGGTTCTTTCTCATAATAAAAAGGGCAGAAAAAAACCGAATCCAATCAAACCAACTAGGAAGGGCCTAAGTAGTCATTAAGAGAATTATTCACACCTTTACCCTAACCTACCGAAAACAATAGGTGTCTGCAAAACGGGACGACCCCATATGAACATACATGTAGTCTATGTAGATGAACACGCACATTTAATTCTCTCGAATGCGCAACAAATGTACCATGCACATGCAGAGTACGTGTACAATCATCAGTTAGTATTTATAATAATAACTTATAATCAAGGTGGGTGACCACCGATGGACAGCTGATTAGAGACAATCAAACTGACACACTGACCCATATACATAGGCGAAAAGCGGACTGGTCTAACACAATAATACTACTCGAGTAAATTGTTGAAAGGCAGTCATCCGTGGCGGCATGACACCAGATAAAGATCTAACTTAAATGCAGAGCGAATTAGAATCTATACAACAAGTTGCTTGTATCGAATAATTTAATCCAGAAAATGAAAACCGGATAGCTGCATATCCGGATAGATGTAATTCTTACCCGGCGAAGTATAAACACTCTATTGTTATCGCTAACCGGCTAAAGCAGATAGGATCTTAGCCGGCTAATGTATAAACACCCCCTAAGTCTAGTAAGTACTGTTCAATAATTCCCATACTTTCTTTGTCATTCGTAATTTACTTTTGTTTGTGTGTGTACTTTCAGTGGAAGTATTGATATATTCTTTCTTCAGACATTCCTCTGTGATGATATCTCTTAAGTTTGATTCATTACTAGGCGATGATGTGTCAATATGTGACATGAATCTGACTGACAATTGATTTAGCGAGCGTTTCATTTAATTACTCTGATTTGTTCTATAAGTGGCACGCACCAGTGCATTTTTTCTCTCATTTTCAATTTTTGAAAGGAATTTCATCGCTTTTGTTATGCAGTCCGCATATAATGACTATTCTCCGAGTTCGAGTTTTACATCGTAGTTCACAGCTTATGAACCCACATCTATATATCATTTTGCAAAAATATAGATGTATCTTTTCGCTTGTACCATCGTCTTTCCATGATATCTCCGGTGTTCATATCTCACTATACCGTATAGTAAAACAGGTTTGTCGAGAACTCGGAATAGTTTTAGTAGTAATTTCACTGGCAGATGGTATTGATTGTTTATTGCTTTCCTGAGTTTGTGAACCGCTTTAAGTGCGGGGTTTGCCAAATTTTCCTGTGCGAGTTTAAATTTTCCAATTGAAGTGAACGACAGTTAAGGTATCAAAATTGTTCAAAACTCATCACAATTTGATTATTTAGTTTAAATATCTATTGCGATTTATTCTTCTTGTCGTTATTAACATAACTTCTGTCCTGTCAATGTTGACCGGTAGACTATTGTCTTTTGAGTATTGATAAACTTTATTTAAACATTTTTGTAGTCCACCCGGCGTTTCTGATACATGTGCACTAGCAAAAGATCGTCTGCGAAAAGTAGGTGCTTAACCCTTATATGTTGTAATGGGAATGGGTCACAAGCATCATCAAAACAATTATTTACATCGTCAATAAATATTTTAAATAGTGTGTACGAAAGTGTGTATCCTTGGCGTACGCCTATTTTTGATAGAAATTATTTCATCATCATCATCATCATCATCATTATCATATATTTCACGGAACGAGTCTAACGGATTCTTAGTTCCGGTATTTTACAATAACAATTAATTAACATGTTCATGTGAATTCGGTTTGATATGTTATACTGGTGAAATGATAGTCCACGAATTCCTTAAATTGGTCCAAGGATTCAGCGTTAACTATTTTGGTTAGGAAGAGCATTCCACAGAGGTCGGATTCTCGGAGTGAAAAAGTACTTTCTTAGTTCTGCTACTGCGGTCGATCAGCAGTTTTTGATCATGTCCCCTCGTTACTGTAAAGGTCGCAGCAGGAAATAACGTATCGATGTCGATATTATAATGTCCCCTTTTTATCTTGGACACCTCTATCAGGTCGCCACGAAGTCTCCTGTATTTTAGGGACATAAGATCCAGAATAATGAACCGGTGTTCATATGGATATTTCCGCAGCCACGGGATCATGCGGGTTACGCGTCTCTGTACACTTTCTAATGCTTTTGAATGTTTAAGCAGGTGAGGGATCCATATTCATGCAGTGACCGTAATCCATTATTGGCTGCACCATCGAAGAGTATTTTGTTTTGGAAATAACGTTGGATGTTTTGACCGCATAATCACTGGATACTTATAAAGAACGTGTTGTTTCTAATATCACCCCTGGTTAAGTGGTCCTGCAGAAGTGCTATGAAGTCGGTGGGTCCTGCTGTTTTGCGATGACGCGGTTAGTACAAAGCGATGCTGGTGACCGCGTGATATTTCAAAACTCACATCGAGCGTTTGGACGTAATTTGAGTAATTTCAAAAGGCGTGTTGTTGATTCAAGTGGTACAATCGTCTGCTGGAATACTTCTGCAATCACACTAAAGTTTTTGTTTGCTTAAATTGGAATTAGAAGACACATGCGCTCATTTTAATCAAATTTGTGACATTCCTGTTATTTCGCAATTTATATCAATCTAATATGAATAATTTATAAACATGACATGTAGAGAGGTACAAACAAGTATATTGAAGGCTTTAGGCAGTGACAAGCGTTTGGACATGGCATATATCCGGCACAAGCAGGTGACAAATAAATTGATGGGTCCAAAGCGATGTTGTTGGGGATCCGCGCTGAAGCTGTTATATAAATATACAAACCGATGTTGGTGAGGGTACAAAATGATGTTGTTTGTGAATCACTATGCCATTATAGTTTCGGTCGCGAATTAGGTTAGTTATGCTCATCTCAAGGTCGTGTGACAAACATTCAACAACGTATTACACATCTCTACTCATCGAATGTCCTTCTGCACGCTCAAGTGTCTTGGTCGCAAAAACATACGAATTATCGTTTTCGTGAATTTTCTGGAAATGCTATCCCTAAATGTATTTTTATATATGTGTAGGCATACTGGGGGCCAGTTTAACATGTAACACATACATATAGACATGTCATCTGGATTCGAAACATATTGTGAGAGCGCATACATTCAACCACTGAAAACGTTTCCCATGCATTGAGTATACTATTTACAGGCGACTCGTTGCACGGGGCTGTTGTATTCTGGAATATAAACAACAAAATATACGTATAACACTGTACAATGCGGATCATGCATGAACAAACTCATTATACGGTGTACATGTATTATTCGCCGTAATTATTAGCCGCGCCAGCTTACTAAACCAATAACAGAATAAAATTTGACCTTGAATTATCCATTTTGAAGGTCAAGGTCAAGTGGGGTCACGATTTGACCAGTCCAAAACACTGCCCGGACAAAAGTACCCGACAAAGGGGCCCGTCGAAATCCTTCCGGTTTGACCCGATTTGACCTTGAATTGATTATTTTGAAGGTCAAGGTCAGGTCGGGGTCACAACTTGACCCGTCCAAAACACCCAGTGGACAAAAGTAACCCTATGTAGATCCCATCAAAATTGGCGATTTGACCTTGAATTGACCCAATTTCAAGGTCAAGGTCTGCGCATGCGGGTAACTGGCGTCGCACGGGCTCGGCGACCCGATAAAATTCTTATCCGGGGCAAGATACATTCACATTCCAAATTTCAAGTCGATAGCTCCACCCGTTTCCGAGATCTCGTCTGCGCATGCGCGAAGCTGACGTCGCACGGGCTCGGTGACCCGATAAAATTCGTATCCGGGGCAAGATACATTCACATACCAAATTTCAAGTCGATAGCTCCACCCGTTTCCGAGATCTCGTCTGCGCATGCGCGAAGCGGGCGCCGCACGGGCTCGCCAATACGACAACGTTCACCGCCTGGTCAAACTACACTCACGTACCAAGTTTCGTCCCGATCGGTCGAGAATCGTAGATTTGTATTAATGACAGACAGACAGACAAACAAACAAACAGAGGTCTTCAAAATATATATGAGATATAGATATATATATATATATATATATATATATATATATATATATATACTAGAAGGTGACCCGACTTCGTCCGGGCTTTGACCTTGAATTGTCCATTTTGAAGGTCAAGTGGGGTCACGATTTGACCAGTCCAAAACACTGCCCGGAACAAAGTACCCGACAAACGGGCCCGTCGAAATCCATCCGGTTTTACCCGATTTGACCTTGAATTGATTATTTTGAAGGTCAGGTCGGGGTCACAATTTGACCCGCCCTAAACACCCAGTGGACAAAAGTAACCCTAGGTAAAAATTTCATCGAAATCCCACCAAAATTGGCGATTTGACCTTGAATTGACCCGATTTCAAGGTCAAGGTCACGTCGCACGGGCAAATGAATATGATTATGAGACTCCCCATACGAAGGTACCCCCACATACCAAGTTTCATCGAAATCCCGTGATATTCGGGCGTTTGACCTTGAAATGACCCGATTTCAAGGTCAAGGTCACGTCGCACGGGCAAAATAATAGGGCTATGCCACCCACCCCCCCCCCCCCCCCCCCCCGGCCGAAAATACCCCCACATACCAAGTTTCATCGAAATCGGGTCGGCCGTTTTCGAGTTCATCACGAACACACACAGACAGACAGACAGATCTTCCAAAATATATAATAGACTAGAAGGTGACCCGACTTCGTCCGGGCTATTCAAAAACCAAATTTCAAGTCGATAGCTCCACCCGTTTCCGATATCTGGTCTGCGCATGCGCGAAGCTGTGGTCGCACGGGCTCGGCGACCCGATAAAATTCGTATCCGGGGCAAGATACATTCACATATCAAATTTCAAGTCGATAGCTGCACCCGTTTCCGAGATATATATATTGCCCAATGTCATTTGCGGATACCTCGGCCGGTGATGAGTTAACGCGACATCGGCCGGTTAAGAGTTAAACGCGATCACGTCACGATCTGTTGACGGTGTAATATATTTACGGAATGTTTTTCGATGAGCGAAGCATGGTCCTGCGTTCTTCCCGATAATTAAGGTAGACACTTTAAACGTACACAGGCGTGTGATACATCATTGGAAAGATGAAGCGCCACAGATTCTAACCGTGCAAATTATGACTGGCAATTTATTATTCGCGCTATATCGAATCGATTTGTGAGCACCGAACTGAAATATATTAGCGCAAAACGGCGTAAAAACAGATTTGACCTCGGCACGTGAAAAGTTGACATCGGATCTGAAAATTAATATGCCTATGCCACTTCCCGACCGATAGTATCCTCACATACGAAGTTTCATCGAAATCGGGTCGGCCGTTTTCGAGTTAATCGCGAACACACACACAGACCACAGATACACAGATACACAGACAGATCTTCCAAAATATATAATAGATATATAAATACGACACTACCATCTCCAACTGTATGCATTTCTGATATCAATGCATTGGGTTAGAAATGTTGTGTTGGTATGTGGCAAACATGTGGGTCGAATATGAGAACCACGATAAGCTATATAGGCCATATACGTATAAGCGTAGTCGCTTATATATATACGACATATAGCGCCGTACTAGGGCGTAATTCCGCAATATTAAGGCGAATATACATGTACGCATGTACGGTTATATTCCGTACTACTGGGCGTAAGTACGTCGTACTATATTGTGTTATTATTATCCATCCCTTAACTAACACCATTTCCGATTGGGCAAAAGCCGCCACGTGATAGTCCGGGGAAAAGTCATATTGTACTCCCGAATGTCATATTGGACTCCCAAGTGTTCAATATCACTTTTTTATCGGGACTCCGTGACGTCACGAATTAACTCTATTGCGAAATGAATCAGTGAAATTGTGATGCGCGCGCAACACTGATGGATTTTAGCAGACGTTTCACTTCCACATTGAGTTTTTTTTTACTTCCGTGTTTACTTTTCCAATTCATGCTTTCTGATGATCAAAAAACAGGCTTTATAGAGAATTAGGTGCCGACAAATACCAAAAATAACCACAAAAGTTTTATTCCCAAAATTTGGATAAACATACAGATGGATAATAAAAATGTCATTATACAATGTTATGCACTGTATGAGTTATTCTTGAACCGTCCAAGTTGCGGTGAAAAGTCATATTGGACTCGACACAGCGTGTCTCGTCCAATATGACTTTTCACCACAACCTGGACTCGTACAAGATAAACACATACGGTACTGTACTCAACATTGTATAATAACTTTATATTACGCCGTACGAGAGGGCGTAATTACGCTGTATTACGGCAAACATACGTCGTACCGAGACGTAATTACGCCGTATTACAGAGAATATACACCACATTATAGGGCGTAAGTACGTTGTGGTGGACTTAATTGCGGCGTATAATATACGACATGTATATGCCGCATATAATACGGCATATATTATATACCGTATTATATGTGGCGTATACATGGCGTGTTACATGTGTATAGAGCGTAAGAACGCCGTACTATGGTGTAATTGGACCAATTCTGACCAAATACACGGCGCAGTAGGTGGCCCACCACAAAATATACTATAAAAACCGAAAACCGCACCCCTCTAGTCCGTATACGAGGTGGAAAAAACGGCACCCATTGCCGCTCCGACATTTATGGACATCCAAATAAACGGTATGGTTATGCTAGAAAAACAGAAAATCGCACCCTCTAGTCCGTTGACACGTTGACACGCGGTTGACACGAGAGATGGCAAAAAGGACACCTATTGATGTTTCGGTATTTATGGACCAAATAAACTGTGCGGTAGGGTGGCACACCCAAGTTGTACTATGAAAACCGAAAACCGCAACACTCTACCCTGTGTGGTTGCCACAAGAGGTGGCAAAAATGGCACACATTGTCATTTCGGTATCTATGGACCGATTTCGATAATATAAACGCCACGGTAGGGTGGCCCACCACAAAATATACTATACAAACTGAAAACCGCACCCCTCTAGCCAGTGTGGTTGCCACAGGAGGTGGCAAAAAGGACACAAATTGCCGTTTTTGGACCGATTTTGACCAAATAAATCATGCGATAGGGTGGCCCACCCCAAGTAATACTATAACAATCGAAAACCGCACCCTTCTAGCACGTGTGGTTCCCACACGAGGTGGCAAAAAGAACACTCATTGCCATTTCGGTACTTAGTGCAACAGCACGGGCTAGAAGGGTGCGGTTTTCGGTTTTTCTAACATACCATAGGGTGGGCCACCCTAACACACCGATAATTTGGGCTCAATCGGTCCATAAATACCGAAACCACACGGGCTAGAGAGGTGCGGTTTTCAGTTTTCGTAGTATAGTATGGGGTGGGCCATCCCACTGCACCGTTTATTTGGTCAAAATCGGCCCACAAATACCGAAACGACAATGGGTGCCCTTTTGCCACCACCTGTGGTAACCGCGCGGTCTAGAGTGTGCATATTTCGGTTTGTGTAGTATAACATAGGGTGGTCCACCCTATTGCACCGTTTATCAAAATCGGTCCATTGATACCGAAACGGCAATGGGTGCCCCTTTGCCACCTCTGTGGCAACTGCGCGGGCTTTATATTGGTTTGGTTTTCGGTTTTTCTAACATAACTTGGGGTGATCCACCCTTCCGCACCATTTATTTGGTCAAGTTTGCATGTTTCCGAATAAGGAATAAGTAACTTGGAATGAGTAGCCAATGTCACGGTATAGTCCAATTTGTGATATTTGGGTCATTATTCTCGATTTTAAAGATCTTTCTGACTTCTCGGGGGACTGTAATTTCTCTCCTCGTAGTGTTTGAAATCGATGTGTTCATGATTTGAGTTCAGTAATATGGAAGAAAAATATTTGACAGCATGGGTGGGTGGCCGGCCCCAAATACCACATAGAAACACCCCGACCCCCACACATCACCCCGGGGGTGCCACCCCGAGGGGGTGAAAATGGGGTATGGACCATTTTCGAGAACGTTAAGGATTTCGACCGATTTGACGGCATGGGTGGGTGGCCGGCCCCAAATACCACCTAGAAATACCCCGATCACAGTGGCTCCTCACCATGCAACATCAGTGTGGATTCTCACCAACATCACCTTGGTCCCGCACCAACATTAGTGTGGACCCTAGAATACCAAATTGGGCTTGTTTCAAGCGTACGCTATATATATTTTGAATGATTGTGTGTCTTTGTTATTAAAATCAGCATTCCCTTCATCTGGGATGATTTCAGTCATGTAACGTGACAAAACTGTTTTGGTGTAACAATAACTAGGTTAATACTCACCAAAGAACGTCAGTCTCGAGTCGTCCGCGGAGTTACAGAATGTATGTATGTCGGAGGTTTTAGTGCATTCATGTGTGATCATCATAATGTTTACATCGTGTTGTAATTGCGTAGTTTCGATGTAAACACGATGCGGAACGCGCACGCGGTCACCAGCATCGCTTTGTACTAACCGCATCATAGCAAAACAGCAGGACCCACCAACATCATAGCACTTCTGCAGGACCACTTGACCAGGGGTGAATATATCACCTCCAATTTGTCGGTCTTGCATTTTCTGGAATAACAGATATTTGATAGCTGAGTCGAACACCTTCTTAAAGTCAACAAATGCGATGTACACTTGTTTGTTTTTAGCCTTATATTGATCAATTATCGACTTTACAACGAACATGCAGTTTTTAGCTCACCTGAGACGAAGTCTCCGGTGGAGCTATAGTCATCACTCCTCGTCCGTCGTCCGTCCATCCGTCCGGCCGTCCGTCCGTCCATCCATCAACAATTCTTTAAACATCTTCTTCTTCCAATCCATAGGACCAAATGGTTTCATATTTGGTATGGATGGTCCCTAGGTGACTAACATTCAGATTTGTTCAAATGAGGTCACTAGCTCAAATAGTTGCGAAAGCAGGGCCATAACTCTATTCATCCATAGTAATTCTTAGAATGATTTCTTCTCAAGAACCATTGGGCCGATTTAGCTTATATTTGGTATGAAGGGTCTTTGGGTGACTGGGGTTCAGAATTGTTCAAATGGGGTCACTGAGTCAAATATGGGCGGAGCCAGGGACACAACTTTAAAAAAAAAATTACATTGAACTCCTGTTCAATTTAACCACAAAAAAAACAGAAACAAAACAAAACAAAACAAAAAATGTTTGATTTGAAAAGAAAAAAACAAAATTTTTATTTTTCAAATTAATTTTTTTTATTTTAATTGAGATTAATTTCCTGCTCAATTTGAAAAAATAAATAACACCATTATAACACCCACCAGGGTGACTCAACCAAATTTGCTTTAAATCAGTCTAAAATCAAGAACATGCAAACAGCTAGCAGATACTCAGAGCTCTATGTGATACAGTACCAGGAAGCTGTCTGCAATCACAGATATACACCATATAGAAGTCACATTGCTTATAAAGTAATGAATGAAATGGCAGTGTTAATAAAATATGATTGGAATGACAGCTAGTTTGATTAATACCCTAAAATGCTCTGCATGTTTGTATATAAATGACCCATGGTTTATAATAACTCCCAAGGGCTTGTGAATGATGAATCTGACAGTTAGGCCAGTAAAACTAAATACCCGTTTCTCAGGCAATTACATATGGGAAACTCTGGATGAGAAATAAGGAGGTATTTTTCTTATCTTACCTGCAATGCAGAATTGAGACATATTTTGTCAGGTTGGTCCCTAGGTGGCTGGGATTCAGTTCTGTTCAAATGGGAGTCACATGGTAAAAAAAAGTGGCATGATTAGGGACCTAACTCTTTCCATCCATAGTAATTCTTTAAACATCTTCTCAAGAATCATCTGGGCTATTTAGCTTATAATTGGTATGGAAGGTCCTTGGGTGACAGGGATACAGATTGTGAATGATGAATCTGACAGTTAGGCCAGTAAAACTAAATATCTGTTTCTCAGGCAATTACATCTGGGAAACTGGATGAGAAAGAAGGAGACATTTTTCTTAGCTTACCAGAAATGAAGAATTGAGACATATTTTGTCAGGATGGTCCCTAGGTGGCTGGGATTCAGTTCTGTTCAAATGGGAGTCACATGGTAAAAAAAAAGTGGCATGATTAGGGACCTAACTCTTTCCATCCATAGTAATTATTTAAACATCTTCTCAGGAATCATCTGGGCTATTTAGCTTATAATTGGTATGGAAGGTCCTTGGGTGACAGGGATACAGATTGTGAATGATGAATCTGACAGTTAGGCCAGTAAAACTAAATATCTGTTTCTCAGGCAATTACATATGGGAAACTGGATGAGATTGAAGGAGGCATTTTTCTTAGCTTACCAGAAATGAAGAATTGAGACATATTTTGTCAGGATGGTCCCTAGGTGGCTGGGATTCAGTTCTGTTTAAATGGGGGTCACATGGTCAATAAAGTGGCATGATTAGGGACCTAACTCTTTCCATCCATAGTAATTCTTAAAACATCTTCTCAAGAATCATCTGGGCTATTTAGCTTATAATTGGTATGGAAGGTCATTGTGTGACAGGGATACAGATGTGTTAAAAACAAATAAGGGCGGAGCCAGGGACATAACTTGTCCATCCATTGTAATTCTTAAAATGTCTTCCTATCAATAACCATCAGGCCTATTCAGCTTATATTTGGTATGGATGACAAGGATTCAGATTTGATTCAGAATTGGGTCAAATAGGGTCAGAGCTACAGACATAATTATTTCCCCCATTAGTTGAACCATTTGGCATATTTAGCATACATTTTGGTATAGAGAGTCCTTGGGTGACTGGGATTCAGATTTGTTGAAATGGGTTCACCAGGTCAAATATGGGTGCGTCCAGGGACATAACTCTTCCCCCATAGTAATTCTTAAAATGGCCCCTCCTCAAGACCCATCAGTCCTATTTAGCTTATATGGAGTATGGAGGGTCCTTGTGGTACTTGTTTAAATGGGGTCACCTCGTCAAATAGGGGCTTAGCGAAGGACAGTTTTCCTCTTAATATGCTTCCTTCACAAGGACCATCAGGTCTATTTTACTGATATTTAGTATGAAGGGTTCTTTGGTGTCTGGGATTCAAATTTATTCAGATGGGGTCACCAAGTTAAATATGGTGGGACCAGGGACATAACTGTGTGTCTCTATAGTAATACTTAAAATGTCTTCTCGATAGGTTGGACTATTTAGCTTAATACATATAGTATGGAGGATCCTTTAGTGACTGAGATTCAGATTTGTTAACATGAGGTCAACCTGGAAATGACGGGGCTATGGGGACTTGACACTTTTGTGTCTAATAAAATCATTAAAATACAAAATTCATTAAAACATCTACCTTGGAACTACCTGACTGATTAATCTGAGATACACGTATAGTGTTTGGGTCCATGGATAATCGGGCTTCAAACATGTCTAATGGTTTTATTAAAAAGGTGCTTGTGAGATTGGAAATTTCCAACAATTGAGAAAGTTTGATATGTCGGTTGTGAAATTCCAACCTAAGACTTGGGAGTCTGGACCTGGTCAGGACGGTACTTGTTGAGCTGGAGGAGGGGTGATCAGTAGTGTACAGTTGGTAATTTCAGGGTAGATATTCGCCGATCTACATACATGAAGCCTCTCTAGCCACATATCCTGTTTAGATCTACTTCTTTTAAAGTGATTATGAAAAGTTCTGACTGTTGTCGTCTCCAGAGTCCCAGTCTTATCAGTCTTTGCAGTCTGGTGAGCGACCCCACAATCTTTGACTGTCTTGTTGGTACCGTCATTATTCCTAAAACCAAATTGGGTATCACTAATAATTCCATTTATTTCTAGATACTCATTGATTCTGTTGTTCAAGAGTTTGTTAAAGAGCTTTCCAATTGTATTATTTTAAACTATTGCCCTATAGTTATTTGGGTCTTTATGAAGATTATAAATATGAAGATTTTTTTACAATTACTGGCTGATAGACAATTTTGTCTGCCACATATACATGCAATGGATTTCCAGATCAGTGTGTAATGAGAGTATGCTTGGTCTAACTGGGTGGTCAAATCCCATACTGCAAAATAGAAATTATAATGCATCGATGCAGTGGGCAACTATTGTAACCACCAGAAGCTGATAGGTGCACATAACATACTAGTATAAAGTATATGCATCCAATGTTACAAAAAAAATTATACATACCCCCTGTATAGCAAGTGATATATCATTTTCCCTGCAAACTATTACAAACTATTTGGCTATTTTAAGCTAATGACATCTCAGGGCAGTGTACTTAACCTTGACTTTTGAATCACTGTTGACATTCTGTAGACATATCCATGAGATACCAGTTGTTAATCTCCAATTCAACTAGAGTTGATATATTTTGAAATAAGTAAATAGAGAGGATATTTACCAGACTTTTATATTTTATAAATTGCTGATATCTGCAAACCCATATATATCATTGTGCAGGATAACAAACAACTACATAATTTCTAAATATTTCCTGATTAGTCTGTCAACCAACCCATTATCTAACATATTCATACCACATGTGTTAGTCTACTGGAGCAACTTCTATTATACTAAACTTGGTGAAACAGTCTATATTCAGCGTCGGAGGGACCTGAGTCCCCTTTATGCGACTTCGCGCACATGTTGATCTTAGACAGCAGCCCTCTTTGCGATTCAAGCAAAAAAAATAAAAAATAAATAATTTCTTTTTAGATTAAACTCCTTTTTAATTAAAAAAAATGAAAAACTAACGCCGTTATAACACCACCAGGGTAACCCGAGTTACCACACCACATTTGGTTGACATGTGTCCAGGGTCTGGGAGAAAAATCCGGACAGACAGACAGATCCTTTTTATATAAATAGACAAGCAGTCACTATATATATTCCAGACTTGGATACTTTAGGTCTTGTGGGAGTGATAGATCATCTGAGTTGATAAACATGCAAATAATTCACTGACTGGCTTGATGCACTGATGACAGTTATCTTCTTGCCATTGATAGTCACATTAATGTTTGAGACAGTTGCTCGCTCTTTTTCCATGCGCACGATGATCTAAATGTCTTAGTTAAATCAGGACAAGTTTATTTATTTCAGTTTTACATTTCTCTAAGCTTCTTTCCGAAGGGTGTCGGGAAGGAATTTTTCCACCTCACCGCCCCATACGCAACATGTCATAGCTTAATGTCATCTCCGCTAGTGTAAGGCCCTTGTGAGATCCCAGTAACATAAATAAGTTGTTTTTGCAGTTATAATATGTTTTAAAGGGGGATTTTACCCTAAATCCGGCCATTTATGTGACCATCTCCTTTTATACTCAACATAATATATGCAACAAATGAATTAATTTGAGCCATGTAGTCATAGATTCATTTTCATTTTATTTGCACCCATGGCTGAAAATTCATTCATTTGTTGCATATATATTCTGTTGTGAATAAAAGGAGATGGTCCCATAAATGGCCAGATTTAGTGTATACCCCCTTTAAACTGTTACAAGTGTCAAATATGGGCATAAAAGGTCTTTAGTAAAAAAAAATTGCATGAGGTTGTGAAAAATACGTTTTGCCCATCGAACCACCCACACACCCCGGCATGCATTCCTGCAAATGTCTACCCCCCTCCCCGACCAATGTTATAAACTGGACATGTATACGGCATTCCCAGCTGTGCCGAGCCGAACACGAGTATTTATAGCGCATGTATTAAAACTTCTAAGTTCTAACGTCTTTTATTTCTTAACTGCTTATTGTTTTCCCTTATTTTCTGCGGAGATGATAAGAGAACGAATGTTAATATATATATAGTTGTTATTTTATTTCATACTATATATATTAGTCCAATCGTTGCTTCGGCGGTCAAGTGGATTATTTCAGTTATTGTATGCTACGGCTGCGGAGAAATACCGTGGACGACAGTGGACGAGCCATAATTAATAAAATAAAATAAAATGAAATGGTGTTGTATGCTTCGGCTGCGGCACCACAAGATAGGTGGATGTTTTAGCGTTCAAACATCCATTGGCATTAATTGCGCGCGGTGAACCGGAGTGGTCGTATGTTATCTTTTACGAAGTCTTTAGTTTCTGAAAGCGGAATCGTAATTAGTTTGTACCAAGTGGAATGTCTTCTTAACTAGTTGGCAAGATATGTTAATGAACTCAATTGCATGTGCATTACAGCTGTGTTGGAAAACCATTACTATATACAATGTATTATATCATAAGTTGCATAACCTTCTGTTATATCATTACGCATGATGAGGTTACATGGTTGATGCGTATGTATGCATGTAAGAGCAGCATCCATTGTGTTCTCTGGTGACTGAGCGCGTGTGATCTGATTTGCCCAGTTGGCACACGGTTGTAACTCATGCATGCCTGATATATACATGCACATCGCTGGTAAATGCTCCACTGATAATACTTCATGCACCAGGTGTTTTCTATGTGATTCCCTTCCTCTTACCTCCGAACAAACATAACTCTTACTAATCATTATTATTCGATTTGTTTCAGCCTTGAACTATCCCTTTGAGCATTTTATGTAATCGTTTAAAGTATGCCTAATTGCTAAACCGTTTTGGTTATAAATTATAGAGGAGAAGAGCTTCTCAAAGTTGCAATAACGCATGCTCCTATCCCCATTGTATTCCCTATACTTTCTATTTCTTGCTTATAAACAATTATGAATGTATTTATATTCTATTCGGATTTACAAGAAAATATGTCATCATCAGGTGTACACATGTGTGCAGTTACTGTGGAGGGGCAGCGGAGCGCATTCAAGTCGCCACAAACTATATTCTATGGTGAATGCTTCAATATCCCATTTTATCGTGTTTTGTGTTGAATACGACAATTGTGAAAAAATGTGTCTTTCGTGTAACATATCAGTAATGTGACAAGAGAAGGGTTACATAGCAAAACTGTTTAATAAGTGAGCTATCGAATATATTAAACGGCTCTTCCTTCGACGTGGAACTTGAAAAGTCCAAAGTTACAGGTCACGTCTATTGTATAACAAATGTGTTTTTACTGTAGTATATGCATATACATGTTGCATTATACACGACGGACTGCGACATTTTATCAATGTTGCGTTATACTCGAAATGCGACAACACATTGGACCCTAATTGTGATATCAACATCACCGTTGAGCTCAATTTTCTGTCATGCAACGACGGTCCCCTATAATGCAACATAGATATCATACCTGTCACACAGGACATGATTAAATTTAAAAAAGGGAGACTTTTTTAATGTTCTGTGAGTTGGGCGTATCGGGTTCACATCGATATGTGAAAATGTAATTTTCGAGAAAAAAAAGTAGATTTTTCGCATGGAAATGCATGAAATAGGAAGAAAATACTACGTATTAGTTGTAAGTAACCCATATTCGCCTCAGAAAATGAGATAATTCCATATAAAGATTGTTTGTTACAGTATATATAATACTAGCCGATGAGCCCGACGTTGTCCGGGCTATTCAAAAACCAAATTTCAAGTCGATAGCTCCACCCGTTTCCGAGATCTGGTCTGCGCATGCGCGAAGCTGGCGTCGCACGGGCTCGGCGACCCGATAAAATTCGTATCCGGGGCAAGATACGTTCACATACCAAATTTCAAGTCGATAGCTCCACCCGATTCCGAGATCTGGTCTGCGCATGCGCGAAGCTGGCATCGCACGGGCTCGGCGACCCGATAAAATTCGTATCGGGGACAAGATACATTCACATAGCAAGTTTCAAGTCGATAGCTCCACCCGTTTCCGAGATCTCGTCTGCGCATGCGCTGCACGGGCGCCGCACGGGTTCGCCAATACGACAACGACGACCACCTGGTCAAACTACACACACGTACCAAGTTTCGTCCCGATCGGTCGAGAATCGTAGATTTGTATAAATGACAGACAAACATAAATACAAACATACAAACATACAAACAGAGGTCTTCAAAATATATATGAGACTAACAGGTTAGCCCGCCACTGGCGGCGTTGGTCAGAAACATGACATTTTTTTGGCTTTTCAACGAGTTAATTGTGCTTTTTTAATCAAGAGAAATTATGGTACCCGTCCCTAAAAGATTTAAGGTACATCGGGCGGAAAGAACTGACCCGATGAAAAATTGTTGAGCCCGACGTTGTCCGGGCTATTCAAAAACCAAATTTCAAGTCGATAGCTCCACCCGTTTCCGAGATCTGGTCTGCGCATGCGCGAAGCTGGCGTCGCACGGGCTCGGCGACCCGATAAAATTCGTATCCGGGGCAAGATACATTCACATAGCAAATTTCAAGTCGATAGCTCTACCCGTTTCCGAGATCTCGTCTGCGCATGCGCGAAGCTGGCGTCGCACGGGCTCGGCGACCCGATAAAATTCGTATCCGGGGCAAGATACATTCACATACCAAATTTCAAGTGGATAGCTCCACCCGTTTCCGAGATCTCGCCTGCGCATGCGCGAAGCTGGCGTCGCACGGGCTCGCCAATACGACAACGTCGACCGCCTGGTCAAACTACACACACGTACCAAGTTTCGTCCCGATCGGTCGAGAATCGTAGATTTGTATTAATGACAGACAAACAAACAGACAAACAGACAGACAGACAGAGGTCTTCAAAATATATATGAGATAGATAAGATATAGGAGCTCGACAACCGAGTGTTTACCGCGGTGGAGTTGTAATGCGGTTAGCGCGATGGACTTGTATTGCTGTCAACACAT
>CP136063.1:145381378-145480522 GCA_032622095.1 Siphonodentalium dalli
ATGGCTGCATTCCTGTTCACAGGAAAAATGTGTTTAAATGCATACAAAGACAACGACTTCTCATTGGGCAGCGAAATTGTGCAATGGGCACACACTATCGTGACATTATACACTGACCAATGGGTCGAACGGGAGGGCGGTTGGGACAATTTCTTCCAGGAATGTCTAAATATTGACAACTACTCGTCAAAAATGTTGACAATGAACCATAATGTTTTCAGATCGATTCATGGATGTGTAAATTATTGGCAAACATATTAATATCAATTGTGTGTATATATATATATATATATATATATATATATATATATATATATATATATTAAAGTACAGACCATTGCTAGAAAAGTTCATGGACGAAACAAATGACACATCTAACGAAAGTGATGACAATTCGGACGAAAGTGACAGTGAATAGTTAATATAATAAATTGTACTATGTACCACTTGTCATGTTATTTTTCTCTTTTTTCCCTCGATCACTTGCTTTTTTCGGTGGCGCTCACCACCTTACCCCCATAGTTTTCCGATGAATGGAAACAAGCCATATTTGTGACTAAATCCTTAACCGCCGCCCGCCGCCGCCAATTTCTTTGCATGCCATAGGATTATGTAGTTGCCGCCGCCGCCGCCGCCGCCGCCGGCGGCGCGGCGTTGACATGCGCATGTCGGCCGCCGCCGAAAACGACCAGATTTTAATTGTATTGTTTCAAGTTGCACAGACACAATCATGTGCATATGTTTACTGATTCAAACTAACTGTACATCAGAGGAAGCAATTGTCCATTCTGCCTTCAGCTGGATATATAGGACGTACCCACTGAACCTCAACATAATTATTACGCAATTTGGAAAGAGAAGTAAGATATTTCGATAGATTCACAAGATGTCGATACAAATGCTTATATATACTCTCACATTGAATTCACTCATAATTGCATTGACATTTGGATAGGTAGGTTGTATTGTAGCCAATGTGATAAATTTGTATCCAGTACAAAACAACACTAAGAGACGTTGTGAACGACAGCCTGAACTAGTTAACTAGTCCACCACGTTTCCCTTGTTTCTGTTCTATATAAATATAGGTGCATAGAAGAACGCTCGATTTCACTGATTATATAGGAAAATGAAGTATCAATGTGAAGAGTGCTTAAGTGTCTATGCTTGGCAAGATAGTTTGAAGCGTCATATCAAAGTTAAACACACGCCTTCAGAACAACAACAACAACAACAGTATCATCAGCCACAACAACAACAACAACAACAACAACACCAACAACACCAACAACAACAGTATCATCAGCCACAACAACAACAACAACACCAACAACAACAACAGTATCATCAGCCACAACAACAACAACAACAACAACAACAACAACAACAACAACAACAACAACACCACCACCACCAACAACAACACCAACAACAACAACACCAACAACAACAACAACACCACCACCACCACCAACAACAACAACAACAGGCGGCGGCGGCTGGTCGATTCGCATATATAAGAGAATGCATTGGCACAGGATAAAAAAATCCCGACTTCTGACTGGATTTGATATAGCGGGTCACATTTATGACTAAATCCTGAATTTTGTTTAATTTTTGAAGTTTTTTGAAATTTGTGAAATTTGTGAAATTTGTGAAGTTTTTGAAGTTTTTGAAGTTTTTTGACATTTGTGAAATTTGTGAAGTTTTTGAAGTTTTTCGAAATTTTTGAAATTTTGTGAGTTTTTGAAATTTTTGAAGTTTTTGAAATTTTTGAAGTTTTTGAAGTTTTTGAAGTTTTTGAAGTTTTCAATGCGAGTGTCACTTTAACATTATCCCACAGTGTGCGCCATGTGTTACTTTAACATTCATCCATAGTGAGTGCCTTGTGACACTTTAATAATCATCCCCCTGTGAGAGCCTAGTATCCCTTTAATATTCAAGACTGAAACTACCCCCACCGAGATCATCACGTGATATACATGTAGATAATATACCATTCATATGGAGAAGTCTGGATATAACCAGCGGGTCATGTCCGGACATGTCCAACCCGTACAAATAGACCGACGCGTGGGCGGAGAATATAGGTCAAACACCAACGGTAGTACTGCATATAGGTCAGATAGAGTTATCGTTCCTGAAATGGCACCAACTGGGGTGGGTATCATCACCTAAATTTCTTGATACTCATTTCGAAATACAATCCTATCATCGCGTGGTACGTGTTACTGCGATTGAATATCAATCGCTAGCTAATCGTGAACCCCGATTAAGTATCTTTCGCTGTCTAATCGTTTGCGAATTATGTGGTTCTCCCACTTATTTTTTTCAATTATTATACCAGATTGAAATTTACGTCAAATGTGATAATGAATCGTACAACCACATGCATTGCATGCTGGCAAGAATTAGTACCGCCTGAGTTTCTGTATTCATATCTTTATGGTTCGAAAATCGAAAAATATGAGCGAAAATCCTAACAAAAAGGAAACTTTTTCTCGCGTGATTTTTTGCAGGCCTGGCGCAACTTTCTTGGATCGGTAGGGTAGGAACCAAAAGGCTTTTGGTCGCAAACAGTTTGCAATAGCGGAGCGCATGTTTGAAAAATAACAATACAACGGTTTTCACTGAGATCCTATAACTAGGGACCTGTGAATATTCGAGATTCGATTCGATGTCGATATCGGATACCCGATTCGAGATCGACACCGAATCTGTCCGCTGATTCGGATATTTTCGAATCGGTGTTACTTTGGTGTTATCTTGCTTCTAAATAACACATGCCAAATGACATGAACTCACAAAAATTGAAGCTCAGAATAGACGTGCATTATGCAAATTATGTACTTCGATCACAACCCGTGACGGTGATCAATCGCCGCATATTTGTAATGTATGGACACTATGTAAATTCTCTAAAATTGTGATCGCTATAGATGCGGAACTCAATTGATACATTATGTTTAGAACTTCATATATCCAATTCAGATTATATGAATGAAATTCAATGTCATCCGCCGTTATGAGCGACAAAACATAGATAGGAATGAACAGAAGCGGTGAGAAACCTGAGAACAATCGGTCAATTATTTTCTTAAATGGACGTCATCGTGTGCGACCAGTTATCTGCGACACTGCCGGCAGAATTCCTATAAATTTACTACTTTCAGTTTCTGTTTCCCGACAAATCGAGCGCGTTGCACCAAGTTTCGATCCGTTGAATCTTAGTGTAAACAATATTTATTTGAACAAAAAAACGGAACATCACATTAACAATTATACATATAGAGAAAAAAAACATAGTTCAAATGAGGATTGGATAACAAGCCATGAGCCTATGGCTTTTATAAAAATCCTTTCCTCTAGAAATGTTATCCCGAGTGTCAATACGGACAGCTACAGGGAAAAGAGGACGGGAATTTGAATATTGTTCTGTGTTTTCAAATAAATGTTGGAAAGTTAGTTAAGCGAGTGCAGGGGTAAGAAAGTTGGAGGAGTGATAGAAGGGAGAAGATAATCAAATACGCAGGAAAGATAATAAAGTAGGTAGAAAAGAAATGTGATAAATGATGTATACAATAATGCCTCAGTCGTAATCTAAATTTTACATTATGGTTTTAAATCATGGTGTATTGTCCAATATAGAAACGGAATTAGACCCCAAATACGTCTCGGCACCCAGGAGAGATGAACATGAAGATAAAGTATATATATTAGGATCATTGTTATACTTGTAGTGCGTATCAATAATCTAAATACAATTAGTACATGTAAGTACAATCAGTATTAAGTCCATTAATATACCAAGGTCAGCACGGTTGCTCCGTGGGCAGACAGACGGATATTACCGAACACAATGTGCAGAAACGCGACTTACATATTTTTACAAACAAGTTATGCACCTCATGTTCACGACCCCCTGCACACGGAGTTCACACATTACTCGAAACGTCGACTTTGGATAATAAACTGTTGTACAGCTTCAAATATTATAGAATTTGTTTCATCGGACATCTCATTAGACCCATATAATAGGACATCAATGTTCACATGTGCTCGCGAAAATGCGTTTCTACTCTTTATTAATTTCCGTGTGGCAGAGCGGCTATCATATCAGCTCTAATTTGACTATATTGGGGACATTGCGAAAGCAAATAGTACGCGGATTCAACTACAAATTCTCCACAAGAGCAAAATAGGTAATCTCTTACGTAATTTACAACAAGATCTTTGTTCAGATGGATGCACCCAGTCTCATTCTAGTGTGATATACTTGGCCTCTATATACGAGAGTGACTACTGACTAGAATAATAAAACTTAACTAAATTAGTATGACCGACATTCAGAAGACGCTTGAATTCTTCCGCGGTTGATGATGCTTTTATTGAGACAGGTATATTATTCCATGCGCGTATTGCATATATTTATTTCTGTTACAATTTGGAGGGTGAATACTTACGCGCCTGTGATTATATCCAAAAGATGTCGAATCGGGTGGGATCATATGGTTGAAAGATAAGATGGGGCCTGATTTCTATGCATTTTGTAAAATAATATCATTTGTTGAGTATGTCTCCTGGATGAAATGGTTTCCCAACCAGTTTCAAGTAATAGGTTTCTGTCACTGACACTTCTGATAGCCCCAGTAACAATCCTCGCCATCTCATATTGGATATCTTCAATTTTGTCGCTCTTATAAATTGGTATATTATTCCAAACAGGTGACGCATATTCGAGTATCGGCCTTACATATGAGAAATATGATTTTTCAAGTGTTGTCCTGCTCAGTCGGAACTTATGTCTCCGAATATGATTTACAGGCCTTTTCGATTATCATTTGTATATGAGTTTCTCAGGATCCGTTGTTATCGAAAGAGACACCTAGATGTTAATGAGAACTTACCTCAGTAATTTGCGATGCTGCCATCAATAGCAGAATTCATCCTCGATACTATTAACGCTTCCGATTTTAAAGGATTAAATTTTACTAACCACGTTTTTGACCAGTTCACAATAGTTTGAATGTCATTGAATCTTGTTGATAACATTTAACACTTGTAATTTGTGCCTGTTTTCTGGGACCCTCTCCGTAAAGACAACTACTGTGAAATGTGATGTTTTATCTATTGTGCGGTGAACAGTTTAACAGATAACTACCATTGGTATCGGACTACAACAATTATATAGCTGAACGGTGTACCCATGTCCACTTGTGTCAAATCTTTATTATCTTTATTAAATAATGTAGACAAGTGACTTCCATTCCATGCCATGCCAGTGTCCATTCAGATCAAATAAGCCATGCATGCATGTCTGAGACATCTGAGCTAATGATCTGAAAAGTTGAGAAAACCGCGTTATATCCAGATAAACAAAGGATAACTCTATATAACGGGAAATCGTGAACCGAGTCATAAGACATTCTGGGAAAGCACTGCTGGTGGTGAACCTCCATACCAATACATAACTAGAATGTTTGAGACCTATAGGTTACAAGAAAACTAAGATGCATGCATCAGGTCGCCCGTGAACTATTTATCATAAAATTCTTGTAGCTATCGATTATACATTTTGGAATATATGTCTGTATGTATGTGTGTATGAATGCATGTATGTATGTGTGTTATAGACTGAACACTGCTCGATCGATCCGACTCGGATTTGGTATTTAACGTGTCAACCTGACCTCTCTCATAGGCATGTTTCTGGACCTTGACCGATCCGACTAAAAGTTGTGTGTAGGACTACTTCGATCCCGGGAGCAATATGGACGGGTCCAATTTCACGTGCGACCATGTCATCGAATGTGCTGATATAGACATGTTTCTGGACCAATGGAAAAATAGTTTGTCCAGATGCTGTATATGCCGGGTATTGCCCAGATGAAGGCGATCACAAAGAAATCCCTAAATAGCCCGAACGAAGTCGAGTACATCAGCTAGTATTAAATATTTCTAGATTTAGTTACAAACTTTATACCTGTATATTGTACAAAGAAATGTTTGACAAATGTATCTATATCAATATTACCATAGGGGTCATTAAAAATTAGATATGACGAAACAAAATTTTGAAGGGTGCATGTGAATGTGAGGAATAATAGGATCATAGGTAAATTTTATTTATGGACGCTTGTTAATTTTCATTGGACTACATGTATCAGGTAAATTTTTATATTTCAAATAATGACAGGAATGTGGAAAGTTGAACTACCCAAGTAATACTGGCTATCCGCACGAAGAGATATACATGTATATAAAAACCAAAAATAGAAGATTGCTGCTGGTGACCATGTTTTCCAACGAAATTCAAATCATTCGCTAGCTCCCATCTGGTGGTCACCCCGAAGATCAACATGAAGTTTAGTGACTATCAGATGAGGGATGTGGTCTGTAGAGGTGCTAAAGAATTCAGTCATACAAAGAGTAAGATACAAAATTGCTGTCTGTGGTCATGTTTTTAACGAAATTCGGATAAAAATAGATTACTCTCATCCTGGTTATCCAGAAGATCATTGTGGAATCTGGTGACGATCGGACAAGGGATGTCGTCTGTAGGATCAACCAAATTATTTAGCCATAAAAATAGTAAAACTCAAGATCACCGCTGGCAGTGATGTTGTCACAAGGAAATTTTGAGAAAACAATATGGCTCCCATCTAGTGGTGACCCAAAATATCCACATGAGAAAAAGTTCTCCAATAAATGCTGGCTGCAGGGTGCGCCAATTGATTCAAATTTGAAATTTGGCAGGGTGTATTGCTGGTGGCCATGTTTTCCCCGCAAATTTGATAGACTAATGAACAAATCCACTGAATCCGTTGAATCAATATACATATACACACACACACATACACACATATATATATATATATATATATATATATATATATATATATGGAAAGTGTGGAGAGCACTGGCACAGGTCGGTTATCCGATTTCTTGTGTATAGAGCCCGAAGCCGCCATCGCACGCCGCCACCGATAGCCATATTTGCCACAAGCCGCCAGCCATATTATCTCTAACGCCAGCCATATTTAAAACATCTCCGCCGCCGGAATTGTAAAATGGCTGAGCCGTGTGCATGGGCTTATATGTCAAGCACAACTGTACTGTGAATCGCAAAGAACTAAACCGCATTGCCTAATATTGGCATACTCGCATGGACATGGCATGGTTGTTATATTATCAGAACACCGGGCCCCTTAATGTGGAATAGACTATCCCAATGCATGCTTTCATATAACTGAATGGGCGCATCCATTCGGTATTGAAAGGGTTAAAATATAAATTGTTTATATCGACACGACCCAGTCTCAGACATCACTGGCATTTGTCAATATACATGTACACATAAGAATAGAAAATAGTTTGAAATTTTATATATCATTACTATCGGGTTCGTCATTCAATGATGCATGCATATATCGCAAGATGCCAGTTATGATAGCAGTCTGAAGTCGACAGAAGTCCCAATGTAACTTATACCGATTAGATGGGAAACTACATAATATATCCATGCCAGTCCTTCGTGTATTTTCGCCATAATGGAAAAGCCCAACATCAAAAGATTACGTGTGGTCTGGAGTGGTCTGGAATTCTACGGGTTCACCACAAACGCTAAAACAAACGGGGTCTATAACCGGGGATTAGGAACATTTCGGAAACGAAAATACTCTGTATGATAACATCTCAGCCGGCTGAGCCGCCATATTTCGTCAGCCACGAACGTCGCGATTGAGCCGGCTTAGCTAGCTAACCAGCCACGAAATCGGTTGAGACAGCCGGTACTGAAAATAACTATATTATACTAGTATACACAAAATAAACCATATATTATGGCTATGGGTTCTAATATCAGAACATGACAGCTGAGAACTTGGTGTGAATTGAAGAGTAGGGGGTCTCAAGAATATCTACCCCTCCACGCTAGAAACATGCCATTAAATAGCATAAGTATAATCTAGCTCGAAGACAGAAGTGATCCATTAAACCGCTCTTAACTCAAGCAGGTCATCACACCCCATGTATGGTCGATCACATGATGATCTAGGTGGAATCGGGCTTCTCAAAGTACCGCCGGTACCACACATGCCGGTACCGGTATCGATACTTTGCTGGTACCGCGGTTCCGGTACCGGTACCGGTACTGGCAAGCCATTTTATAGTTCTAGGTATATCTGGAGGTAATACAGTGCTGACAATCACAAGCCACGAACTCTATTATTAACTTGAACTAATGATAATTTGATATCAGAATAAAGAAACTATTTCGGGATATTAGATACCATTTTGGAATATACTAACAAACTTTCCCGTAGAGTTTAGTGATGCGCAAATAACAACATAGACACTTCAATCAACCAAAATGGAACTATTCGTTGCACACGTTTTGTGGTTTTAACTTATTGTTCTTCTGTGTGTGATAAACTGATAGAAAGTAACGCGACACACGTCGGTGGTTTTCACTTCACAATATTCAATCAGAATAAATGTATTTGCAAAGTCGCGCGGTCGGCCATTTTAAATCTAAACAATAATGAGTCAAGTTAGGCAACAATTTCTCTCCACGACTTCATATACCAAATATGAACTATCATGTCTATTCAGCAAATTACATGTACATTGTGCACGGTTCGTGGATATTCGTTCCCGATTTTATTATAAAGCTGGAGGTTCAATGAGTCCCATTTAAATTCAAAATGGGCTACCTTATATATGCAAGCTGATACGACATGTGAACGGGTACGTGTGTATGTGATTAATCAAAACGTTTGGGCCATACTTGTGGGTGGGGGTCGTTGGTGAATAAATGATAAGAAATTGTAACTGGGTTTAGCGTATAATTGCCAGAACTGGGCAAAAATAAAGGCAAAAACATAAGTTGCAATCACAAGTTCCCAACACAAAATAATCTTTGAAGATTAAAACAATATCACAAGGCCGTGCTTTCAAGTAATTGGAATTCAACCATTGAAGGGTTATAATAGACACATAAAAACCAGGAACCACCCTTCCGTGACCAACCTCTCGCGCCATGAATACAATCACGATCGATGTGCATCGCGTGTAGTTTAAAGAGCGAAACTTGATACTACTGTATTTTGCCAAACAGCCTGCTGATCTACGAACGTGCATATATGCAACCACAGTACCGAGTACCGGCGGATCTGCACACCAGTACCGTTACCGCAAAAAGTGCCGAGTACGCGGTACCGGTACTGCGTACCGTTGAGAAGCCTGGGTGGAATTGTTGTATAAAAAACAGCACTACATGTAAATATACAATAAAACAGTGCTACATCTTATTACAGATTATTTCCACATATAATCAGTGACTACAGGCAGTCTAAAATAAAGTTTCAGTGACACTCTATCCGAAGAGGGTGATAATTTCATCTGTTAAGAGTCAATGGAGCGATTATGAATCTGGAAAGCTGAAATTTCTAAGTAATACTATATATATTGACACGACGCGTATACTGTGTTTCAGAACGAAAAAATTGAATAAAATCAACAAATTTGTAAATTTAAAAACAATGTATTCCATGTCCCAGCCCGGACATATACACCAAATTTCAATAATATTCATTGAGAAACAACGGACCAAACGCCATATAACACCCCGTATATACCTTTTATTCCGAGCCGGCCTCGGCCTCGGTATACATTTTATAGTGTGTCCCGAGTTGGCACACGTCGACTGGGGCGAGTTAGCCCTGGGGCGAGTAGGCCGATTCCGGCACCTTCTATAATTTGCAGCAGGTATCCGTTTACGCTGGTTTACGCGTAATTTAATTTAGAAAGTTCCCCAATTAGTATCGTAAATAGACTGTATTTGACAGAGACTGCCTCTGTTATTGATTATCATGTTGTTATAATTAAAAAAACGACAAATGCACATGCCGTTCAAACGTAGTAGTCTATTTTCTAGTCTATGTCAAACTACATCCGCAAATACCAAATAACGCTAACCTACTGCAAATGTTTTACACGACAACTGTTAACATATTTGGGCTGAATTCATCTGATGTGGTATGATTCCTCAAAATAAACAACAAACAATCGTTACTTGGAAATGTAGTTTGGGCTAACATTTACACAAATCCTCCACCTCCTCTATCCTGACACACACGTCAGATGAGAAACAGCCATCATGGAACCGCCCAAATTGGGCGAAATAAGCAACTAAATACATGACATTATGCCCCTTGGCATTTGTTTAGGGAAACTCGAGTCAGCATACAAAATACAGGCAGCTGAATGGTGTATAATATCTTCGGTTGTTTAATGTGAAAGAAAAAAGAAATTCATAGGCTATGTTAATTCCTCGGCCATTTGTGTGGGACTGTTCGTCAAGCGGCTACATTGGTCGCCAAATTTGGTAGGGGGTGGGGGTATTTTTCTATATTAAAATTTTGTGCACAAAAGGGGGTAGTTGTGGATGTGCCAATTTATTTCCAGGAATAAGTATGGTGAGGCACCATTTCTTTTTTGACAACTTATGTCCGACATGGAGTTCTACACGCAAAAGTATTTAAAGTTTGGCTCAGTAGGGTAATGAATGGTCGGGATGGCTTAACCCTAACACTGTCGCCTATGGGAAATATTTAGTTGATTGTAACCTATACATCCTCCCAAAAAATATTTATTTTTAAATAACAAAACCCGGATATTGTTAATGGTGCAACGCGACGGCGTGCTTGTATTATACGTGAAATATTTAATCGGTAACGGCACCATGAAGCTATATATCGTCTAGCACCACCTCTGAAGGTATTATCTTTACATTCATGAACAAATTCAATCCCCATAGCTTCTCTCTGGAAGCGTTTATCCGAGAAATTGACACAAGATATGGCATTGGACACCTAATTACATTTAACAATGACAAGCTGTGGAACTTTCGAACAGAAATGACATAATCACGCCCGCAGTGCCATTGTTGATACACTCGACCCCGGCTCCTGTGAGAGCCCCGTTTGCCCTGACGATATAAAGCGCCCAATGATTGCGAAGATGGTTCGGTCCCGATTCGGGTTTTATATTTATCTATACGTCAGGCAATGGAGGGTAATCTGGTTTATGTATTTGGGCAAGTTTGTCGGTAGTTTATTCGTGCGGTAGGGTGATTTTAAGCAAGTTACATTATGCATGCATACTAAACGTATCACCGTGTTTAACATATATTCAGTTAGTAATTATAGTTACATTTAATTTAATGATATATATTCATAGTAGATAGTATAATTTGATAATACCCTTCCAAATTTTCCAAACGAAATTATGTCTAAAAAAGCAACCTTTACACTTTGGGATGTCCAAGGTATCAAACTGAAAGACAATAGCTTCCTCGACAAATTTCTATATTATTATCTCATAGCTTTGGTGGAAACAGGGCATTAAGAAAGCTCAGATATTCACATTCCTGGATATGAATGTATACATTTCCCTAGGCTTGACGGTTAATTATCTTTAATTTAGACTGGTCGAAAATATGGGGGGAAAAGCTAATTATAAACCTTGAGACATATTGAGGAAAAGTTCATAGGCAGACTTTTTAACATATTTCGAGTGTCCTGAATACATTCCAGGTGCATGTCAACATGTGTGACCTATAAATTTGACCCAGAAAATTGGTGCCAAATGTGGGATTACAAAGTTATCATATGTGTCGCGAAGACCTAACAACTGACACGTATCATTTCAACCATATTTTGAGAGAGGATATAATAAAATGTCATAGTTGATGATGTTTATCACATATTAACACAAGTTTGCGCTTAGAGAGCGGTTATCTATTAGCGTATGATGATTGTAAGCATTTTATGTTTGAATGAAAGTTCAGCTGATAAGATTTAATGACCATCTGCTGGAAGTGTAATTGAAAATAATAAACTGGTTGTATACACAACTACCACTTACATTTGATCTATTTTAAACAACTTACATCTATTGCAAAATGACACACATATATATGCAACAAGGCATATTTCCATTAATTATGTAACTATATACTGTCTTATATATGTATTACATTGTTAGTAATTCAGTCTATGGTGGTTTGCTGCGCATCTATTGTATTTGTATTTAAACCAGACAATTTATTTAGTTGTAATTGTTTATTTATTTTATTTCCATTCATTAATAACCTTATCATTGTCTAGATTGTGACCATTATTTGACGATAAATGATTATTTCACTTGGGCGGAATCCTCAAAGTGAGTTAATATGAATTTTAATTTACTGACAATAATATATGAGGTGTGTCGCTGCATGTATACCCACTGAATCCTGAATACCAGTTAACAAAGAGGGGGGAATCATGCGTACCATTTATAATATATAATACATATATAGTAATTTTACACTAATATCATGGTTTTCACACATTGGCTAACGAAGTATTCATAAGTTAAACAATACCGGTCTGTCTAGCCGTCCACCCATGTATCCGTCCACACATACATCCGGTCGCCGAGCCGTCTGGTCGTACATCGGGCCACCCAACCATCCATCCATACATCCATCCATCCATATACATCCGGTAGACGAGCCGTCTGGCAGTACATCGGGCCATCCACCCATACATCCACCCATCCATCCATCCATATACATCCGGTAGACGAGCCGTCTGACCGTACATCGGGCCATCCATCCATCCATCCATCGTTCGTCGGGTCGTATACAACCATCCATCCACAAACACCAATCAACCGAGCCGTCTATAGTCGTACATCAGGCCGTCCATTCAGCATGCATCTATCCATATACATCCGTCCGTCGAGCCGTTTAGTCGTACATCGGGCGTCCGTCTATCCATTTATCCATATACAGCCGAGCCGCCGTATACATCGGGCCATTCGACCATTGGTCCATTCCCACATACACAGGAAATAAGATAGTTGGTATAGCATAGCATTCTGCTTATCAAATGTTGGAAATTCTAAACAATGCATTATTTCGTATGACCTGTTACTACCCATATAATGTTGCTGAACTGGATCAAGTTACATGTAATTACACTGAATTAGGTATGTTTTCTAAACCAGTTCCTCATTTTCCTGCCAACCTTGAAGTTCCGCTAGTAGGTATTTGTCTTAAAGTTAGGTTGAGAATGACTGATGACACTATCTTCGAAATTTATGAATCTGAATTCAGAAAACACTCCTTAAGAGTTATATTTACCGTTTTACTGTGGTAATTGGTAAGAGTTTTTTGAAATTAGCCAGGTTCAAACATGAACTACTTTATGACAGCTTCGTTTGCAACCTTCTGTGATACCTTGTTTGATATACGAAATTATACTGCCTTTCAAAATGGCTGAGTTGCTATTCACGTTCTCAAGTTGCATACAATGTTGTTAGTTTAAACCCTGATAATTCATACACACATTACTCCATTGATCCATCTATCCATCAATCCAGACAACCATCCACCAAGCAATCAATACATACCCCACCCATTCATCTATCCATCCATGCATCAATCCACCCAACCAATCATCCATACACCCATCGATCAATACATCCGTACAACCATATATCCACCCACCCACCCATGCATACATCAATCCGACCATCCGTCCATCAATCAATCAATTAATTAATCCATACATCAAGCCAGCCATGACCTCAACCATACCATCCATATATATATATCCATCTATTGATCCACCCAACAATCAATCCAACCAACCATACATAACATAACCCCGCCCACCCATCATTCTATTAATTCCATCCATCAATCAATTCATTCGCCCACCCAACCGCTATACACGTATATTGGGATGGTGTGAGCTAACATTGGTGGAATTTACTTCAACGCCATATATACTTTAAAAATACGCTCTTTAAAAAATCGTCAGTTGTGGGTTGCACCCCACAATTTACTCAAACAAAAGATCGCACCCACAAGTATTCATGGGTATGTGCAGTCACCCCACAAGTATACTTTGGCCAGTACGCCCGTGCGCCCGTACGTCCGTCCGATGTCTGTTCAGGTCATAACTTGAACAGTAGTGCTCGGATCTCAATGAAATTTTGTATGGCTGTTCATTGCTATGAATGCATTCAATAGACGGTTACATGTTTTGTTCGGATTTTCCATTCTAGAATTATTCATCTTTGTTTATCTGGAAATGTTGGCTTTTTGGTCCGTCTGGTGTCTGTTCATGTCGTAACTTCAACAGTTGTGCTGGGATCTCAATGAAATTTGGTATGGATGTTCACTACTATGAGGACATTACAAAGTGGGTTCCATTGTTCTGTTCTGCTTTTCCATTCTAGAGTTATTCATCTTTATTTATCTGGAAATGTTGGTTGTTTGGTCCAACAATGTCTGTTCAGCTCATAACTTGAACAGTAATGCTGGGATCTCAATGAAATTTTGTATGGATGTTCACCACTATGAGGACATTTAATGGCACATTCAAATGTTTGTTTTGTTTGTATTTTTCTATAGTTACTCATCTTTGTTTATATGAAAATGCTGGTGTTTGGGTCCATCTGTCTGAGTATAGCCCTCATAAGTTATAGATATGCCCATACGAGGCGGTATGCCACGATGGGGTATGCACCGGACGACAGTCCATCCCTTGTTTTGGAACGGATGAGTTCATAGAACCTATTACCTGAGCAAAAATAGGAGTGAGTCGAGGATATCTATAGGTATATTCTGTGACATATCTAAAGCATTTGAACGAATTTGGCATAAAAGACTAATTAACAAATTACATAATTATGGTATAAACGGTAAACTACTTTCCTGGTTCAATGGCTACATTAGTAATCGATTTCAATGCGTTCTAGTCGGATCGGAGTATTCTAACCCATCACAGCCATCCTCTGGTGTTCCACAAGGATATCTCTTAGGTCCATTTCTATTTTCAATATTCATCAACGACATAGGTGATAACAAGAAATCAAATGTTCGTTTATTTGCAGACGATACTTGTATATTTTATTCACTACCATCATTTGAAGACCTCGTGATTCACATGAACAACGACCTTAGACACTCGAAGGAAATGGTTGCTTTCCCTTAACGCATCGAAAACCAAAGCGATAATATGCCAAGGTCAGCAATCAACATACCAGCGCACAGCAGATCTTATATTTTGTTCTAACAAACTTGACATAGTTGAGGACCACCGACACCTTGGAGTAATTTTCCAGTCCGATCTCAAATGGAACCTTGATATCGACAACATCTACAAGAATGCATGCGCTTCGCTCTCACAAATACGCAAATTAAAATATTTGTTATCAGCTGTTCAAAATTTGGGCGTAAGTCGTGCGTGGGGTAAAAATAGGACATTTTTCGTTGCTAAATTCCTTATGTATTCATAACCACAGCAGCCAGGGAGCTATCTTTATGGATTCCTATTGTGCCATCATTAGTCCATTTTGAAATCACAAACTAGTTTACATACGCCTGCCAGCGTAATTGTGCGTAAGTCGTGCGTGGGGTCAAAATAATGAAAAATATTTTCATTCGCAATATTTATATTACTTTGTAATAATATATATGTTGCTGCGCAATTCAGAATATTGAATCGATGCTGGCTTACCTTCAATTATATATGTTATATTATTGTGACAGAGTCACTAAGTAATATACATATAACAGAACAATGGCAGACTTTGATAACCTCACATTTGATCCTGATATCAGAGCGGATGAGGATCCTCTTGATCCTCAAGATGAAACATTGCCACCCATTGAACCGATCGACCCGACGGGCATGGGTACCCATGACCCGACTGTCATGGATACGACGGCAATAACCAGGCTGATACATATAGGTTATCACCACCATGTGTGTTTCTGAGATCCGTATTCAAGTCGAGCTGCCTTCTCTGGGCAGTCTATCGACGAGTCCGTAGGACGAGTCGATAGACAGCCCAGAGAAGGCAGCGAGACTTGAATACGGATCTCGGAAACACACAGGGTGATGATAACCAATTTATCTTACAATTCGTCCCATAAAAATACAATAAAACTCAATTTAAAACAGGAACTATTTTATTACGCGCAACACACAACGTACACAATATTCTCAGCACGCGACGTTGTGATAAGTCAAATTCTGAGAAATTCACGTCACTATTCAAATTCACTTTGGCTGGAATCCGATTCAATGAAGAGGGGACGATATTTTCGTTTCATAAGTTCGACATAATTGTCACTTTTAACAGGATAATTGTATTATTTTATGGTGCAATCTCCTTGGATAGTGATAGTGTTGGCGAGAGGCATTGCCGGAATGACTGTCCATTCATAGTTTTGGTGAATTTTGAACTTTCCGACACTTCGACAATCGAGTTCTCACTCGCACTAAAATAACCCATTAAACTTCATTTAGAGGAAATGCACTAAATCACGGACTCTTCGTAAGTATTGTGTTTTATATCCTTAACATAAGATAAAATTAATTTGATTTTCCATTCTGTATTTTATCGAATAAAAAATGCGTTCAGTAGCTTTTGATCAAGACCGTATATACTGAATTACGGGGAATTCCCTACTTCGCTAAAATAGAAATTGTCAAAATAGTCCCTATTCGTGCGCGCTGTTAACAATGTGTAAACTTCGTTACTTTTTCGATTTCCAAACATTTTTGGGTGGTTATTTTGAGCTTTTTGGGCCCTGTCTCCACATTTTGTCAACTTTATTGAACTAATTATTGATTATTTTAAATTCGTAGCACACGAGTATATTATTTTACGACTTTTAGTTGGTTATTTAGACGTTTTGTTTTGAAAACAAGCCAGTTGTCGAAACGCACGTGTACCAGCTGTTGCCATCGAAGATATCCTTGTTGCCATCCAGGATACAAGATCGGAAACCGCCTAGGCGTTTTCGCGTGTATTTGATGAAATATAGCTATATTGTAAGATGTAGGACGAGTCGATAGACAGCCCAGAGAAGGCAGCGAGACTTGAATACGGATCTCGGAAACACACAGGGTGGTGGTAACCAATTTATCTTACAATTCGTCCCATAAAAATGCAATAAAACTCAATTTAAAACAGGAACTATTTTATTACGCGCAATACAAAACGTACACAATATTCTCAGCACGCGACGTCGTGAGAAGTCAAATTCCGAGAAAACCACGTCACGTGACTATTCAATTTCGCTTTGACTGGAATCCGATTCAATGATGAGTCGACGATATTTACGTTTCGAATGTTCGACATAATTATCACTTTTAACAGGATAATTGTAATATTTGATGGTGCAATTTCCTTGGATGGTGATATTGTTGGCGAGAGGCAATGCAGGAGATGACTGTCTATTCACTGTTTTCACGAATTTCGTACTTTCCGACACTTCAACAATCGACTTCTGACTTTCCGAATTCGCAGTGTCACGTGTGTCAGCAATTCTAGTCGGAACGGAATTCAAATTGTCAACATTGGAATCAGAAGTTGTTGTTCGTTTTGATGCTATGCAGAGGATGTCCGACATTTTTCGTTGCATTTCTACAGATGCAACAGAATAATTATTCACACTGGCAATATTTCTGTGACCTGAAAGCTGTGCAATGGTGTTAGGGGTAATAGCATTATGAAGAAGTCGAGTGCACGTTGTTTTCCGGACGCAGTTATTGGTCTTTCTACCAGGAAGTTCACCTTTCTCTGCCATCTTCTTCATTATTTTGGCCAATGCATGTTCACCCATAGGTTGAGCCTTATACCAGAAAGGTGAATCTGGTTTCCGATTATGATTAACTTGAATGTAAAATGGTGAATCAGGCTGCAAAGTGTTCAATGGACGCTTTGATTCGAATACCTTGTATGCCGCAACTTGACATTCTGTAGCTGGAACTCCAGGGATTGCGAATGCTTTTGGACTGAATGCTCGGTGGTGAGTATTGGCACTTTCTCCTGTTCGGGTTTTTGTCGTTCTTTCATTGTGTTTAAGAAATTCAACACCATTCGCGTCCTTCTCAAGTGTAATGTCACCCCATCGCAAACTATGTTGCTCTTTTCCTGTACGCATGCCGAATAATTTAACATTATTGTACCACATCAGATTTATTAAACCGTAGGGGCAGTCAACACTCAGCACTGATCTCTCCCTGAGAAGAACTTCCTCACTTTCCGTTATAGGTTCCGCTGCATTTGGGCGATTACCTTTCCCAGCTTCTTTCAACTGCTTCCTCTTGCTTGCTAACACAATCCTGGAACCTTCAAATTCACGGTCCATGCACATTCGATAAAGATATTTCTTTTCCCTCAAGTATCGGTCAATACCACGGTGGTATGATGTCAATGAGTCTGGCTCATAATCAGATCCATCAGCTTTCCGTATAGACAGAATGAATGATCCTATATAATTGTCCATATGAATTGGGTCAATTGTCTCAATTGCTTGAAATTCATTTCTCTCTGACAAAAATCTTGTGAATGCCCTTATCACAACTTGTGTCTTCTTCACTGTATTATCATTTTGCATGCTAGTAACAAAGTCATCTTTCTCAGAATCATGAACATCAACAAATGTTGGTGCCTTGGAATTTGATGCAGGTCTCTGAATATTCAGATTCACCACTGATGGTTCATTAACAGCAGCAGTACTAGTGGTATCACTATCAGTGGTTGAAATACTTGCATTTCTGTGGTTAGCATCGTTGCTTCTTCTCCATCCCCATAATGGAACTGAGGACCCATAATCAGAAACACTGGCTGATATTGTGGCATCTGCAGGCAACATTTGAGAATTACACTGACTTTCCACTAAAACATTGCTTTCACTAGTTTTAGAACTGTCTACTTGGTCGATTCTGCTCACAACATCATGCAAATCGTCATCGTCTCTGAATAGCTGCATTAGATCATCGTATGATACCTCATTTAGATTAATTGCTTCAAATTCCATATTGTTTTAAATTTTGTACTTTCGCAAGAATCGATCGATTTACGTAGTGTACTCTGCAGAAATGCAAATGCAGACGACGCTTTAAAAGCATCTAAATAACACATTAAAATTAATTCATGGGAATGCAATGAAATTACGGACTTTTCGTAAGTAATCTCTCTTCTATCCTTGACAAAATATAATTTATTTCAAATTCCATTCTGTATTTTATCGAATAAAAATTGCCGTCAGCAGCTTCTGTCAGATCAAGACCGTACTGAATTTCGGGGAATTCCCTACTTCGCTTATAATAGAAATTGTTGAAATAGTCCGTATTCGTGCGCACTGTAAACAATGTGTTGCTTTTTAAATTTCCAATCATTTTGCGGTGCGTTTTTTTTATTTTTTTTCGGTCCTGTCCTGTCGTGTCCTTTCTCCACCTTATTTCAACTTTGTTAACACAAGTATTTATTATGTTACGTTCGTAGCGCACGCTGATGTTATTTTACGGCTTTTAAATTTGTTATTCAGATGCTTTGTTTTGAAAACAAGCCAGTTGTCAAAACGCACGTGCACTCGCTGTTGCCATCCGCGATATCCTTGTTGCCATCCAGGATACAAGATCGGAAACCGCCTAGGCGTTTTCGCGTGTATTTGATGAAATATAGCTATATTGTAAGATAAATCAAGAACCCCTGCAGTCGGCGGTTGATGACTATTATGGCGCCCTGGCCAGAAGGGGACGAACACCAGCCCTTGGCCGTGCCCCTCAAAATTTGAGATCGACACACGCGGACAACAGATCCGATTAAAGGCATATCCCGATATCATTCTCACAAACACTCGTACCAGTGAGCCCCTAGCGATATCGACGATAGCCGGCCGGTGGGGCGGAAGTGCGGCACTCCGAGAAGACTTGGGATTTGCTGACTGGCGCTCAGAAGGAATGGGCGGGGCGCGATCAAATGCGACCACAGCCCACCAAACAGCAAGGAATGAACTCGGCGGTGTAGCTTATGCTGCAGATAGTGTAGAGCTGCAGGACCTGGGGCAACTGCAAAAGAGGCCTCGGGTGTGGTAGGGCGAATGGAGACAACTTCATAGATGCCGACATTGAAGAGATCATCGGAACTATGCATGACCCCCAACTAAACCTCCGCGAGATCAGGGGCTGGACAAGGCAATGCAGACCAATCGAGGCGAGTTGACCAACAACCTGGCCAAACTATCCGCATTGGATTAGCGTGGATAAGCGTGATTTGTGATTTCTAGATGGAATAGTGGTGGCACAAGAAGAATCCACAAGGATAGCGCCATGGCTGCTATGGTTATGCCTACGTAGGCGATTTAGCAACGAAACATTACCTTTTTTCATTATGTTGACACCACGCACGACTTACGCCCAATTTTTGAACAGCTGGACAGGCGTATGTGGACTAGTTTCTGAGTTCTAGATGGACTAATGGTGGCACAAGAAGAATCCATAAGGATAGCCCCTGGCTATTGTGGTTATGCATACATAAGGAATTTAGCAACGAAAACTGTCCTATTTTGACCCAACGCACAACTTACGCCCAATTTTTCAACAGCTGGACAAGTTTATGTGACCTAGTTTGTGATGTTTCGATGCACTATTGGTGGCACAAGAAGATTCCACAAGGATAGCATCGTGGCTTCTACGGTTATGCCTACGCAGGCGATGAAGCAACGAAAAATGACATTTTTTTCATTATCTTGACCCCACGCACGACTTACGCCCAATTTTTGAACAACTGGACGCGCTTATGTGACTAGGTTTATGATATTTAGATGGACTAGTGGTGGCACAAGAAGCATCGACAAGGATAGCCTCGTGGCTGCTATAGGTATGCCTACGCTGGCGATTTAGCAACGAAAGGTTACCTTTTTTTATGATTTTACCCTACGCACGACTCACGCCCAATTTTTGAACAGCTGGACAGGCGTATGTGAACTAGTTTGTGAATTATAGATGGACTAATTGTGGCATAAGAAGAATCCACAAGAATAGCCCCGTGTCTGCTATGGTTATGCCAACGCAGGCGATTTGCAACGAAAAGTGACCTTTTTTCATTGTTTTGATCCGATGCACGACTTACGCCCAATTTTTGAACAGCTGGACAGGCATATGTGAACCAGTTTGTGATTTCTAGATGGACTAGTGGTGGCCAAAGAAGAATCCACAAGGATAGCCCCGTGGCTGCTATTGGTATGACAACGCATGCGATTTAGCAACATATCATCGCGCAAATACGCACATATTCTACCTATAATTTCAATTAGGTACATAAAGTGATTATTTGATTCTAAAATAAGCAAATAATGGAGCCATAGTCATCATTTTTGTGTTAAGTCGCGAGCCACAGTGAAAATACATGTTAATGAGCGTACAGCTGAACAGTCGTGGGTTGGTTTATTTTTTGTCAATGTCCGCCATAATCTGCTTAGAATTGCCTCTATATGAATCGATAATGTGACTAATAGGGTCTACTTTTCAGCACATTATCGACTAACGAAAAATGTCCTATTTTGGACAAGATTATGTGACCTAGTTTGTGATTTTTAGATGTAATAGTGGTGGCGCAAGAAGATTCCGCAAGGATAGCCACGTGTCTGCTGCGGTTATGCCTACGCAGGCGATTTAGCAACGAAAAGTGCGATTTTGAGCTCCATGCACGACTTCAGCCCAATTTTCTAAAAATTGGAAGGAGCTATGTGGCCGCATACCTGTCCTATAGATGCGCGCTGTGTGGCACCACACGAAAATGCAAGGATTTCCGGGTGGCCGCCATGGTTCTGGCTACGCAGCCGATTTAGTAACAAAAAGTGCAATTTTGAGCTCCATGCACGACTTCAGCGCAATTTTCGAAAAATTGGAAGGGGCTATATGGCCGCGTCCCTGTCCTATAGATGCGCGCTGAGTGGCACCGCACGAAAATGCAAGGATTCCAGGGTGGCCACCATGGTTCTGGCTACGCAACCGATTTAGGAACAAAAAGTGCAATTTTGAGCTCCATGCACGACTTCAGCCCAATTTTCGAACATTTGGGATGGGCTGCGTGGTCGCGTGACTTTCCTATAGATGCGCGCTGGGTGGCACCGCACGAAAATACAAGGATTCCCGGGTGGCCACCATGACTCTGGCTACGCAGCCGATTTAGTAACGAAAAGTGCTATTTTGACACCCCATGCACGACTTCAGCCCAATTTTCGAAAATTTGGCAGGGGCTACATGGTCGCGTGACTTTCCTATAGATGCCCGCTAGGTGGCACCTCACGAACATATAAGGATTCCCGGGTGGTCACCATGGCTCTGGCTACGCAGCCGATTTAGTAACAAAAGTGTAATTTTAGGAGAATAGGGAACTGGGAACTGGGAACGGAATTCATGGAGCTATGACAATAAATATGTTTAAATCAAAATAGCTATTCGGCCGGTCCAATAACCGTATTAAGATGTATACATGTAGCGTGTTAGTCTGGTCGATAAACTCAAATTTTAGGGTCAACCTAGAAAAAATTCGGACTAAGTTGGTTTGTATACCATTTTGAAGAGGACGCTCTCCTCTATAACATATCCAAAATCCGCTAAAATTCGCTTTGAGCATTATTTGTAATTCAAGATGGCGTCCAAGATGGCTTCCATTTTCCTATAATTCAGCTTGATGCAATTATAGTGAGAACAACTTGTCATATGTATACACATGTATACATTTTTGTGAAGCTAAGACATAACGCCACCTCTATGTGCCAAAATTGGAACTCACCGTCCAAGATGGCCGCCAAAATGGGCGACCGGAATTGGATTTTTTACGTTTTTACTAATATCTTCAAGATAAGTTTCTGTGGTTTGGTTGAGAATTGTGACTTTATTTTGTATTAATCATGTTAACTGACCATTGGAGCAGTGAAATATGCTGTTCGCTGGGTCCACACCCCTTCCGATCACTCAAAAATTCGATTTTTACAAAACGCGGTATAACATTTCACAAAAGATCCCCATTGGGATTCTAGTCATATTTCATCAAGATGAGGGAAGAAATGTGCAACGTAAGTGATGCATTCTATATCTTATTGATATTTGAACTCAATGGTACCAAAATTGTCACTTTGCACCTTGATTAATTTTTACTATTTACTATTCTGAAATTACCAGAATTATGGGATTTTGCTATCACAAACAGCATCAAACTCGGCAAAAAATAACTTTTCATGTTTGGACCATATTTGTCAAGTAAAATGGAACTATCTTTGGTATCAAAGGTACTTTTTATTTTGATATGCCTTAATGTGTCATAGTGTGGTGTTTTAGACAATATTACTCAAGATGACTTGCAAAATGGCAACCAAATTTGGTAAAATGTTTATATTCCGAACATTATTCTCTGCTGTTCCGAAATGGTAGCAAATTGTGACTCACTTGGTTATGAAACATGCTACTTAATCAACTGACAACTAAATCTTATAGTTTGGTTGTCCCAGCACCTCATGAGGCACGACAAAGTCATTCAAGGGATGCAGTATGGATTTTGCCGAACACCTCTTTTGGGATTCTGTCGTGTTTTTTAACGGAAACGGACGGAACGTTGAAACTGAACTGAAATGGGTCATATTATGTGGCTACTCTGGCCCCTTAGCATCAACTGATTAACTTATAAACTATTTTGTCAGGAAAACCGTTTTCTTTACATTGCATATAAAACGCAATTAATGTGGAGAACACTCTTATATTACCTCTATCGATTAACATTTCCTTGAGTTATTATGGAAAGCGATAGTCACCTAAAGGTGCACCAGTACAAATCACACATGAGCATGCAGTCACTCCATATATACATTGACACCACATAAATGGCCATGTGCCACTCACTGTATAGACATACACATCGCCCATTACCACACATCCACACTTGGGTTTACCCATACACCAACGCATGACCCTATAGCCGTGAATAAACATGCAGACACACCAGGTATGCACCTACACCTCACACGACCTGTATACATATTCACTACATACATGGACACAAAGTAACCTCTTCAGTCTTGTATACATATTCGCCTCACCATATGCCATACAGTCGTCACTATAGCTACATAGCTATATAACCAATAAAGATACACCCACCGATGACCATACAGTCACTCCTGGTATACCTGTTCGCTACATCCATGATCATACATCACTTATTGTATACCTATTTGCCTCACCAGTGGTCATACAGTCTCACTCCCTGTATATATACATATTTGCGACACACGTGGCCATATAGCCACCCAATATATACATATACACCAACCCAAAACCATAGAGTCACTCCATGTATATACATATAGACCTCACCAATGGCCTTACACCCCTTCTAGATATACCAATGTCCCGTACCGCGCACACGGCCATTCATACACACCAGACTTGCATATACACCTGACCCATGACAATTCTGCCTCTCGCTCGCATAAACCACATTCGTGACCATAGTCACTCCTTGTATATCAATTCACCCCACCATTAATTTTGCCATACTGTCAATCAATATATACATATTGGCCGTGCCATGACCATATAATCACTCATAATATACATATACACCTCACCCATGACCACAGCGTCACTCCATGTGTAGATATACACCTCATCAATGGACATACAGCCCTTCTAGATATACCAATACCCCGCACACACGGCCATTCGTACACTTCAGACTTGCATATGCAGCTCAACCGTGACAATTCAGCCAATCGCTGTATACTTATACACCGTTTCCACGAGCATTCAGTTATTCACTGTATTCCTGCACACACCACCAATGACAATACAATAGGCCTACATATAAACATATACATATCACCCATCACCATGAGGTCTCTATATATACACTAGCCGCCAATGGCCATCAAAGTGTACTCCAGGTATGCATATACACTTCAACAATGACCGTGCAGTTATTCCGTGTACACATATACACATTGCCCATAACCATACAACATCCTATTTATACATACACCCATCCATTACCATACATCCAACATATGTATACATATACACCAAACCATGACAATACAGCCACCCAATGTACACCTGTACAGCCCACCCCTGACCACACACTCACTCCATATATACATACAGGACAGTGTAGCTGCTCTCGTTATGCCCATATACCACTTCAATGACCAGACAGCCCCTCATTGTAAACATGTTCACCTCACACATCACCATACATCTACTTCTTATATACCTATACATTTCACCATGGACACCCCATCCATGACCACATAGTCACACATTGCATAACTATTCACATCATTCATGAATACAATAATTCCATGTATACCTACTCACCTCGCCTATGTCAGACCATACAGTCAACAGACATACAAACTGTATTAAGTTGATTAATGTTGATGCTAATGAGCCAGAATAGCCACATAATATAAGTTTTTTTTTTGGCAAAATCCATATTGCATTCCTCAAAATTCACTTGTCATGCCTCGTATGGTACCGGAACAACAAGAATAGAACATTTAGTTGATTAAGTAGCATGTGAGTCACAATTGATTATGTATACATATACACCACATATATACACATATTATTTTGTATATAACAATGTTTACCAAATTTGGTTGCCATTTTGGAAACCATCTTGAGTAATTTTGTCTAAAACACCTCAGTGTGACACGTGTAACAATAAACACATTTGATACCAAACATAGTTCCATTTTACTTTTAAAATATTGCTCAAACCTGAACAGCGATTTTTTCCTGATTTTGATATGTGACAGAACATTTCGAATAATTCTGGTAATTTCAGTGGTTAAAATAGTAACAAATACCAAAGTGCATCAGAAATGTTAGTGGTCAAGCTATATAAGACAGAATAGTCAAGTATGTGCATTACCACAACTTGAAAGCGGTTTGGATGACAAGCTGGGATAATAATTACCATTTTACATATTTTGGCGGCCATTTTAGCAGCCAAAATGACAATTTTGGTACCATTGAGTTCAAATATCAATAAGATATAGAATGCATCACTTACATTGCACAGTTCTTCCAACTTCTTGGTGAAATGGGGATCTTTTGTGAAGTGTTATACCGCGTTTAGTAAAATCGAACTTTTGAGTGATCGGAAGGGATGTGGACGCAACGAACAGCATATTTCAATGCTACAATGGTCAGTTAGCATGCTAAATACAAAATAAAGTCACAATTCTCAACCAGTTCCAAATCACAAAAACTTATCTTAAAGATATTATTAAAAAAAACGTAAAAATTCCACTTCCGGTCACCATTTTGGCGGTCATCTTGGACGGGGAGTTCCAATTTTGGCACATAAAGGTGGCGTTATGTCTTAGCTTCACAAAAATGTATGCATTTGTATACATGTGACAAGATGTTCTCACTATAATTGCATCAAGCTGACTTATATGAAAATGGCAGCCATCTTGGACGCCATCTTGAATTACAAAAAATGCTCAAAGCGGATTTTAGCGGATTTTGGATATGTTATAGAGGATATATTCCTCTTCAAAACGGTATACAAACCAACTTGGTCCAAATTTTTCTAGGTCAAACCTTTTATCGACCAGACTATGTGGCGACCGCGGCTGCTAGGGAAACCACTTATATTATATAATTATGAGGCAACATGGCGATACGATACCATGAGAGTATAACCTACCCAGTCCATATTGTTAACCTCCAGGATCGAGACCTGCCAAGGCTCAGCATTTTAAGTTTCTGGAAGCCATATTCAATTCCTGACATAACACCACTCTGAGATGCCAGTTTGTTTACGGTGGTGACACATAGCCGGGTGAGTCCGCGGGAAAGTCTGTTTTACGGGGTGTTTGAATATACTAGATTATTTTTTGTTATACCTCTCCTCCAATATGCAAAGGCCCACCTCGTCTCAACATGATAGCTAATTGTCAGGACCACTTGATCATGGGTGATATTAGATACAACCAAGATCAGGACTAGAATGGATTCGAATGTTAACAGCTTTGGTAATCAAGTAGCCGTAATTATGTAGTACTAGCTGATGCGCCAGACTTCGTTCGGGCCATTTGGGAGATTTACCTACTAATTCAACGTGGCAACGTTGAACAATACTGAGCGAACAAAGTTGAAAAGTATTATGAGAAAGAAAATAACTCTCGTTCGATCGGTCCAGAAAAATGCCTATATAAGCGAGGTCAATGTCAAGGTCAAGGACACGGTCGCATTTGAAATTGGACCCGCCCATGTTGTTCCCGGGATCAAAGTAGGCCTACATACAAAATTTGAGTCGGATCGGTCGAGCAGTTTTCGAGTCTATAACACATACATACATACATACATACATACATACATACATACAGACAGAAATAACTTCCAAAATATATAATAGAGATATATATAGCACGATAATTGTGAACGAACGTATGTTTGGGTGATGTTTTGGGGGCATATTACTAGTTACCAATATAATGGTGCTAGTGTTGATTATGTGATAATATATTTAATGTATCTATCCGATATCGAATATTTCTGTGTTAAAATGCCTAACGAACATTCAGATCATGTCACATATAAGCGGCTCAATTTAATTATTACCCAACAAATGCAACACCGGGTAGAACAAAGCATACGTTGACTCAGAAAAAATTAAATTGAATGGACTACGAAAAGCAGAGAGATATAGCACTCGGTCACATCAAAAGACCCGAATTTCAGAATAAACTTGAACAATATAAACTTTGGACGACTTTATGTCAGTGATTAGTCATATATCAATTCTGCTTCTACTCATATTTTGAAACATGGAGTTAAACGAAAAAGAAAGTGGTTTGACGATATGTGAGGACATTAAAGTTAGATCTGAAATCGCAATTATAACACAACGACCACGAGCACCACAGCCTGGCCTTCAACGGGAACCGCGACGACGTCATTATACCCGGGGGGGAGACCATGGCCGTCAATGGGAACCGCGACGACGTCATTATACCCGGGGAAGACCCTGACCTTCAACGGGAACCGGGACGACGTCATTATACCCGGTGGAAGACCCTGACCTTCAACGGGAACCGCGACGACTTCGTTATACCCGGGGGAAGACCCTGCATGACCTTCAACGGGAACCGCGACGACGTCATTATACCCGGGGGAAGACCCTGATCTTCAACGGGACCCGCGGCGACTTCATTATATCCGGGGGAAGACCCTGATCTTCAACGGGACCCGCGACGACTTCATTATACCCGGGTCGTAAATCTCAAATTCGCATAACATGGAATCCTGAAACGAATCAGACGAAAGATGTCGAATCGAACGGAGTCCTGGTAGATTTGGGGCATACCTTTCACCCAGAGAGTAGAGACTATTATATTTTATTGAGAAGCGCTGTCCCACGAGACCGAAACGCCTTGGTAATGGAAGTAGATGGGAGAAACATCGCCCTTATATGGAAATTATTGAGATCTGCTCCGAGCGATATGCCATTGGAATCAATCTATGTATAGTTTTGGGGTCCGTTCGCAATGTTCAAGCTGTCATTTCCCGTGTTGATTCACCACTTCATAACCACGCCAGACAAGGCGCCACATAGTCGATCGATGCCATGTCAGTCCCGTCGGTATTCAGATCCTAGCTAATATGTCCGTAGACTATATATATCCTCGCCCGCGATTATATATCTCCTCGTCACCCTCTCTCTCTCTCTCTCTCTCTCTCTCTCTCTCTCTCTCTCTATCTCTCTCTCTCTCTCTCTCTTTCTCTCTCTCTCTCTCTCTCCCCTCTCTCTCTCTCTTTCTCTCTCGCTCTATATTTATGTCTCTCTTGTTATATATCACTCTCTATATTATGTATCTGTCTCTCTATTGTGCAATGGATATGCGCAGGGCCACCAAGTGATGAGTAATGAAACACTCATAACAAATCCCCAATTCTCGCTTCCACCTCGGAAGCGAGAATTAGAGATTTGTTATGAGTTCTCGAAACACACAAATGTACTTATTAGCTAAAGTTCTACTACACAATATTATTTCATTAAACAAAATCGCTTGTATAAATATAGTCCCATTTAAAGCTGATGCCTCGTACAAAATACAATCTCTTACTTTTGACCTATTTTCCCGCTGATGTTATTTCTCGATAACGCCAACACTTGTATCCCAATTTCACAATTTCGAAGCCTCAGACCTATATATATTTCGAACATGTATCCATTTGGCATCGTAGTCAATATAACTATGAAAAATATTCCTGCACGATTTTCAAATTATATCTTGCGATGTTGCGCGTCTATCCACTCGCCATACCTTCAAATAAAATAGAGGTAATGCAAGGGACAACAGAGCGTAGTTCTCAGACGAATGTCGAAACATAAGGAAAGCTTAGAAAAAAGCCAAACGCATATATGCTAAAACACCAAACGAGAATACAATTTATGACCCCTTCCCCTCTACGATTGGTTTGTAACAAGGTGACAATTTACCCCCCATTACTTTTCTTCTATGTTAACCGACCTACATATTTTCTCGCCAGTACGGATATAGTGGTCGTGGAATCTATATCGCGCGATATTTGCAGGTCTGTCAACTCAAATAGTGTGTTACTCTCACAATATCTAAAGTATCCCAAGTCTGGCATAGTGTCTATATATATACTTGCTTTTTGCTTCAAATTATTGTTTCTCAATTTCGCTGAATAAATTAGATCTTAAAGATACGGGCGGCGTTGGCGGTGGGTATGCTGTTAAAATATTCAGCTCCGTCAAAAACCGCCATATATATAGAGAGAAGGAATGGTAAAATATATACAGACTTTGTTCTTATGCCAATAAGAAATATGGCATAAACAGTATGTTATTGTCAACTGTTTTTCTTTTGTTATGTAAACAAAAGCAAAAAACGTTACAGAACCTAGTTTTTGTTTAGATCAGGATATGGTAAACACAAAGAGCGTTATTTGTTACTGTTTTCCTGATATGGAAATAATAAAGAGCGTTTATATCATTTGTGTGTGATTGACCAATATAATTACGCTGTGTTATACATATCAAACAGAAGCAAAACTTCTGTAACAGGAGCAGGTTCTTGTTTACGTACACCATCGTAGGTCTGGACGACAATACACTATTTACGCGCTGATTGTGTTTGGCAAATGAGCAAAACGATATATGTTTTAGTGTTCCTTCTGTTGGTGGCGAATTGAACAAATGTGAATATTTCTGCATCGAACGCCGCTCGTGCCTTTATCGCAACCGACCGAACACAATTAAATTGCATGACCTCTTCGATACAAATAACAGAAAGATCATAGTAAATCTATCAATATATCTAAACAAAAGTCCCAAACACTAATGATCCACTCCCGAGGCTCAATGAAAAATGCCCACCCTCATACAACATATGTACAGGGAATCGTCCCACATACATCATATACCACAAATAATTATAAGATAGCATTATCACACACATATTTAAATGAATGGATGATATTCATATTTATATTGATAAATACTTTCTTCTGTGTATTCCCCATATTTGATATGTATTTGATATGTATTTGTGTTATTCTTTAATTGTAAATGAGGACAATAGTACTCAATAGTGACTAAATGTCAAATTAGACGATGAGTTTACAATAATAAATTGAATACAAATTGAATTTAAATCATCGTATGCGTTACATTCAATGATAAAAATGCATTTCAGATTCGACACATTGTTTGTCACACATGGAACACAGCCAATCTTCTAATGTTATTAGGTTCGCAGACATCAGCAATTTATATACTAATATTTATATAAGAAATAAACGGCGGTTTCAATGTGGTGTTCATGCGGAGTTTGCTGATTTTTTATCGCGGTCAAAACCCATGACCACGTTGAATCCGCCGTGTATTATTTATATTTATATACTTAAATTCATTATGAACTAGGATTGTCTGTCTTTCCCACTATTTATTCATCTATTTAAATGAACGCACGAAGTTCAGTTCAGAAAGTGCGAATCCTCGTTTTTTGGAAAACCAAACATTTTGAGAATCCGTTCTTGAAGAACGGAAAAAAACGCAATTTCACAGTTTAGTATACACATATGACAAACTGTCTTGTTTAGCTAGTAACTAATGTAGACGTGTTGATTTCAAGAATGATAACTGAAACTAACAATTAAGTTTCAGCTTTGGATAGGAAATCGACAACACGCCGTTCTACCATAATGATATATTTGTGAGGTTCTGGGGAATATTTGTAGCGGTAAGGAAAATGATAAAACGTTCTTAAGTAGCGGGATTTTTGAACATCAATGTTCAGTAACACCGGGCAACAACACTGATTATAGACCAAAACAATCCCGGACGGACTATATAGATACTCAAGCAGTCGGCAATGTCCGACAATCACCGGTCATTTCCGGGACCAATGTGTTCATAAACCTATGCACGACACTGGAAGTGACGTCACGTTGCGTTCATAGGTTTATGAACGCATTGGATACGGGGGCGTGTCTACCGTTACACGTTATGGGGAAATCGGAGGAGATATTAGGTGTATGTAAATATATACTAATATTTCCCATTGTAGCCTGGTAATTATCCTCTCTATGTATGTATTTTTAAATGTTTGTGCTCTCTGTGCCCTTCTCTAGCCGAAATTATAATTTATCGCTGCCGTTGAGCAATAAACAGCGTTCGTGTTAATAACTTCCTGGTATGGTCAACATAAAGAGCGTTTATTTCACTTATGAACTGACTGTTGAAAATTTGTATATAATCCTATGATTTCGGTTCACGGTTCGGTGTATATAAAGTGTGTATATTGGTAATTTGTTATTAATCAACGTATTCTCTCAAAAATTAGAAATTAGTATAGTCAGGTTCGAAAATCTAAAAATGCTTCTAGAAACAAATGTGCAGGCATTTTTCTTTCAAAAGCTTTTGAGAATTGTTTCTAAATGTATTTTTTATGCTGATTTCAAAAACCAATGTTGGCAAGTTGACAAATTATTATTTCTGGTCAAAAATGGCAATTCCAAATGGCCGGCATCAAAACAAAGTCTAACTTAAGATTGTTGTTATGTGTAGTAGTAGTAGTAGTAGTAGTAGTAGTAGTAGTGGTAGTGGTAGTGGTAGTGGTAGTGGTAGTAGTAGTAGTAGTAGTAGTAGTAGTAGTAGTAGTAGTAGTAGTAGTAGTAGTAGTTAGTAGTAGTAGTAGTATTTATTTGTACAATATATACATATTTGGTAACAATACAATGTGTTGCTCTAAGACGGTCAAATATTGAGTATTTCCGTACTTTTGAACGATTGGAACAAGAAGAAGTATACACAGAACATATGTGGTAATTTAAAGTGAACATGTTTGACATTTAACCCCATTTATGCCCCAAAAATGACAGAAAACGCGAATGTTCCCATCCCACAAAATTGGAAAAGTTTCATTTTGTTGTCTGACAACAAGTCCGATTTAAATGGTTTCTTGTCTCGAGAACTTGTTACCAAAGCGAAAACAGAAGGTGTTACTGTTGTTGTTGCAGGGGGGGGGGGGGGGTACCAGAAGATTGCAGAGTAGATTGTTCGGTAGATAGAACAGACTTGAAAGGGTTAGAGTCTAATCACGAAGAGGCTTACATTAGACTTATCCTTCATTCATTTGATGCCAGCATGGGGTGCAATCTGAAACAAGTTATTGTGGTAAGTAGGGACGTCGATGTTCTAGTGTTATTGCTTGGTTACCTAGACAAATTACTTGCAGATTGTGGTGTGTTCATGATGGCTGGAACTTCCAAAAGCCCTAAAATTATACCCATCAGGGATGTTGCCACCCAAATATCGACCGACGCTCTGAACTATATTCTAGCGTTTCATGCTTTAACGGGGTGTGATTCAACTTCGTTCATATACGGGGTGTCTACACGATCCGCATGGAAGATTTACCTGGAATGTTGTGAACTCTTAAAAACCCAACAATGCAAGATTCAGGATGTTCACTCGGACATCTCCTGAAAAGCTTCCACCAACCAGTGACTCATTTCATTACCACCCTTTGAGAACAAACTACCAGGTTTTAGTTTGGAAAAAAGTAACCATTCCTGGGCAAACATTACCGGATCCTTCGACAATGGGATGGAAAGAAGAAAATGGTCGATTAGATCCAACCATGATGTCACTAGAACCCATTCCAAAATCATGTCTCGAAATAATCAAATGTGGGTGCAAGAAGGGGTGTGTAACAGCTGGGACTAGTCATTTTAGGTCAGAAATAATTATTTGTCGAGTTGCCAACATTGTTTTTTGGAATCAGAATACTAATTTCATTTAAACACAACTGTCTAAACTATTTGAAGGATATATTTCAGGCATACTTCACTTTCTGCTTTTTAAGACCGCAATAATTTATAAAATTCGCATTTTTTGTCATTTTGGGGCATAAATTTGGTTAAATGTCAAACATGTTCACTTTAAATTACGACATATGTTCTGTGTATAATGTCTCTTGTCACAATTCGTTCGAACGTACGGAAATGCATAATATTCAAATATCTGAGAGAACAACATATAACAATAAACGAAAATCTAGACTTTGTTCTGATGGCGGCCATTTTGAATTGTCATTTTGGGTCAGAAATAATAATTTGTCGACTTGCCAACATTGGTTTTTGAAATCAGCATAAAAAATACCATTAGAAACAATTCTCAAAAGCTTTTGAAAGAAAAATGCCCGCACCTTTCACTTTTATTCCATTTCGAACCTCACTAGTATGCCAACTTGAAAACTTAAGATTAGAGTCGCTTTCCGAATGTTCGGTTGTATAAAGATTGCGTTCCGTGTGTCTCATACTCATATCCATAAAACGGATCCTCGAAGGTTGGAAGTAGAACCGACGCCCAGTTGAATGCTGAACGGACCGAGTAATGTCGCTGTGTGGAGTATCGATCCATATGCAATGTCCAACCCTCTTCTATCTGCCGGTGAACTGTGATGGAGCGTCGCGACTGTCAGCTATTAATTAACCCTCAATAAGTCATTACAGTAGAGCTCCACAATTTAATGTCTTCACCTAATGTCTCCATTGTTGGGGTCACGGAATTTACAGAACTCAGAAATGATAATTACTGTCAACCCCACGGAGAGTCATCCATTTGGGTTTGAATGTTCAACCCCACACAAGGCGATCAGTACGAACGTTTCCGTGTCAGATCTTGTCACCATAGTACAGTACCGATGTAACATCGTATTATATTAAACAAAGGTACCAGCGGGCAGGACTGGTGGTGCCCCTCTTGAGAGGAAATTAGCCTGAGATATATACCAGCTGGTCTTGTATGTGAATGGTGGAGCCTTCTCTGAAACCAGGGACATCATCACGCCTATCACCACAGAAGTTCCCACTGCTCAGTCACAGACCGCGCGACTCAGCCAATCTCATCCTCAATGTGAATGCGGCTCGACGTGCATGCAGGATCATACCGTCGAGTTGAATACTGCGATTACCCTTATTAAGGCGGACATCAATCGACTATCTACCTCGATTAAAGAAGCAAGTAGTTCAGCCAAAGCAAAGGTTCATGCTCTCATTCGTGAGATGACCCGGTTATGTGACGATTTAGCATCTGTTAAATCTAGTGTTGACTAGAAACGACTATTATAATGTCTGAAACAGAGTCAAATAAACTAGCTCTATAGGCTTTGAACAACTCTCAGCGTTATAACAATTTGAACCTCACTCAAAACTCGTTCAAACACGACGATATTAGTCCGTGGGCCAATTCTCAGAAAGCCTATAGTTTAGAAGTTGGCTGCACCCCCCCCCCCTCTCCAACAAAGGTTTTTATATATCAAATCGAAGGTCATTATATGACGCAACCGATTTTGCTTGTTGCCCGCTTCAGAATGTGTCCCAAAATAGATTTTTCAGGGAAGACAACTCCTAATCCTAAAATAAAATAAAAATTTCTTCGAATACAAGTGTCAGCGTATAAAAAAATGACTGCGGTTATAAAGTGAACAAGACATTGTTTATATTAATTATAGATCACCATAAAACAACTTGAGATACAACACTGGATCAATGTATAAGCTAATTAAAACAAAATACGATAAATATTTTGAAATTGCGAAAAATTACTTGGATTTTGAAAATTAGTGTCAGATATAATTGGCTATAACTGGTTAAACACATGGGCTATTGACGCGCAACATATCTCAAAATATGCCCCAAAGACATAGAAAAACAATTTGTGTGATGGAATGCCAATTATATATCTGTAAAATGCGCTGTGGGCATAAACTTAACCCCACCCCCTAAAATATAATTTTCTCAGAAAAATTAATTATGTAGTTTACACTTAGAATGCCGCATGCAAATGGCTTTAGGGGCATAAAATGACACAGTGTACAGATTGATGAAGGGGAATGATAAACAATCTTGTCCGAACGTGTTCTAAGATGAAAATTTGGGGGGGAATGGTGAAAAATGGTAATGTTTACTAATTTCTAAAAAAATTGACAACATTGTGATTAAATTTTGATAGGGGTATGGAAAAATCACACGAGTATACTGGTCCATAATTTGTAAATTCATAAAACCTCACATGATAACTTTTTTGTCAACTATTTCATGTTTTTTCAATTTTTATTTGAATTTTTGTACAAAGCCGATTATATATTTTTATATTTCAACTGGTCACATATGGCTACCAAATGCTGATGAGTGAGACTCACGTTTTTTAGGGAGGTATTTTCTTATTTTCTGGCGCATTTTGTGACAATAGACACAAATTACGATATATACAGCATCGGACACTTCATGTTTGATAATTGTTTTAAGATGGCGTCCAAAACGGCCACCGACATCGAATATTTTCAATCTTACCGACACATATTAAACTGGGTTCGTCATATGCGGATAAGGGAATTAGTCATTAAGAAATGCATTCAATGGTGCTCCTCCACAAACTGAAGAACTCTAATATCTTGTATCAACTCATATATTGTGATGAGTAATTGATTGACGAAAATGCCCAATAACTCTGCTCATCCTCAGTTAAGTCAAAATTGGCACTTCTTCGGTTATTCCATGCATTTCATTTCATACACCAGTACATCCTGACATGTCGGCAGCCAAATAACAACAATTCGCATGAATCATTGTAGCCAATTGCAAATCGCAGTAGTTCCATAACTGCATTTGGATAGGGATGAAGTGCCATCATATCAATGCGTTGTTAATATGTAGGACTTCCGGGCCCCTCACGAAGCGACCACAGATGGCCGTCATGGAAAACCAATCCCATATAATCCCATGCACCCATATATCTCATGCACGGTAACTATGCTTTCAGTACCGGTACTTCTGTTGCGGGGTCATTTTAGCCATGCCTATTTCCAAGCTTGAGGTAGACAAGGAGAACGCACATAGCTTGATTATATTAGCGCTGGGGACGGACCAGCCACCCGGTGCGATCCGATACACTGCATGTCAAAAGGTTCAGTACTTCAGAATTTTTAGGAATTGTTTTTACTCTATTTAGCTGTTATGTTTCTGCCCAGCTTGTGTGTATATATTCTGGGTCAACTGAAATCATTTTAATTTGTTAACAATACGAAGAAATATAATAGTAGCATGGTGTTTATCTATGCTATGAACCCGACGGGCATGAAGGGACAATGAGATTGGACTGGCTGGTCATGATTACGCCTGAATCTTGCTTCATCATTGGTTATAGATTCGTTCTTATGCATGTGCATCTGGGTGCTGACTATTCCCGCTCTGCGTCCATGTTAAAACATTATTTACATGACACTAAAATGGGCATATAGGTAAAGTGGCATATTTTGCGGACACCTCATGTCACTATGCCTAGTGTTGTTATCATATAACCATAAACATGTACCTCATGCACTAGCGACAGGGTGTGGTTATATATGCAATACAATGTATGGCTGTATATGGATCCCAAATTGCATAGGGTTATAAGGACATGTCATTCCAGAATCGGTTTGAGTTATTGTGCCAAGTAATTGCCTGATAGTTTGCACGAAAAATGTGTTGCTTAAGAAGTCTGCATCTGGTGTTATTGTTCCCGTTTTACAACAGAGGAAAATTTGTCGTAATTCATCGACTTGAATACATGCCGGCTTGTCACATAAAAGCACATTCAAATTCTTGGCAGGATGTAAATAGGTCATTATCGATATTAGTATATTGTTGAAGTTGTTCATAGTATTATACATTGCACCTCTTTTTCATAATAAGTCATTATGCTACCTTTTTCCCGCAACCCGGGAATACAATCCTGGTATTCAGGCAAGGCTTCACATATCCTGTGTCGATGACACAGTTCCAGACAATGCCAGATATCTATCAGGTGGTGATAACAAAGACTCCTTGACAGGCTTCTATTTTTTTCGCGAATGGTCGAGTGCCGTTTCAAAATCACTGAATTATGTTTGACATGGGGTCGAATGTCACGTGATACGGTCCGTGAATGGCGACGTTCGCTTAGAGTTAGTTCCTGATCTCGTTCTAGTATGTTACCACGAGGAAGCGGATACATGTATGCTGTTACAAGCAGCCAATGCAGCACGCCTCGGTCGGAAGCTAGTTATCGTTTTTATTACCCTGACGTACATGTCGAAATACTAGAATGTTATGTTTCACGATGAATATGAGCTAGGATAATTCTTCATACTGAAACCAAAAATAGGCCATGTGTCATTTCCGTGAACGACACAGCGGGCAGTATTGTTCAAGAGGTGTGTGAAACATTGCGTCTAATTCGCGCGTTGACAGGCTACGACATTCACAAACACCTATAGAATGAAGCCGTTTGTCTTAGTAGTCAAAAGCAGTAAAATGTGATGAGACATTTGCATCAATTTGTGCAATCTATTAATATTGATTATGACACTATGTATCCCACCAAGAGTTTGCATAAATTATGATGAGCTAAAGTGTCGTCAATTAGACAAATTAACGCACACGTTCTTATGTTGTATAACCGAACACTGGAACACACCTACTACCACCAGCAGTCACATACTCCTTAAGAAATCACATTAGCACATCTTCTTGCGAACTATATCAGTGATTGACACATCATACTGACTCCCCAGCGTTGTGTACCATGTTCTGACAGCCATGGTTGGTCGCTCTTTGATTGAGTCTTACAAACCAGTCGGATTATATTTCCTCCCGATCCACTGTGACTACTGAGCTTTGGCTGCAAAGATTCGTGTGAATCTAACAAATGATCTTGTTTCAACGCAGACTGATCATGTAACGATGTATGTGAGAATGTCTACAATAACCGAAAGTGTAAATTTTGACGACTCATAGGATGAGTAGAGTGAGAGAACACTTAAGTACTATAGATACTCAAATTATAGAACAGGAAGTAGTATCATGTCTTGAAAACTGCTTGGCAACACAATATTATATACTGCAAAAGTAATTTATTTATTGACAAAAGAATCCTCTGTATAGCAACTATTTTCGTTCGTTAATATAATGCATTTCACCTGAACACATGTTTACATCAGAGATAGGCAACTTGAAATTGGAGGCTGGTAATTTGGGCATACAATTTCAATTTTCTTCAGACAACTTATATAAATTGATATTACTTTTCTAAACTTCCAAAAAGCACATGTTAGTGATGATAGTTTAATCTTTCTATATCTTTTTATCAAGTATTCCCCCAATAAATGAGTATCTATAGTCCTTAAGATAATCAATTACTCATTAGCTTAAATTAATTGAAACAATAGTAGGGTTCTTCGGGTTGTTTACGGTTAACAGTTAACTCATCATGAACAATACCCTTGTCCCCAGATAACGAACTCAGCCACGTGTGTGGCGGAAAGTGTGAGAAACTTCGATTGTGTTGGCCGTTTTGGATGCCATCTAAACTTATTGTCAAATATGTAGCGCATGTAATGCCATATATATTGTCAGTTGTGATCACTGTCCCGACATTCGCTGCACAAATAAGAAAATACCATTCTGTATAACGCAAGTCTCACTCATAAACCATTATAGCCATATGTGTTCAGTTGAAATATATATATATAGTATATATATATTTCCATAAAAATCCAAGTAAAAATTGAAAAATATACGAAATAGTTGCCAGACAGGTGATCGTATGACGTTTTATGAACTTACTAAATCTAGACCAGTGTTCTTGTGATGTTATACCATAGCCTATAAAAAATTTAATGACAATGTTGTAAATTTTACAGAAATTAGTTAAAATTCTCATTTTTCATTAAAAAAATTCAAATTTTAATCTTAGATCACGTTCAGACACCGTTATTTATAATTCCCTTCATCACTCTATACACTGATTCAGTGTATGCTTCTAAAAACAACTTGACATGCAGCATTCTAAGTGTAAACTACATAATTCGTTTTTCTGAAAAAGTTATATTTTAATGGGTGGGGTTAAGTTTACGCTCATATAACATTTTCACAGCAGCATTCATGGCATTCCATTATTAAAATCGTTTTGATGTGTCAATGGGGCAATTTTTGAGCCATGTTGCGGATCAATTGCCCATGTAGTTAACAAGTTATAGCCATTTATAGGTGACAATTATTTTCAATATCCAAGTCATTTTTCGCGATTTCAAAATATTTATCGCAATTTTTTCTAACTATCTCATAAAATGGTCTAGTTTTGTATCTCGTTCATTTTATGATCATTTCTTAATAATGTAAACGATATATTGTGCAGTTTATAACCGCAATAATTTGTTTATGCCCTGACACATGTACTCGAGAAAATTTTCATTTTGTTTTAGGGGTAAGAGTTGTCTTCCCTGAAAAATATATTTTGGGACACTTTCTGAAACGGGCAACAAGAAAAATCTGATGCGCCATATGATGACCTTTAATTTGATATATAAAAACCTTTGTTGGAAGGGGGTGCAGCCAACTCGAAAACTATCTGGTTTGCCCACGGACTATATCGAGTCAGCTATAGGTTCCGCTGATATTGTTGCAAAGATACTCTCAGTCGATTGACCGACTTAAGTGCGTCTATGATTGGAGCAGAATATTCACACACTCAGGTAAAGGAGCTAAACCAATCTCTGAAGCACAGCATCAAAACTACAATTGAAAACTTTGACAATATGGCTAGCTATTTCGAGCAACTTTTCCAATGTGTTATCGACATGTATGATATTATAATCGAGCAGGCAGAGTAGACAAGTGACAGTAATGCAAATGTCGCATCTTTGTCGCGTTTACAGAAGAATCTGTCACCGAGTGTGTCTCAAAATCGCGACGGTAATTCCTTCAGCTCAACCCCGCTATCAACATTGCCTACGAATGGTGCTACAATTCAGCTCTCAGACCGAAACGCGAGCAGCGAGCATCATTTGTCTCTTAACTCAATCCCAATATCGAGCCACGATTCATATACATCAGGTGTGCCACTTCATTCCACCTCTGCGAATAGTGGATACCAACGTCGCAAGACCAATACTATTTCACAAGAACGTCAGAGCTTCTATTTGGGAGGCGTTGCATCATACGACACTCAGAAGATTGTCCGTGAATATCTTATTGAACGTCACATAGTTCCGTCTTATGTTAAGGTCATGAGTAGCAGAATGTTTCCTGATTCCTATGCTAAGATAACAATTCCTTTAGAACAATGCGACCTTATCTCATCAGCATAATTATGGCCAGATCATGGCCCAGATGCGTGTACAGTCGACCTTGGAGAAATCTTCATCGTCAGGACAATAACGCTTCAAACACAAATCACCATTTGATAGTATTCATAGTAATGATCCCATGCAGCAGTGAATCAATGTCGTATAGATATGAACATATGGATGTAACTTTGCCAGTGTGAACGTTGATAACGAACGTATAATTGGAATTCGGATTCGCCTGGGATATAATAATTTCATTTTCATATTCCAGGTGTACCTACCTAACTCCAATTATCCAGACGAAAAATTAACAAAATGCCTATCAGTTCTCAATGACCTCTTCCATGAGCTTTCCTCTCATGGGTCTATATTCCCAATGGTCGTCTTTAATTCCCATTTACCTCGTACGAGTACCGAAACTCGGCCAGTTCCCAAAGAACCTAGGACAAATTCTAGATCACTACTCCTGAGATATTTTCTCTCTGCACGCACTATGTTATCGCTAACGGCATTACCGATGTGCAGCGGTCCAAATATGTCTTTTTTTCCATACTCATCTCGTTTCATCACCATCATTGATCATGAATCTACGAGTGATTTGATGCATAACATTGAATTCTCGACGATTACGCTATTAACACGTCTACACTAAACTAAATAACAACTATATAACACATGTTTGAGCAGATAGCCAGTGTCTTTATTCGCAGAAGTTGACACCAGATGGGCACACCAAAAACCGCTGGATGTACAACATATACAACATTCGTTACAAATTAATATGTGTGAGCATCTCATTTCAATAGTATATTCACATATTGTAATTCCGATAATTATACTGTAATAATTAACATGTCATTCTATGCACGAGAATCCCACACAAATCTCCAGCAGTTTCGGGTTAGAATTCCTGCGATAAACCAGAGATAAAACCACATTTTGTGGGGAAAACTCTGGAAGCATTGGATGCTGCGTGCCCAGTGAACATAATTTTTATGTTGTCATATATATGTAACATTTCACATTCGAAACGTATGTTTATGTGCGTGTACGAGACGTTTCTGTCCGCTTCGCGATTATATATAACGTTTCATTAATTAATGTGTTATACATCTGTATGTAATAAATCTTCTTCAATGTGTAATTATTAATTTGTACAATTATATTACCATAATGCTGCTCATGTAACTAGTAACTATACTCATATTAAATTATTTTTACTCAGATATGTGGAATTTAAGTTGTCACTCCTAGCGAAAAACTGGCTAAAGTGACTCAACTTTATTATGCGCTAACGAAATTACTCACTCACTCAGTGAACTCCAATTATCGTTAGCCTGAAACAGTATGTCAACACAGAAGTGGAGTCAAGAGAACAGCATGGGCGGACAAATTCCTTGCGGTTCCACAATGTCCCAATCCCCAGCAATATAACCAGTACTTGGGACATTGATTGCATTAGTATCCTGAAGAAGCTGTGTAAGGATTTTCTTAATGTAACATTCGACAGCCTGGAGGTGGTACGAGCTCATCCCATTGGAACCATAAAGACTGCAGGGACAGGAAAATCCTGCCAGATGATCTGCCATTTTGTCCGGTATGATACCAGGGACCAAATTTTCAGGAAAAAAAAACTATTGAAGGGCAAATCTCATGTGATCATTACAGAAGACCTGACCGAAACCAGGCAGAAGATAATTAAGGAACTGTCTGACATGAGAAGAAACAAGAAAATCAGTTCTTATTGGTCCAAGGATGGTCGCATCTTCCTAAAAAAGGGAGAAAATGACCAAAAAGAACTGATTAAATCCCTGTCTCATGCCAAATCTTTTGGATAGACTCAGTCCAATGAATAAGTCCCAACCACAATAAGGCTGAAACAAATAAAGTACCTTCAGTCTTTTTCAGCCCCAATTGTTAAATATACCACTGCTTATTATAATACACTTCTAGTAATCGTGTTAAATGTGGAACATGCTTAATTATATTCTGAACTAACAAACTTCTCCTTATTTATTTCATTCAAATCTGTTTTTTTGTTTTGTGTTTTTTTCATATAAAATTAACAACTAAGCCTCATAAAATAAGCAGTCTGTCTAAAAGACTTGTCTAGGAGACTACATGTAGTTGAACTAACTTAAACAGCAGTTTTCCAATTATCAAAATTTTCCATTCCTACCTTACCCTATATGACCCTTGATGGCATGCACAAGTGTACAATTTCATTGGACTGAGAAACTACCCAGTATATACCGGTATGAACCAATTTATAATATAATTGATCTTATGTGGCATTTGTGTGCACACATATATTCCCTTATATTCGGTCTGAAACTCAAAGGTACTCAATTCCCATTTGATGGTCTGACACCATATCATCAGATTCCAACAACAACAAAGTTTTTTTTTTTTTTTTTAAATGCCGCTTCAGTTATTGGAATCGATTAATTACCCAAAAATGATGCTAACCACCGCCAACTATAGTATAAAATTTCCCAAAACCTGTTTATTAATATTTTGTTCAACAAAATTTTGCCGGTTTCTCAAATATCTGACTTGATTTTAGAGTTATCCATCTTCATCCAAAATTTGTTCTGTAGACAGCCTTCTCATCGACTTTGTACTGGGCCACTAGTATTCCAGGTGGTGGAAAAAAAAAAAAAAAAAAAATTCTTTCCACTCAAAGCCAATTAAAAACAAAACAAAAACAAACAAAAAATTAATTGAGGGGCGCTAGACCGGATTGAGTACCTTTAAAGTAACGACTGAAGTTATTTAACAGTGCTAAACAAACACATGCGGATAATTTCATTGCACTGAGAAACTACCCAGTATATATGAACCAACCATAATATTATATAACTTAATAACTGATCTAGTGTGGCATTTTGTGTGCAATTAATTGAGCATATGTATCCTTTGAAACTGAAACTGGCCTGAAACTTGAAGCAACGTCTGTTATTAATTGACCCTTCCACGACTGGAACTTCCTGAAGTTTTGAGAAAACCCTGTGCCGGTGCTTTCGCTTGTATGTGCGATTCTCCTGTGGGAAACTTGCATATATGGGAAAGTGCAGGACCAGCACGGCTCCCATCGTGGAAGGGTTAACAGAGCCAAAATACGACAAACTCTTACATGTATCTATTTTAAACATGTCTAAGGCAGCACCAATTTGACACCCTGGTTTACAAACTCCTCCTACAATTTTTCCTCAATATTGTAAATGATAAAACTTTTTAAATGATTGGTTTATGTTCAAGGAGATTAAAATATGAAGCTAGCAGTCAGTGGACCAGTGGAGAAGAAGATATATATATTTTTTGATGGCGAGTCTCCCTATTGCTTTCAGATATTCTTCCATCGTTTATATAGTTTTGTGGGAAGAAATGCCTCACATTATCCTATAATTTGATCAAAATTCAACATACCGGTAATAAAAGATCTAGTAGAATTCAAGAACAATTCCGCTTTTTGTCAACTGTTGCGGTGGTCATGCAAGATTTAATTTTGTCCTTAACCTCGGGCATCGACTTAATTTAGCTGATAATCCAAATGCTTGTAAACCAGGCTAATTAAATTTGAATTTAGTTGAATTAAATTTAAAATTAATTCAATTAATTTAAATCATTGCGGCCTAACCGGAAGTTATACCTATTCCTAACAATATATGATATGTGCCCCCTAGTTTACCCCATAAGACTATTTTATTTCAGTGACATGTTACTACTGTATATGTATTTATTCTATGGAAATTTGGTATAATTCCTAAGATTATTTTATATCAGTGACTTGGAAGCTTTACATTCAGATCATTTTTGCTTCCCACAAAATGTGTCAGAAATTTGTTTTATGCGAGTCCAAACATATACCTTATACTGTAACTTTAAAGTATACAATCAACCATTAACATAAACCTTGGCACCTCCCAATCTCCAGCACATAAAGCGAATTATGGTAAATAAACGATAAGTTGCAGGTTTTTCTCTCCACAAAGTGTGATAGAAACAAACTTGGGTGACCTCACCATGTTACAGTATACCATATAATATTATCTAACCTCTTTCACTGACACCCCCACCCATTCCAGCCAACAACCTTCCAGTCATCATACCCCCCCCCCCCCCACCCGAGGTCATAAATACCAGTTTTAGGGATGGAATGTCTCTTCCGAAAAAAAGAAAAAAAGAAATAAATAAATTCTTGAAAAACTAATTTAAAGGCTTAATTCAGGATCATGATATTTTATGAGTAAATGTTCTACTTTAGTAGAATAATACCAAGCCAATTACATTCTTACAATTACAATAATAGATATAAAAATTGCGCTGAGTAAATCATATGAAATTAGACTATGATAAGAGACATTCTCGTCCCAACCTTCGATTAAAATACCTAATTCTACGGTAGTTAATTATCATTTATGGGGAAACTTACTACCAATCTATCTTACATGTATATGTATGATTCTCGTATTTCCTTTCTCAAAAATGGTACAATGGTATTGACTTGAGACATCAAGCAATATTGATACTCTAGTAACTAATAATAATAATAAGTTTATCATGATCAGTGTCAATAACATAGCACAAGCCTCACCCTTATCTTTTTTGACATAACCACTGCAAGTATGCAAATTAAAACATACAAATTTCCCCTCAAAATCGAATACATTTCAAACATTATGATTCACCCCTTTATTGTGAAAAAAAAACCCAGATATAGATTAAATGTCTTTACAAACAACCGAACACCAATCAACTAAGTTGACTTTACTTCTCTGAAATCAACTTCAAGGCACATGCATAATAAATATATTACAACTGCTTTAGTATCATACCGGTACTTGTACATTTATTTCCTAGTGAAGAAAGAACATTCTTTGGACAATGCCACATACTGGGCAAGCAATGCTGCAAATACTAGTATGGATAACTCATCCCAAAATTATAATATATGTTTATTCATCGCTTATCACAAAATTATAATATATGTCATTTCATCTAGTCTTTTCAGAGGGATTAAGATTGAGCTTCTGCAATGGTATCAATAACAGTCAACAAATACAGATATATTTATTATACTTATCTGTAATATTTGAGACGTTTTTGTTTTTGTTTTTAGCCTGTATTGAAAATTGAACACATGAAAGTAATCTTACCAAAAAGATTAGACGAACAATTAAAAGCCATTAGAATATACAGGTATTATTCAGTGTAATTTATTAATAGCTGAACAACTTTGGCAGCAAAATGCCAATTACAAAACCAAACCTGTCACGCTTACATATTTAGCATAGTTTATATGTTTTATGCTTTCAAATATACAAAGTTAAAGTTTTTGCATTTACAGCAACTAGTGCAAAGTTATAACATAAAGAAATAAGTTTACAGATATACTATAAAAGTGGCCTGTGACACAAGCTACTGCATACCATCGCAGTAGTCTCAACACCACTATTATTACATAAAACACTGTAAGTATGCAAACTATAGTATGCAGCTTCATGTTTATAATGAAATCATATCTCAGACATTTAGCACTCACCTAAACATTCTTGAACTGTCACCCCGATGCACAAAATATACAAGAAAACCATAGTCAGAAATGGTAACGCCACCAAGATCGTATTATTAGCCATAAATATAAATAATAATACAATTATTCTATAAACTAGCTTTCAAATTTTATGCGGGAAATTTGCGTACTTCCATATTTCAAGTTTTCCCGTTTCTCGTGGCATACATTACTTTCATCAAACTGTCTTCTTTATTACACAAGCTGATAGGCCCGACTTCACCCGGGCTGTTTCCCATCTGCTTTCCGGTGAAAGGTGCGATTTGACCTTCAATTGACTATTTCGAAAGTCAAGGTCAGGTCAGGGTCATGATTTGTCCAGTCCAAAACACCCCCACCCGTAGAAAACTACCCATAGGTATCAAATTTCGTCGAAATCCGTCCGTTTTACCCAACTTGACCTTTAATTAACAATTTTGAAGGTCAAGGTAAGGTCAGAGTCATGATTTGACCCGTCCAAAACACCCCCCCCCCGACAAAAGTACCCATAGGTATCAAATTTCGTCGAAATCTATCCGTTTTATCCGAGTTGACCTTTGATTGGCCATATTGAAGGTCAAGGTCAGGCCGAGGTCACGATTTGACCCGTTCAAAACTCTCCTCGGACCAAAGTATCCCTAGGTATCAAATTTCGCCGAAATTTGTCCGTTTTACCCAAATTGACCTTGCATTGACAGTTTTAATGGTCAAGGTCAGGTCGGGGTCACGATTTGACCCGTTCAAAACACTTCCCGGACACAAATACCCATAAGTATCAAATTACGTTGAATTCTATGGAAAGCCGAGGAGGACATGTTGGTTGCTAATTGCTAGATATACGACGCGGTATTTTGAAGGTGTTTCAAACTAGGAGATAGAAGTATTCTGCCTTTCAAATGGTGATGAATTATAGTAGTTTATTCAAATTTTATGGCATAAATTGTTATTAAAACCGTATATACTATAAAAAATTAATGACTCGAAAATTAAGTGGGCCTTTAAACAAAGTCACAATTGCATTTAGGCTCATCTCACACTCGTCCATTCAGCGATATTCTACTGCGCAGTTTGTTATAGCCTCCAGTATTTATTGAGCGTTATACCCCCAACTGTTATAATTCGCCTTTAGTAGGCGTACTCTTGCCTCAGATTATTGAGATATTAGGTCACACATAATCACATTAAATCGCATCGTAACATAGCAATTGTGTGGGCTCCTTGGCGTGAATATGTAATGAGAAATAAGGTCATACGTAATGACATTAAACTCAAGAAAACCCTCGAAAACAAAACAAAATCACATTTAATGTTTTACGTTATTTCCTTCATAAAAAGAATCTTCGTGATAATGAACCCTCTCGTTACTTTAGAATATAGAATTAACCTTAAAATAAAAAAAATCTTTGGAACACAGAACCTTCGGAATAACGAACCTTCGGATTGGTGAACCTTCGGAATAGCGAACATTCAGAGAAATTTCGGAATAGTGGACCTTCGGGATAGTGAACCTTCGGAATAGAGACATGCCCCCCAATATTCATATTATATGCCCAGAGTTCAAAGGTATGGACCCATAAAATTCTAAACTTGGCCCTTAAAATATTGAACTCCAAATTGGAGCACACACAGAACACCACTTAAGTCAACTGAACCTATGTCATGTCCCAATGCGGGAGGGTCCATATATACCACAACATTCATAGTATATGCCAAGAATTCAAAGGTATGGGCCCACGTAATGACATAAAATCTCAAGAAAACCAGCGAAAACAAAACAAAATCACATTTAATGTTCTAAGTTAAGTTATTTCCTCCTGTATCTGTATCGGTGTGCGCGCATGATCAGTTCGGATGTGAGCGCACACTCCATATAAACTTTAAAATATAGAATTAACCTAAAAATAACAAAAACCTTCGGAATAGAGAACCTTCGGAATAGCGGACCTTCGGGATAGCAAACCTTCATAATAGAAGCATGTCCCCACAATTACACCGGTGACGTAAACACATGTGCCAATCTTAGTTGTACTCTCGTAATTATCGGTACGATGAAACGGTGACGGAATCTGACGAGGTTTGCCGAATGTACAATCACCCAGTGAATTATCGATCGACCATGCGATATCAAAAAACCAAAAGCTAGAAACACCACACTACGGTGGCGTAATAATGTTAAAACGCCAGTAAACTCGCTGACAGTCACCGTTCATTTTGTTAGTATCAACAAAATAATACAAAGTAGGTCAAACTACTTGAACTGTATAATCCATGCATCGTTGAAAGTCGTGACAAATTACCATACTAGTCCACGAATTTATAACGCCAACTTGACTATTACATAACCTCAAAACAAGGAATAAGCAGGACCGAATATGGTGACTCCTTCCACAGAATGTAGTTCCTAAAACGCTTTCCACAAGATTTTTATCCACCGAAACGTGCGCTCATAAAATAATGTTTTTTAGGGTCATGCGGTCAATCTCGGCGATATATACGGAAACCGAAACGAACAATAACTCTACCTTATATGGTCGACATTATGGCTCATAAATATAGTTATGTATGTGTATGCATGTGTGTGTATATGTATACACGTGTATGTATATGTATGTGTATGTATGTATGCGTCTATGTATTTGTATTGATCTGCGCTGCCCATGGCTATAGAATATATAAGCGATTCCTGTGGAAGGATGCACACAACTATTCCAACTAAAAAACAAATCCTGCTTCTTTTATAATTCAAAATCTATCCCATAGCTAGAAGAACCCCCTTCGATCGACCACATCATTCATGTACCTCACGTATATGACACATCTCTTTATATGTACATGTATAATCACCTCATCCAGTATCTACTTACAAAGTAGCAATGCTGACCCATTTACTTCACCGTTTATTCATGTTGTTTTCATGTTTGCTCATGTTTTCTTCATTATTTGTATCACCCTTTCCGGTCGATCTAGAAAACTTCCTCAATCTATTGTAAAAAAAATCACACAGAAATGAAATCAACCCACCACACCCGGTCCTCAGCCTCTCCTACGAAATGACTACAAATCAAGTGTCCAGTCCGTACACGGTCCCGCTTACAGTGATTGCTAAGTTCTATTTCCATCATGTCGATATCACTTGAGCAGTACCGTGTATCAATTGGACGTTTTGATCTTAAAAAGAGTGCCCACTTGCCGAAAATATAAAAAATAAGCACAAGTAATCATCAAAGATGGAAAATGAAAATTCACCAATTTCTACTGGGCATTATATTAGCAATTTTACTGGTAAGGGCTGGAGTAGAAAGAAACCCAGGGCCAGTCTGTGATAGATCAACGAAAACAATAACTATATTTCCACCAGAACATACGAAGCATACGCCACAAACTCGAAAAAATAGTAGATTTTATCACTGATTACGATATCTTAGCTTTCACTGAAACTCACTTAGATCCCTCTTTTTCCTCAGAAAAACTAGAAATTACTGGATATTGTGGCCCAATAAGAGAAGACAGAAATTCAGAAGGAGGTGGAATTTGTATATATTTTGCAGAGCATCTAATATATCGTAGAAGACATGATCTGGAGTTTGATTCCTCAATAATTTGGTTCGAAATATGTTCAAAATCGCGACTATTCCTGTTCGGGTTGTCTTACAGATCTGATCAATACTGTCACCCGAGTTATTGGGAATTATTGGAAACATCTATTCATGATGCATTAGACATAACTGAAAACATTATACTAACAGGGGATTACAATTCAAATCTCCTTGATCCGGCCTCAAAATTAAATGATATAATCAACTTTTACACCCTCAAAAACGTAGTCACGTCCCCAACAAGAGTTACTCAAAGTTCTCAAACACTATTGGACCCTATAATTATTAATGGCGATTTTAATCTGCAAGATGCTGATACCATAGATTTGGAAATTTCTGACCATTACGGTGTCTATGCGACCCTCTGTTATGATAATAATCGCACATCCTCTTTTAAAAGACAAATCTGGGACTATAAACACGCTGACTTCGAAAGGGCGGGTAATCTGATAAACGACCTGAAATGGAATAATCTTCTTCTCCCCCTTGAATTAAATGAAGCTGCAGAACTATTCACTAAAACATTTCTCGATATTATGTACAAATGTATCCCATTTAAAAATGTCACCATCCGAACAAATGATAAACCATGGTTTAATTCAGAAATCCGCAGACAGATAAGACGAAGAGACAGGTTGAGATCGATTGCTATTAAAAAAAATACCACAGAAACATGGAAAAAATTTAAACAATGTCGAAATCATATCAATAACATGAAGAAATATGCTAAGGCACAATTTAATGAAAATTTAGAAGAACGCATTAGTACATCTGATTCAAAAGACTACTGGCAATTAATTAATTACCTCCTCAACAAGAAAAAGACAACATTAATTCCCCCGCTGTATAGCCTAGAAGGTGGGGTAAAAATGGATTTTAAATCATACGAAATTAACGATTTTGAAAATGCACAAATTCTAAACAAAAGATTCATTTTAAATTCCTCACTTGATGATTCAAGAAAATCATTACCCCCGTTGACCTCTAAAACACAGAATATACTGACTGAAATTCCTTTCGAAATGCAAGAGGTAATTGATGTTATACTAGCTTTGAAAACAAATAAGGCACATGGACATGATGACATAAGTGCTAAAATGTTACGCTGTACTGCACAGCAGATTGCTTTACCGTTGTCATTACTATTTAAAAAATCTCTGGAGGTTGGAATATTCCCGTCTTCTTGGAAAAATGCAAATGTTATACCAATATTTAAAAAGGGGGACCCCGCTGATAGTGCCAATTACAGGCCGATTTCATTGTTACCTTGTCTGGCCAAAGTATTTGAAAGATTGGTCCTAAAATATGTTTACGAGCATCAATCCGGCTCCATGGCCGGTCACAGTACAGTTTATCAACTAATTGATATATATCACCACCTTTGCCAGAACCTAGATAAAGGTATGTACACGTGTTCCATATTTTTTGATATTTCGAAAGCATTCGAAAGGGTCTGGCATAGGGGGCTAATATATAAATTGCAGCAATATGGGATTGCAGGAAAACTTCTGAACTGGTTTCAAGATTACTTAGTAAATAGACGACAAAGAGTCCTGGTAAACAATACTTACTCTAAATTTGAAATTATACCATCCGGAGTGCCCCAAGGGTCAATAATGGGGCCTTTTCTCTTCTTAATTTATATAAACGATCTGCCCAACAATCTCTGCTCTAAAGCTCGAATGTACGCCGACGACACCTGCATCACTGCTTCTCACTATGACATATCATCCCTAGCTAGACAACTCAACAATGATCTCGAAATCGTATCACAATGGGCCAACAACTGGCTAGTAAACTTTAACCCAGCAAAGACCAAAGCTATGTCATTTTCCCTAACTAACAAAGACCAGGCCCCAAAATATTTTTCGAAAACCAAGAAATAACCTTCATTAAATCGCATAGACACCTCGGTCTCGATATCCAAGCAAATTTAAATTGGAATGATCACATTGAAAATATCTGTCGACGAGTATCAGGAAGACTATCCCAACTCAGAAAATTTAAATACAGTATCGACAGAAAGACGCTTGAAAAAATCTACAATACTTATATTTTGCCTATAATGGACTATTCTGATATTGTCTGGGCGAACGCACCAAAATACTTGACTGATAAACTTGAAAGACTTCATAAAGAAGCTGCCAGAATTGTAACAGGACTAAACCGATCGGTACCCGATAAAGACCTACTCCTTGAAATCGGCTGGCCCACGCTCAGTAATAGACGCGAACATCATCAGTTACATTACATATATAAAATTACTAACAACCTTGCACCCAACTACTTATCAACTATCTTACCTCCTCGTGCTGGCAATGTCTCGAGATACTCAAAGCGGAACCCTGGAAACTTTTATTGTTACTTCTGTCACACAGAACATTTAAAATAAATCCTTCCTACCCTTTATGACACAATCATGGAATAAGCTTCCAATTGTCTTAACTGATACGTTTAACCTAAAAGAATTTAAGGTCAATCTTAGTTTTATAGATTTGACCCTAAAACCACCTCCTTATTTTCAAACTGGGAGTCGGAAAGAAAATATAATCCATTCTAAAATTCGTAACGGTTGCAGTGAACTTCGCTTATATATGTATGATAACTTTATAGCCGAAAGCCCGGTGGGTAATTGTGGCACAGAGATCGAGGATGCCTTTCACTTCTTTTTCGAATGTCCATTGTTCCGACCGCAAAGAACTAAATTATATGATAGACTAGATGAGTATGCTTTCACAATAGTAGACGTAAACCACTTCCTCAGAGGCGCCCCAAGCATTCCACAGCATCGAAACCAGCTACTCTTTTACATTGTACAAAAATATATATCAGAAAGTAAACGTTTCACTTAACGCAGCCTGCTTAACGAAGAAAAATCGTAAACAACTTACGGCACGGCATGGCATGATATCTACAGGAGAGGACATCAGGACCGGTATAACATCAATCACCAGACATCATCATCAACATTCTTATTATTACATGTACATTATATCTGTTATTCATCTTGTTTAAACATTTGTGTAAATATTGTCGGGAGAGGGGCCACCTTAATTTGTTATAACTTGTCCCCCAATCCCTTGTAAACTGAGTTACAATAAATATGTTTAAACCAACAGATCAGCAGGGATTTGTCGTGATAACGTATACGTGGAAATATGCTACCTAAACGGTTAAATTAACGGTTGATCTATTACACCACCGTGTATACTCGGTTTAAATAGGTATATTATATAGGGACGTGTGCTCAATTTTGGTGTGGACGGATGATAAAAAAAAATCAGAGGTAAATGTCGGCGGGCGGGAGGGCCATTTTTTCAATAATTTTTAAAGAAAATGAGCAGTTGCAGCAGCAGCAAAAAAAGGGTGTACAATTGGCAAATGATGAGGGGTGGTGTGACGTGTAACTAGGATTGAAATTAGATATGCAATTTGGAGATTATTGGATGAAGGATGTTATATTAATTATATTAAAGGGACGAGAGGGCTTAGTTGTCGAAAATATTCATATTTGTTCCAAACACCGTAAACAGAAAAATATTAAAACGCATACATTTTGGTTCAAATATACGATCACTATCGCGTAAACATCATGCTTACATAAAGACCTACTAAATTTTACCTAAACAAGAGTCTGATTGTGTTATAGAAGGCAGCACAATGCTACTGGCTAATCACACACAAATGGTATAAACCAAATAAGGAATTGAGCAACAAAGAACGCTCTTTATGTTTACCATCATAATATAAAGAAACACCAAGAAAGTAACTTTTTATGCTTTGTTTACATAACAATCGTCAAATTTACGACAATAACATACTGTTTATGAGATATTTATCATTTGTATATTAACGAAGTCTGTCTATATTTGAATATTATTTTCGTTTGTAGCGGTTTTTGACAGGTGGAAATATGTTCACAGGATACCCACCAAGGCCTTCCATACCTTTAAGGTATACTGCAACTTTTGTTATTTTCAATAGCAGAATACAGAATGCTATTAAGAAGTGACACAAAACACAGAACATTTTTTTTAATTATAAGTATTGAGCAGTGAGAAATATTTGAGTCGAGGAAACCAGTAACGAAAGGCGATATTAACATGATTTCTGTCAGCGAATAACTGTTTACCTTCCAATGAATATTAAAATGTACTGAAAACAAACTGCTAATGGGTGCCAGACTTTCATAAACACAAATTATGTATTAATGGTGTAACGACATATTTCGTTCTTTATTGTCTCAAAAAATAGGGGATGGGGATGTTTGTATCTCTAGTTTAACGACATTTTTCGGTCTTTAATAGTTTAATGACATTTTTCGGTCTTTAATAGTTTAATGACATTTTTCGGTCTTTATAATATCTCAAGATATAGGGGGTATTTGGATCTCTAGTTTAACGACATTTTTCGGTCTTTATAGTTTTAACGACATTTTCGGTCTTTAATGTCTCAAGATATAGGGGCCCTTAGTGGGTATTTGGATCTCTAGTTTAACGACATTTTTCGGTCTTTGATAGCAAAATGGAAGAAGTACATCTTTGGAAAGATGTGGTGGCCCTAAAAAGGAAAGTTGTTTGGTGATCTTGAAATGCAGTTTTTCTGAACAGTCTTCCTTGATTAAAGTGATGTGAAACACTCCGGCAGACACCGGGCAGAGTGATCAAATAGAAATTAAGAATAATCTTTCTCAAAGTAGTTATTTGTTACGAATATTAATCCAAATGGATGATACACAACGTCATTCTTATATATTAGTTAAATGCAATGACTCTCGATGGCGAAATCATTTTTGTTTAATTATAGCCGATAGTTGCGCCCCGAATCGAGATGTAAATATTTACAATTTGGAGTAGTTCAGACGATGTTCTCTATGAAGTGGTGTGGTAGATTTTTTGGGAAATTTTCAGTGATGTTAGTAGAATGATAACATTCCCCAGGTTGGCAAAGTGCCTGAGCACTAACTTATCAATTTCTCGCACCCGAAAAAGTCCATAACAAGTCCATAGTATGTCTTTAAGCATATATATAAATCTCCGAAAACAAAAATTCTAAAGCATTAAACGATTTGCTATATTTCCAGGGCATATATTTCATCTGATTTTGCGAGAATCCATATATACTTTCTCACGAGAATCCAGGGTAATTTGCGAGAATATTTACGAGAATCTAGATTTGGATTCTCGCCGAAATATAAGCCCTGATTTCACTCTGAAGTGTGCCTAAATGGCATAAATTGTACCGTGGTTCCCATGTTCGCCAAAGTTGCATATATTTATTTCAGGATAATACTAATAGGCATTCATTTATATCACTGATATCAGGACAATAAATAGCCATTTCCATTGCATGGAACAGAAAAGAGCGTTATTGTTTATCGGTGTTGTTTTTGGAAGTGGTGGTAGTTCAATTTTATACGTTTCGACCCCCAATAAGTATTTCCGAACAAATGAATTATTAACAAGCGTGACATGACATCATTGACGAAGATAATTAACACCGATCTACGAGAAGTAAGTACCAGTAGTGGTTGTAGCCAAATACCTTAAGGTAATTGACAGTCTTTCGGCTGCTATTATCTGATTATTGATAATCTCATGTTGGTATCCTGCTTCTCTATTAGCCACCATGGAAAGAAGCAGAGCAAACATATCAGGTTTTAAAGTACACTAAGTTGCAGAACTTGGCAGAACTTCCAGAAGGCAAAAAACTAAACAGAGACAATGCAGGCAACAATAATGGCGATATCTGCTTGATTTTGCCACCGATAAACACTTTTATATATTGCATATCCTCGCGGTGAGGTTTACATTGCATTCGCAAAATAAATTATATTTTTCCTCCAATAAAATTGCCATTTTAGTTACGTTTTGTATCGCAAACGATGAATCTTATAATTTTCATGGTAGCTGCCATTTGTATTGGGTCACGTGATTACCTAACGAGATCAGGGGAGATAATCAAAAAGTTACGGATAACCAGTAGATCCGCCCAACGCGTAATAGTATTATTATTAGTACAAGAACAAAGGATCATTGAAATCTGCGATTATACAAATCAACTTCGCAGGTGCGGTGGATATTTGCAGAACTGATCTTACCATCGTGTTATCAACACAAAATTGACTATTATTGATCAAATAACATCGCCATCATACATTAAATAAATGAAACAAAAAATTATCTGCCTGGACTAATAGCAAAAATGGCGACGTCTTCATGGAATTCTATCATTTCTGCGCATGCGCAAGAAACTTCCAAATAAGGAGTTGCCATATAAGGAAACTGCGATCTCAATAATTACCAAGCAATTAAAGTCTTAAAATGAGCTAAAATTTAACATTTTCTTCAAAAAATTTACATTTTTATCTCTCGCGACATAATTGTCACCAATAAAAACAAATTTGATTCATCGTGGAAGTTAGTCGTGACTATAAATAATGTCACCATTCAACTGAATGTTGTTGAGAATATTTCAACCAATTTTGGAAGTTTAAATGAATATTTTCTTCACATGCAAAGTAAACTTGACAAATTTCAGGATTTTAGCCTGCTTCGTTGGGACCAAAATTTGTTGTGCACACTCAAGGAACGTCTACCGTCACTCGCTAGGCCAAATTATGCCATAACCATGCTATAAACTAGCTTGAAATTGGCAAAACAATGAATTTTTTTTGGTTGAAAAAATTTACATGGGAATCTCCATAGAGAACGATTATATTTCGATAAAAACGAAAATAATGCGAAATGAAAGTCGGCACTCGAAAATTTGACCTCATTCGATTAATTAGTCTCATAATTAAGGAATCAATGGCGCTCGGACATGTGGAATTCCGTCGCAGACTGTACATGGCAGACGGAATTGTGAAATGTAAACACGCATCAAACACGCATCAAATTTACCTTTTGTGAGAATAACAAAAGCGCAACCTTGATCAAAGTAATACAATACACAACAACACATAGAATAAAGTTGATATAAACACGGTATAAGTGAGAATAAGACGCGTATTTATTAGACGTGGAACTTGACAATATTTCTTCGCTTCGTTAGCAGAACCGACGCTATAAATATATCTGCTCAAGGCGATCAAGATTACCGAGATGCAGCTATCTGATTGGAAACAAATACCAAGCAATAATCTTAACATAAAAGTCAGAAATATTGTTTCATGATCGAACTGCGGAGCTGATAATTATCGAAATATGTAGGCGAAATAATTTTTAATTAGTTAATCACAGGATTTAGACATCAACACACTCTTAAAGACGCAATACACCGCCATATAATGTCGTTATTTAACTGGGTCGGTGTTTCTTGTTATCAATCGTTTATTGCTTCGTTTTTAGTAAGACCATTGTATCTGATTTTCGCATGCGCAAGTTAATTTCCATATTTGGAATTTCCATATATGGGATTTGTGTTAACCTCAATACCGATCAAGCCATAACAAATAACCACGCAATTATCTTAGCATAAAAATAAGATATATTGTAATTTATGCAACTACGACCCTGGTAACCCTGATAACTAATAAAATATACCGGCCAATTCATTTTAAGATCGTTATTACACTTTGCTTTAGGCATAAATACACTCTTAAACGCACATAAACGACCCATTGGCGTTAAATTAAATATACTCGGTATTTATTATCTTACTTGTTTATTTCTCAGTATAGAGTTACACCCTCGACACCTGTCAATATATTTGGGCTGAATTCATCTGATGCGGTATTATTCCTCGAAATAAACAACAAAGCCGTCGTTACTTCGAAATGTAGTTTGGGCTAACATTTACACAAATCCTCCATGTGTTCTCAATCGACACACAGATCATTTCAGAAACAACTGTGAGATAAACACCCAATGTTGTTGGGTGAAATGAACTGTAAGCATAAACAAAACAAAATATTGTGTTTTCGTATACTCATGCATGCCAGAGGTGTGATTGTGTGTGTGTGTGTGGGGTGGACATGTAGCAATTAGCCACGGGATAGGTTGCGGGTGCTTGTGGAACAGGCAATTCATCATTGAGACCCAATCAAACCAATTCAATTTCAATTCAATTTAATAGTAACTCTGGTCATCATAAAAGACATTACAGAGACAATAAATATGACATAATTACGTAGCATCAATACATGTACATGTATACATACACATCAAATCATTATGATAAATATTATAATACATCGATGTCGAGTTTAATGGTTGTATACTTGTTTACTCATCATATAGTATAGTCGGAGAAGGCGAAAAAAATGGTGAACCTAGAAGAAATTGGTAGAGAAGCGATTTTTATGTCATTGGACGCGGGAATATCTCCCGAATAATATATCCAAAATCCGCTAAAATCCGCTTAGAGCAATGTTTTCTACATCACTTTAAAATAGGGGTCCCCTTTCAAATATGTGTGCTGATTTTCTAGTGAGCGATTCATTGGCAAACATTGGGTACCAAGATATCATAGATATGTTATTGTAACTGTGATATATATTACATCCAGTATATATTTAACTTTGTAAATAAGTCAATATTGGCCACAGTTTCCTCGAAATTCTAATTTTTTTAACGAAAATATCATTCAGTTTCGCAAAAATGTGTCGCGTTTTCAAAAATATATCCGAGTAAATTGTATATTGTTTGGAGATTTATTAATCGCATGTATCGCAAATGATCTTAATATGTGCACAAGCATGTCCTGAATACGTCAATATGAAACGTGGATAATTTAATTAAATATAGAGTACAAATATCTGAAAAATATTAACCCTACCCACAAAACATGAAATTTCAGGTAAAAAAATGGAAAAAATTAAATACTTAAAACTATAACACTACCTATTTATTGATTAACTATGGGGTATTTGTAATATTTTTAAATCATTTTGGTAGCATGTTTATAGAAAATTAGTGGTTATTTTATGAATATAACAGAGAAAACCCATATAGTATAATGTACATTGACCCAGTAAAAGGCGAGCAATTGTTAACTCAGCTGCTGAACTTGATATAAATATTTTCAGAACCGAGTTTTGGGGCAGGTATGTGGTGGATATCTCATGAATATTCCAAAATCCACCTAAATCCGACTGGGAAATAACGAACCTGAGAACTGTGCAAGGGGGTCACATTCAAGCCATTTTGTTTTGATTCTCCCATGCAATCACAATGAATGGCTATTGCATATGGAGTTAGTAAAGAGCGTCAAATATGATCTTCATGCGTCATATAGTATATTAATGCCACACCAAACAATGTAGCATTGTGTACTGAACTATTCGTATCCAAATGCTCTTTCTTAATTTGCCAGGCATCCGCCACCCACAAAGCATCGACACATTTTGTCACTTGTATTCAAGTCAAACTCTCGCTCACATCGCATAGCTACTTCGAAGCACTATTGTCATATCGATACACGTATATTAATATTTCTATATCAAATTGTTTTGTCAAACTTCGTCTCCTGCTGAAACCAAACGGTGTCAACGTACGCTAGAAACAATTTGATTGTAATTCTCACTGGTGAGGCTATCTCGGTGAGAGTGTTGTAATTCATTGTTTTATTAGAATCACATTTTCTATCATTTGAGTTTAATCATAGTTTATTTGAGTGTCATATTAATAGGTGTATTATTAACCCCACCGGTGTATACTGTTCTACAAATTTTAGAAATCTGTGGTCCCATGTGGATTTTATAAATAGTTATTTGGTTTTTCCGGTTATTTTGGGACGCGTTAAAGTTGTACTGCGACCCCGATCCGATCAAAGCTGTAGTTGGAATGTCCAAGTTCTGAAAGTTCTACTGACTATGCCGATGATTTGAGAAGCTTTATTGTTTTAGGATATTGTAGGAAGGCTAATCTGGCCGTGTTAAATTGAGCTATAGCGATGGGATATCTCGCAGGACAACACATTTCGGGTTTAAGTGGGGTGTGTATTCGCTGGATGTCTTATAGTTGCAGTGTGTAACTATTATGACCGCGTTAATTGCGTTCGACAATGGCTGGGCCATGCACACTTGAAGATTTTATGGCGGGAACACAATTTTTGATCCGCATCTTTTTTTAGAAGCTTTCTGGTTTGGTGAATGAAAAACCTGCAGTCATAAGCCGTAGTTTTTTATAATAATTTGAAGGATTAGTTGTTTTAACGGAATTCTGAGGCGGTGCATTAATGTAACCAATATATTTTATATTATAATTTATATTTATGGCTAATAATATGATCTTGGGGGCCGTTACCATTTCTGACTATGGTTTTCTTGTTATATATATGTCTGAGGAATTGGCATCAGGGGACACTAGTCATTTATCGGCTGACTTATGTGTCATATGTAGTATTGGGTTTGATGAAGAGCAGTCAGTTACTGTTTCGGAGAAAGGCATATTAACCCTCATTAGTTTCGGCGAGAAATATGGTCGGCTAGACCTCGTGCGTTACTTAAATAGTCGCATTAGTGCAAGTCCTATTAGAAATGTGTTGATACATAGAAATGCAGACGTGGTTTTACAGATTCTAAGAGTAGAGAGGGTTGTGCAGTGCTAGTGGCAATGTTGATATGTCATCGACAAAAAACTCAGATCCAGCCTGTTACCTTTCAGTTACAAAGATGACTGCTTGATATGTGGACAACATGCCCATTTCGATAATAAAAAATCCTCTTAGAACACAAGTTCGAAGTGTCACCACACTTCCACTGCGCGACAAGTTATTAGAGTGTTGCGCGAAAAGGGGGAATTCGTTGATCTTTCTGTCCAAACAAAACATCATGGTTGTATTGATCTGGTTGCGGCTGAAGCTGTTTACCATATGACAGTTGTCTCACTTGTTTCATGTTGAAAAAAAATATCACAGTACCAACGGATCGAAAGCTACAGTCCGGTCGGAAAATAGACTATGAAATGCAGCAATGGTTTCAAATGGTATGTCAGTGGATTGGGTTAGAATCTGGTGCCGAATTATACACTCTATATGAACTTCATAGTAAGATGGTAGAATTCTCTGGGTGGGTCCGAAGTATATTCCACTATGGGACCTACATAGTTTTTGCTGAGGTGGATGGTCGAAGCAACGTTATTTGTTTCAGAAATATAGCCAATTTCATAATCAATGATAAGTGGTACGCCGAGAAAAAAAATGACATTGAGGAAGAAGCCGAGAGGAAAGTAATGGCAGCCAAGATTATCAGAGCTCAATTGAGTGAGATGGAGTACAGTGTACATCCCTACCCTAGCATGGATGGCATTTCTGATGTTGAGCAAGGTAAACGCTTGATTAAAGCCAAATCTGCTAACTGTGATGAAAGTTCTGGTTCCTTTATAATTGAAGCAAATCAGTATTGGTCAGTCTATTATTCAAGCAGCACAACCACGATCAGTGGTATCACCTATTTTATTCGGCCTTGGTGTCGAGCTGGACCATATATTTGGGTCCAAATGGCTTGTAACGGAACTATCGCGATTAGGCTTCTCGATTAATTACGATGAAGTTGAGTTGTACAAGCAGTCAGTAATCCAGGCCGAAGATGACGACAGTGTTCTTGCTTCATATTTCCCAATGGTGTTCACACAGTGGGTTGCAGATAACGTGGACCATAATGTTGCAACACTAGATGGTCACGGGACATTTCATGGAATGGAAATAATTGCTGTATGTACGCCACGCGATGATTCCCCACTACAGCCAAGACAACAGTTAGTCATAAGACAACCAAGATCCAAGGTTGGTGATATTGTGAAAGGCAAAGGAGTGCCTATTCACCAATACATGAGTTGTTCCGAAAAGTGACTTTCAATAGTCACATACAAGCCTCTGATCAAGCTACAGTTCGCACATACATTGCCCCCAGATATCAATTCAGATTTGCTCTTGCATGCAGGGCGGCTTTTCCGTAAGCGAGCAAACCTAGACCCAATTGGTCGGGTTATATGGAACATATATTCCCAGAGTTCCCAAATGGCCCGTCCAATAAATCGGAAGTGTTGTTTTTGCCTATCATTGATTTGAATTCGTCTGACGAGTCCTGTATTTATTCGACATTGCTTTTCATACAGATACCAGATACCAGATGGGAAAGAGGTAAATGTGGCGGCCGATGGCACTGAGTTGTTAGTCCTGCTCGTGTACCATTGGAATGAAGGCATGGCAGATATAAACTTCCTTTCAAATGCAGGGAATACAGTCAGGGGTGGTGTGGCTATCTGGAAAATCCAAGATATTGTGCAGAAGGACGACCAACATTCTCTGTATTCATGCCTGGACTGGATGCGGCACAACATCAGCGACATACGGGCAAGGTAAAACAAGCATGCTAAAGAAAATAGAGTCGCCCGAAATACAACAAATGGCGAGTGTCATAAGCAACATACAGCTGATGAAAAACTCGTTGGCGATGTTGGTGTGAAATTGTTCAAGATGATTTATGCTGTCAAAAAGGATGACACGCTGAATGGTTTGAGGAAATTCATGGAAATGATTTCCCTGGCCAGAGGATTATTGGATCTGCAGAAATTACCACCGACGGAACGGGCAGCATATATTTCCATATGCTAAGAGTTCTCATGCAGGTTATGATATGGAAATATCTGTGTGACACACATATGGACCCAACAGTATGGGGGTGGAAAACCCAAGGGACACAATTAGTTCCAGTCATGACAGACCTAGAAGCTGCACCCGTTTCATTGCTAAAATGTGTGTGTTGCAAGTGCAAGCTAGTGAGTAGGAATTCTTGTGGGAATAACTCATGTTCATGTATAAAAAGTGGACTCCAGTGTGTTGTAGCCTGTGGTGACTGTCGTGGTGATGGCTGTACAAAAATCGGAGGAAATTTTCATTGATGAAGGCGAGACTGCATGAGAGCTGAAAGTGGAACACCAATATGACAAAACAATACTTTCTAAACATTTTGGTCCCTATTATGACACCCATATTGGATTATGAAGGTCACGTTGTAACACATGTGTGTGTATGAACTGTTGTTCTTATTAGCAAAATACATAAGATATTATTCTATGAGTAGATATACCAGGTTCAATGGCCGTGTTGATAATGTTTTGCCTTTTCCGACTATACACATTGTACATATTATAATATTGGGGTTTCTCTGTCATATTCACAACATAACCAATACTTTTCTATAAACATGTCACTATAATGACTTTAAAGTATTACGCGTACCTCATAGTTAATCAATAAATAGTTAGTGCTATATTTTAAGTGTTTTTATATTTTCCATTTTTTTACTTGAAATTTCATTTTTTGGGGGTAGGGTTAATATTTTTCAGATATTCGTTCTCTATTATTAATTAAATTATACATTTTTCATACTGTTGTATTGAAGACATGCATGTGCACGTTTTAATACCATTTACGATACATTCGATTGTCCAATTTCCAAAAAATATGCAAATTACTCGGGAGATATTTTTGAAAAAGAAACACCTTTTATGCGCTAGTGAATGATAATTTCGTTAAAAAAAAATAATGCCGAAATTTTCGTCAATATTGACTAATATATAAAGGGAAATATAGACTGGAGGTAATATTAGTAACAATTATAGTTATCTGTCAATGTCATCTTGGTACCCACTGTTTTACAATTTATTGCTAATTTGAAAATCAACACAAAGGTGACAATAATTCAAAGTGATGTAGAACAAATTGCTCAAAGCGGATTTTAGCGGATTTTGGATATGTTGTTCTGGAGATGTTCCCGCGTTCAATGACATAAAAATCGCTTCTCTTCCAATTTCTTCTAGGTCCAACCCTTCTCCGGCTATACTAATAATCAGATAATATATTTACCAATATATGGTATATGGTGTGTATCAACGAATTTATATTTACTTATATACATGTGTGTACTCGAGTACGTATATGTGAACGCGCACACATGCGCGTAAGCCTCAGGAGTTTCTGAAAATTTCCAAAATCTTTTTAATAAATATCGAAAGGTTTTTTGTTTTGCGCTCGCTATTTTGATTGAATAATTGGTTTAACTTCAAAGTGTTTGGTCTATTGAAATAATATGGTTTGATGTATCTTGGTGTAAACACTATTTATTTAGTATCCCAGATTTATACAACAATTTACAAAATGATGTTAATATATATATATATGTAAGTATGATAAGTCTGAGAGAGAAGATGATTTGACATCAAGCGCCGGGCGCTTATATGGAGCCATCTCCTCAGAAAAGAACAATATTGCGTAATGAAAAGATAGTATTAGAGATCGACAGGCAGGAGACAAAGGATAAGGAGTGGAAAATAGAGACATGGATGAAGTAAAGGTCGAATTTAGAGGATGAAAAGTCAAACAAGACATTTTGACAAATATAAAATTTGAAATGATCACTGCTATGTATATTTCAGTATTATATTTGAAATTGTCGTTTGATTAATTTTACTATTACTATAGATTAGCCAAACGAATTGCCAGTCGAGAGGAGTCACTTGATCGTTATGCCTATATAAACACAGCTATTTTGCCCAGGTTACACGATGCAATGGTTCGATTCATTTAATTGGCAGATCGAGAGGATAACTTTGAAATGTTAGTTAGCGTTTGATAATAAGTTATTTGAATCTATGTGTAGAAAGTATAAATGACTGAGTCGCTTCGAATATGGTACGATTAAGGCTTATCGAGTACGAAGTGGATCCTTCCAATAGAATGTCTGTTCTCCAGAGACTGCGATTTAAAACAGAGAAGGTTTCGTTTCTTATGCGCAAGTATTTGGGACAGTACAGTAAGAAATGATCAGCGGTTTCAACTAGTCCACATGTGCACTTATTCGTCTGGAGTATGTGATTCTGGTAGAGATCGTCGTTAAGATTGCTACATTTAAGACGTAGTTGTGTGTGAATTATATGGGCTTTACGGTTTTTGGAGTAGCTATAATGTCGCACCTTCGCCTGCTTCTGGCGTAAATCAGAGTTCAGTTTATACTTAAACATTTCCAAAGTATCTGAGTTTTTCGTTTCACCGGGGAGTGCATTCCATTCCCGTGTAGTTGCCGGTAAGAACGAGTTAATATATGATGACGTTTCAGAAAATGGGGGTCACCAGCTTATTCTTCTGAATTCATTACGCCACCGTAGTGTGGTGTTTCTAGCTTTTGGTTTTTTTGATATCGCATGGTCGATCGATAATTCACTGGGTGATTGTACAGGGCGAATGCATTGTGGGGCTTTTATTTATTTATAGAGTTGGAAATTCCGTTTATTTAAAAGTCGGAACTACGCGACCAGTAGGCCAAGTCCAGTAAAACGGTTCGTTATAGGTGCTGGTTGTTATTGTTATTTTAACGGAATTCTGAGTTGGTCATTCGCGAAACCAATATATTTTATATTATATAATTAAAACCGTGGGTATATAATATATGATCCTCTTTATGGATATTGTAGGAAGGTAAATTTAGCTAAAGCGGTGGGATATCTTGCAAGACAACACATTTCGGTTTGCGCTATAACTGCTCAATGTTTTAAGGTGTTACACAGCGTCTGATAAAAAGAGTTCTATCTGGAATATTCACACAATTTTTTCAGAGAACATGCATAGAGTAAACATAGTCCTATCGGACTATCGTAAAGTAGTTCCGTTTAATTCGGGATTAATTAACCCTCAGACTGCCGAAACTGCCGACAATAAATTCGCTTGTTTGTGTCCCCCGAAAATCAAACTTGCCTGTTTAGAGGTCCCATTTTCGTGGCTAATGGTGATAGAATCACAATTTTTCAGTCAAGTTCATGGATAAATTACATTACACTTAATCGGCTTATGTCCGCGGCCATAAACCTGCGTTTTGATAACAATTTATTTGAGACAAACTGTTGCGCGGGTATCAGTCGGCGCTTATGGGTTGAAGTTATTATGATCGTGCAGCCTGCACGTGCAACAAGTGTTCAAATACAACAGGAAAAAAATACTATGTCAAATAAATAACGTGATCAATGGACAGACACGTTTCATTTCCGTGGGACACGAAAAAGCGAATTTAATGTCGTCAGTTTCGGCAGTCTGAGGGTTTTAATTAATCTCCTTTACGATATCCCGATAGGACTATGTTTACTCTTTGTTCTCTGAAAAAAAAATGGTGTGAATATTCCCGATAGAACTATTTTTATCAGACGTTTTGTAACACATTAAAACATTGAGCGGTTAGCGCAATTTTCTGAAATTTCGGACTATTTCGTCTATAAAAATACGATGAGCAACTGAAAATGTTTTTTCAACATTCTGGAAGGGGTATATGGCCATGGTATATATGTTTAAAATTTCACGCATAAACTATGACAGATAACAAAGTTATAATTAGTTTTATAGGCCCACCATAAATCCCCTATAATAAACGCATGCCTCCGTAAGCACATGGCTTTGCTGTGGATACTTTCGTTCCCAGCATGCATCATTCTCGCTATCTGTAAAATGTCTATGAACAATGGCTGCATGTGCCATGCACTCTTAGCTTTGATCCGCATTTAGAAGCATTCTGGTGTGGCGAATGAGAAACCTGCAGTAATTTATAAGCCGTAGTTCATTGTAATAATTTGAAGAATTACTTGTCTTAACGGAATTCTGAGGCGGTCCATTCATGTAACCAAAATATTTTATATTATGATTTATATTTATGACTAATAATACGATCTTGGTGGCGTTACCATTTCTGACTATGGTTTTCTTGTATCAGTCTGCTCCTGTGTGCTGACGGTTAACTGTGTTGGAGAGTATAGGTGCATGGTGCTTGGCGGTAGAACATTTTGTAAAATTGGTGAAGTTTTGCTTTTCTTCTTCTTTCGAATAATTTTTCCCAACCTAATTCAGATAGTATATTAAGGACATTTATGCTTCTAGTCCCATCAGTTATTATTCTGGCTACTTCGTACTGTACTTTCTCTATCAGTTCACTCTCTGTTTCTAAGTAGTTGTCCCATACGGGCGAGGCATATTCTAGGAGTGGTCTTATATATGCAAAGTATATTTTTTGGAGTGTTATCCTATCAAGTGAATATTTTAACCTTCTTAATTGGTTAACCCTTTTCCATGCCCTGTCGGTAATATCGTTGATGTGTGCATTCCACGATCCGCAATCGTTAAAGGAGAGGCCTAAATGTTTGTGGTATGGCACATTATTTATAGAAGCATCTAACATATAAAGGGGTGGGTGGTCAACTGGATTGCTCTTACGAGATATAAGGAGGGTTTCCGTTTTTGAAGGATTAAATGTAACAAGCCATTTTTCTGACCAGTTTGTCAAGCTCGCGATATCGTTATTTATCATGTTAGCCGCTGATGTGTCTTACTCTCAGACCCTTAAATTTTTCAGACTTCAATATAACGTGGAATTCATCTCCTAACTCTGCATTACATAATGTGCACCTTCTTTCCGCGTATAGTCTCGATTTGTCCATGATCCTTCTTTGATTGGTAATTTATTATTTCTTTTCCGGAATATCAGTAGAGTGTGCATAATAGATGTATCGCCGGATGACAAATATTGTTCGCGGACAAAGTTATCTTTCACTTTTACGTTGTGGCTATAGTTAGTTTATTCACGGTTATTTATTAAGGAGGTCGTACATTGCCACTTTAGCTTTTAGTCCTTGTGTTTTTTCTAGTGTGAAGAGTCCATTTCTAGACAATTTATCAAGCATGTTATGTAAGCTGTCACGTGAGTTAGCGAGGAGTGCAGTGTCATCTGCATAAATTAAGAGAAATCGTTTTAAGTAAAGTCCGGTATCAAATTCTTCTGGCACTTTAATGTCGATTCCATTGGATCTATGCTCACGAAGATGATTTTCAAGATCGTTTAGGTATATTGCAAATAGTATCGGCGAAAGAATGTTTCCTTGTTTTAGGCCAATTTTGCTTGGAAAAAAGTCTGAATCTTCGTTTCCAATGCGTACACAAAGCTTGATGTCATTATACATTGATCGTATAACATCTAAGAGTTTACGTTCAATTTTATGGCTAATAAGCTTTTTCCAAAGTGCTGCTCTCCAGACGGAATCAAACGCTTTAGAAAAATCCATAAAGGGCAGAGTATAATGTCTGCTTGTTATGTTTCAAAATTTGTGATAAATAGTAAAGTGAAAATATGTGATCATTTGTGGAACATCCTTTGCAGAATCCCGCTTGGCATTCTGATTGTAAATCATTATTACTGAGAAATGCGCTAATTTGTTCACTAACAATGCTAGCAAATACTTTTGAGATACAACTTAAAAGAGTTATCTTCCTGTAGTTATTAGGGTCGGTAATTAAATCTAAATGTCCAACATATGCATCTCCAGGTTCGGAAATGAATTTTGATGGTAAAATGTGGAGAGATCCATTTGATATAGCTCAAGGTTGGCAACACTACTTTACTTCGCTCTACAAACGCACCCCTCACTCTGATCCGAACTTTGAACAGTATATTCACTCACATGTTAACATTCTACTCAAACGTAACCACCCTGATGGCGAGGACACCTGTTTAGTCTCCATGGCAGAATTAACCGATGCATTTAAATATCTCTAGCCCAGTAAGGCTGCTGGAATTGACAAAGTTGTGGATGAACATATCCTGAACTCTCCGCTGGAATGTCCTAATGTATTGTGCACACTATACTCGTTAATATTAAAACATACCTATATCCCTCCCGATATGAAAAATGGTATTATCATGCCAATATGCAAAGGTGACCCAAAGCCAGTACATGCCCCGGGCAGTTATCGCACAATCATGCTCCTGTCAGTCCTTTACAAGCTTTTTGAGATCTTTATCCTCGAGAGACTCCGATGTAGCAATATATTCAAGAACATCCCAACCTCTATGCAGAACGGATTTCAGAGGACACCTCTATGCAGAACGGATTTCAGAGGGGCGTCGGTTGCCAAATAACCACATTCGAGCTGCAAGTAGCATTTGCGTATGCAGCATGCAACGGGTCTCGGGTATATTCAGCGTTCCTCGATTCAATGAAAGCGTTCGATTGCGTATCTATAAATTGTCTCAAAAAGGTGCTATGCTCAGAGTCATTTCAAACATGTATACACTCAGATGTACATAGCCATGTTCTCTGCAATGGGGTAACATCAGGAGCCTTCACGGTTACGCAAGGAACAAGGCAATGAGAGTGTTATGTCGCCCTTGTATTTTGTCTTTATTGATGGACTTGTGGCATCCCTGTCATATTCACGTGATGGCGTTCACATTAACTCTATTTCATGTTCGTCCCCTACGATGGCTGATGACATAACTATTCTTTCACTCACAGACGGAGGTCTCCATAGACTCCTCCAAATATGTTACATATCTAGTTTAGAGTGGCGCTTCGAGTTCTAACACGAGAAAAGCAAAGTTGTTGTATTTGGCACCTCCCAAAACCGGCGTCACACTGAGGATAGACCATGGGATCTCGGACCCAGACATATCGCCAACGTAGAGGAAGTCTCTCATATGGGTATCATTCAGAGCTCGACTGGTCAACAGAACCCAAAAGTTGAGAATGTTACTGATATGCTGCGCAAATTCTTCTCCTCGGCTTGTCGCTCACCAGTTAAAACCGAATTCTCTCCTTTAACCAACCTGAAGATTCTTAAGCATATCGTTATTATTGTTTCTTGGAACTCTGATTAACTTGCCACGGAATGACATAGCAGCTCTCGATGTATTCCTATTCAATTATCATGGTAATCGAATATACGGCCTCCCGGTGACAATATATCTGAAAGATATATCTATGATACTCTCCATAGATTCAACTTATAATCTCTCTCTCACTCTCACTCTCTCTCTCTCTCTCTCTCTCTCTCTCTCTCTCTCTCTCTCTCTCCTCTCTCTCTCTCTCCTATCTCTCTTTCTTCTTTGAGAACCGACGAAGCCGACGCAGTGGTGATTTCCAAAATGCCCACATTCTATAGTGAGAGACGCGACCAGCACTACCAAAACGAAGGAACGACATCGACCTCCCCGAGGAATGAAGAAGACGATGGCAGGTTTTGACTTCCTTTTGACAAGCGACGGCGAAGAGAAGAATATAATGATTTTCTCAACCGAGAGTAACCTGAGGTTCTTGTCTGAGGCCAGCAGCTACTTTTCCGATGGGACGTTCGACAAATGCCCAAAGCTATTCTGCCAAATCTACACAGTCCATGCCTTCGTCGAAAACAAGATGGTCCCCCTTATATACACCCTCCTGCCAGACAAGAGTGAACCTACATACAGACATTTCCTATCGCTGCTCGTCGAGAAAGCCGTCTCGTTCGATATTCCACTTTCGCCAGAAGATGTGTGGTTTGCAGATTTCGAAACAGCCATCCAAAATTCCATCCGACACCAGTTTCCAACAACAACTTTGAAAGGATGTTTATTCCATTTCACCCATAGTGTGTGGAGGAAAGCAAACGAGGTTGGATTGAAAACCGATTATCAACAAGATGGGCCTATCACATCCTTGATCAGACGGGCCATTGGTCTTCCATTCCTGCCAGTTATCGAAGTTAGTGCTGCCTGGTTTGAGGCTATGGAAGAATATGAGTACTCCATTGATGCTGTTGATCAGAGGGTACTGAGATTCATGGACTACGTGACCTCCTACTGGCTGGAGGGACCCCAGCCTTTAGTCATATGGAATCATGCAGATACCAATGGACGTAGGACTACCAACCACCTTGAGGGCTGGCATAGAAAATTGCAACAGTCCATCGCAGGATCCCATCAAAATATATATACCCTAGTCAACTTCATCAGACAAGAACAGAGCTACCAAGAAGCGACGATTCTTCAATTGGCAAGTGGTGGAAAAGTTGCTCCAAGAAAGAGAAAATATAGAGCCATCGAGAACAGCATCGGCCACTATAAGCGAGTTCATAGAGGAGGAGAAAGTGACAAAATGGAGTTTCTCGATGAAATGGGTAGTTTGTCTGGACATTAGACTAGAATTATATTATTGTGAAGATATGATGTCATTTTGTATAATTGTTATATATAATTTCACATATAAAATGAGTAAGCTATGTAAATAATGGATATGAATAAAAACCTCAACTCAACGTCCAATTGTTCATTCGACAATTATCATAAACTTCCACTTGGGCGAAAGATTGGGCTGGGATAATGACCTGCGTCAATCCAGACCGAGAAGGACATCCCACTAATTAATTTTCACACCTAAAGTTGTCTGGCATTGGGAGACTTTCACCACTTTCACCTGGGTAACACCGGGTCATGTAATGACGCACTCCAACGGGCGAAATAAAAAAAAACTACTGTTGAATTCTGTTCTTGGAAATATTCATATCCAAGATGGCACCGAAGATGGTTAACAAGTCCTTTATAGGCCTAACTATTGTGCATAATTATTTGGAACTAAACTACGCTATGTACCCGACCTATGTATAATGTTCATGAATTGAGTCTGAGTTTGCAATTTACTCCCATCACCTAAACGAGGCTGATGTGTTCTTGGTTTCTTTTTTTTTCAGGATGAAGTTAATCAGATCTTAACAACGAACGTTTGGCTTGAACAGGTGAGTTATTAATTGATCATTTTAATAGTTAATTGGTTCTCACATTCAGTTGCAAAAATATATCATGGTCTATTCTTAATGCAGAAGACATAGTATTCATATTCAGCAATTTGGAGGGATTTTTTAATTCAATAAAAGACCATTTCTATTTTCACCATATGAACTTTACTATAGTCACCGAGTATCTAGTCAGCAAATGGTTAATACTAACGAATCCCATGGAAATGTACACTAGGTACTCTGTCGTATGTTTTCGCTCAAAGGGTAAATAAAAAGGATATCACCAGTAATCAGTAATCAGAGCCAAAAGGCATGCAAAAATCCATGCACGTGCAAAAAATACTGAAATAATTGCAAACTTGGAATCAGATTACGTGATTGATTGAGGCCATCCCATCATGACTTGAGCAAATGACAATGAAGGTATAACCGTTGGTTATCATACGTGATCATTTGACTTAACCTGTAACGCTGTAACCCAAATCCAATAACTGTGTGGGTATCTCAGATACATACTTAAAGTTGGATCACCACAGAATAAGCCCAACTATATCCATTAATTGTATTATTATTCTCACATGAACCCATATCTTATTTACATACATGTATATATATTATGATGTGTGTATGTATATGCTAAATCTGTTTACACCAATGACATGTGTATATTGTATTTTGTTTTCTACATGAACGGTTCTCATGCCATATGGTTAGAACATTAAAGCATTGAATTGGTAAAATACCCTTTTTTAAAGTCGATATCTCACTGTAAAAACATCCATTGCATGCAAGGGACTGCATGTTAAGAGACAATATATGCAGTTACATATACACGCCTAGCTTGTCCATAAAGTGGCCTCAATCTATCAAGTTTATTAGTCTACTAAATCAAGTAATGACATTTCGACAACATTAATTAACATATGCACATAAAACTTACATATTACACTCGTAAGTAGCAATATTTTCATCCACAATAGCAGGAATCTGCGAGCAAACTTCAGCTACACACATTACTTGGAGATCCCAACGATGCATGCAGCTGATATCTACTCACAACTACCAACTACTGTGGTAACACCCTCGCCCGCTATCCTTGTCATACGGCATCACCAGGTACCACGACATAGCAAGATTAGAACTTAGATTGCAATTTTACCCGATTTTAACTGTTTCGTTATGCACATACAAGTACCAACAGCACTGGAGCGGCTAACTCACCAGAGTCAATATTGCACACCCTGTGATATACCCCACTCGCATTACACCCCATGTGTGAGAGGAGAGTTTGTAATTCACATGGCGGGACAGGATGACTTTGGGGAGAGTCTCCGATGACGTTGCCATGTTTTTCTGTCCACTAACAAGCTGCATGCAAACCTGGAAAACAATGATGTATCGGTGATGTGAATACGTACATGTAGAACAACAACAAGAGTAACTTGTCACTCGCTTTCCCAAAACAGCGGATTGATGTTATATTTTGGCGAACTGAACAGGAACTGAAGCTAGAATTATATTTACGAGATTACGATTAACCTTCGATTGGAAATTGAAAAAATAAGACACAAGTATGGAGTACGCTATCCGTAATAGAATGATTGTGGTTTGTGTATAATTGCAAACAAATTGTATTTTGTATTAAAGGTGCATCACACAGAGACATCTGTGATACATATATCAGGGGAATGATTATATATGACAAATTATGAGAACTTTATCATTGTTAAGGGTGGATACACACATGCATGTAATTTCTGTATGTAAAATACATGTATTTTACATGGCCACACCAATAATTGACAACATTAATCGCATGAGGTTCAATGTTAACAGTCCAGACAAGTGAGTAGTGCTAAGCGAAGTCAAACTGTCTGCTATCAGTACATTTAAGGCCAGTCCAAAACATGTCTTCTCTTACGGATGCGGAAATTAGTCAAGTCTGTGTGATATATGGCATTTTATGAATGCACGAACACCAGAAGCGATACGTCTGGCATATACAGGCTTGATATAGAACATTTTCGACCATGATGCTTGTTTGGGGTGGGGTCTCGAAAGCTTCAAATCGCTAAGGGGCTTAGTTGAATGTATCTGTCGGAATAATCTGGGCAAGAAGGTACAATATGATATGTTTTACTTAAATAGCTCAGAGTTAGCCACTCCCGCCTGATAGCTTTCGGGATCATATATAGCCCCAAATCTGGGATCATATATAGCCCATGCGTCGGGGAAATCCTTATCCACCACTGCTATAAATAAGAGAGGACTGGTTATTATTTAAATAGAAAGTCCACCATATGGGTTATCTCACGAACAATTATTTTAAGTGGCCTGGCGACCCTGTGCAAGATAATGGCTTCTCTACATTCCGACTTAACTCGTTTGGGACTTGATTCTTTTGAGAAAACATTACTCACAGACGAGATTGTTTGCAGAAATGCTCACTTTTATATAATTTTATAGCAATTTATGCGTTTATTCAATGTTGGGTCAGATCATTTGCCATGGCAGAATTCTCCGCGTGACAACTCATACAATATGAGTGATCATCCGTAGTCTAGAAATTTTCTAGAAATTTTGGGTAGATACCACCAAATTGCGACCGGTTACCATAGCAACATATTTTCGGAAATGTATGCGCTTGGGGCTGTAATTTCGCTATATGACGATACCTTTGCGACATTTTGAATCAAATATAAATTATTTCCAAAGTTAAATGATCCAGGAATATTTTGCTAACATCTGGAACTAGCCTTGCTCAAAAATCCCCCATCACCGACAGAGGGCTCCATTCAAAATGGCCGCCAAACCCCCGTTTTCTAACGTTAAAATGCTTACTTTCATATCATTTTATAGCACTGTATGCGTTAATTTAATGCTGGGTCAGACCATTTGCCATGACAGAATTCTCCATCCGACAGCTGATAATATATGGGTGATCATCCGTGATCTATAAATCTTCCAAAAATATTGTTTGGGTAGATACCACCAAATTGCGACTGGTTGACATGGCAACCGATTTTCGGAAAATTATGCGTTTGGGGGCTGTAATTTCGCTATACGAGATGTCTGCATGCGACATTTTTAATCAAATGTAATTAATTTTTTTTAAATTGGATCCAGGAAGATACTTAAATTGCTCTCGCTTCTTGTTCCTTCTGCTGAAGGGGTCAAGATTCACCTGCCATGGTGATTGACAACCGAAAAAATTGTCTACGCATCTACGGCTTAGGCTACTGGTCGCCGCCATTTTGGAACAATGACGTCACGAATCACGGCACGCGACCCCCACGTGACGCCAAAAATAGGTTACATCTTCATGGACCCCTAACTGAGTGATCGGCCTATATTGAATACATGATACTATGTGCAAAAACATTTAATTATAAAAGATTCATTCGCTGATAACAAGTGCATGAAGTGGGAAACGGATATATCCGTTTCCCGTCCTGTAGGTAATGTTTTGGGAAACGGATAATTGGAACTCGAACTCAGTGCGGCCAACATGTAGGCAATGATTGGGTTGTCAGTGGACACATATTACATTGTCTGTATGATCCATGTAAAATGCCAAATACACGATAATTACAGATATTACATGCATGTGTGTATCCACCCTAATGGACAGCAGGCGCAATTCAAAGTACACGATCTACAAAATGTGCTTTTATGCGTGCACATTCTATACAGTATAGGACAGAAATAAATACGTTAAGAAAATACAATGATTATGTATAGGAACATGTGTACTATATTTATGTTTGCTATTGCCCGCTGAGTGTATTTTTCATAATAGCTTATCTTATTTATACTGATAAATTTGACAAAAGTGTTCAGACAGTTCGTCACCAAGTTTATCTCACCCGCTTATGTTGCCATGATATAATGTGCGATTATATGATGAATTGCTATAATGGCTGTGGGACAAAGTGTTGCTGTTATGCAAATGTGCCGTTATTTTGTTCTAAAGTTGTGATATACGCGGTGTTTGGCTAATCCGAGTAATTTGAAGGAAAAGTCTGTCTAAAACACCCATGAACATTATCTATCTATACTAATAAAACTCAATTTTGTTTGTCAGTATAGCTATTGGCGCCAAAACAGCTGGACTATTGGAGTTAAAATATGTACACAGAGGACATTTGACCCAGGGAATGTCGTGGGATAGGTGCCGTTGACGTTATATATCTTAAAAGGCCACTACTAATTAATTTAACTAAATACTGAATTATATACCAAAAATGGCTGGAATCTAATAATCAGCAACAAAGAACGTTTATTATCAACTTATAAGATTAAGGTAACTTTATCCGGAGAGTTTCATGCAATATGCGATGTTTACATCACGTGACTAATAATTAATTTAAATTACTTGAAGGGGCACTAATAATTTACTCGTTCTTATCCGAGCAACGCCGGGTACCCCAGTTAAATTAAACTATTAAAGTATTTTACCCCAGTTAAATTAAACTATTAAACTATACCCTAGCTAATTTATTTTTAAATAGTTCAGTCATGGCTGCTCTGATGTTTGTAAAACGACAGGAATAGACATTTTGATTATGATCAGTTTGCAACAACCAAAAAGTACCATTTATTAAAATATTTTATGATATATATGTTTTTGAACGTTTTACTCACCTTTTGTTTTTGAACATTTTACTCACCTTGCCTCCATTCGTTCAGATAACCCACATGCCGGGAAAATGACAATTTTAGAAAAAAATACGCTAAATTTTCTTAATAGCATCAATTTTCCCCAACAGCATCATATCAATTCAGCAGGACCCACCAGCATCACAGCAACGTATCAGGGGTGTATTTATTGTACATGGCTATGTGATGAACGTCGTAAACATGAAGTGTGTGTATTCCATTGTTGTGTCGTATCTGTGGTTAGAGATATAAAAATCCCAAGAGTTATTTGAAGGGTATATCTTCGGACAAATGTCAGTTTTCTAATCACTTTTGGAAATACGGGACATTTACTGCTCGCGCAATACGTACACGGCTATGCAATCGCTGCAATCGCTGCAATTGTACAATGCTTATGTTATCATGCACTTCATGGCTGTGGCAAATTGCCTGAATAATTATCAGCCAAATTTTCCAGTGCGTTGTAATGAAGCAATACAAGGACAAAACAATTGTTTCAATCGTTGGCCAGGCATTCATGAGTGTTTAGAATTCAGTTGTATTTTATGCCTCCTCCAAAATTCCTATATTTATTGAGAAACGTAGATTGCAAATACATGTGTGGTAGCTAGGCATTTGACGAGATTTTTATTTTAAATGGAAAACATAATTCGTCATTGAGATGACCAGAACGACTGGGGGGGGGGGGGGGATATGGACGAATATAGCTAAGCCAGAATTTGGTTAGCCGGTGTACATAAATAACCTCAATCGGCGTGTATGTGGCGGAAACTGAATGGCATGGATCTGCATGGGTTGCTGTCTGGGTAGAATTTTTGTTAGAAATGAGAATTACTCAATTTGAAAAACGCCGCAAATAAAGATATGCGGTCAGATGCTCGTAGCCCGTTTATATATAATCAATGGTATATGCGAGATATACACAAAGAAAACACACTCCATAGTTTGGATCGATAAGCCGTTCCCTGTGTATTTTGATATTGCGTTTTGTGACAATCAGTCTTCCGTATCATTTCTACAATACAATTATCGTCTTACTTGCAGCTGCTGCAGCACGACGTTATCGTGTGATCGCCACTGAAGCGTTTTCATTTTGAGTATGGTCAATATATTGCTGCCGGCGCAGTGTATTCTCGGATAGAAAACAAATAGGCCTATGCCGAAAGCAGAAACTAAGTCACGAGGGGCACCCCTGGTTGAGTCTGGGATATATGGCACGCGAGACTTGGCTAGAGGGTTTCCGTTGGGGTGTCTCTACCTTGGAATTTCCAACTGGACCCACCCCATTGAACCACACCAAACTCACAAGTTTTCATAATTAAATTTGCCCCCCCCCCCGGGCTTTGATTTTCACCAAATTTTCCCTCACAGACTACTAGATGGTAGCCTATTCTAAATGGACCGGTACGTAGTATTGTGGCCACTAGCCATGCAGGGGGGGGTGAAAAGTGTGGTTCGGCCCAGTATGAGAGTAAAACAAAACGTCTATTGGTATAACGCCAGGCAAATTTACACCCCGATTTATTTTTTCGTAAATTAATAAGCAAGTAATTACTGACAAGGGTACAGGAAACACGGGTCAGACGATGGTGGACGGCCCGATGCGAAAACATTTTTTAAATCTGAACATGAAAATTTGACAATCCCGCGTCTAGACTGGCCTCATGTTTTCCGGTTCGGGGAAAATTTCAACCTGACACTCACCCTTATAGGTTTGAAAATTGCCAACTGATGGCCATTTAAATCCAGAATTTTGCAAATGAAAGGGAAATATGCAAATGTTGGTCTAAAAACAACAAATTCGTCACTAAGAAATTGTTGGAAAATCAAACTACGAGAACAATTTCAACCTAATTTTGGTGTGAATTTTCCAACTAATGTTGCATTAGGGTTGAATGCAGTTTGGGGGTTGGGGGGTAATACTCCTGCATAACCATCCTGTCGGCACGTCCCTGCTTGGTACCCCATGATGAGAGCGCGGTCTTGCATTCACTGAAGACGAGAAATCATCGATACTAAATTATGTTTGGTGGCACACGGGGGGGGGGGTCAGGGGGCTACATCCGTACCCCTGTCGGGGAGGGTGGTGACCCCCGTCGGTGAGATCTGCAATGGTCAACCCGGTAGCTAAAACCAGCCCCCCTGTCGGGGAATCGTATATCACCTGCGTGGGGGGGGGATATCCTGACGCCACTCCTGTTTGAAATCATATGAATATTTTAAAGGAGAAGACCACATATGGAGCAAAAATCAGGGGGTAAATGAGCTCTCATAACCACAAAACTATACTAGAGACATCCAAATAAACCCAAATTGGAAGCAGTCGCGTATAGTATATATATGGTATCGTTCTGTTGGCCTCTCTATATCATTTAAATACATTTTTTTTTTTTTAAACCCTTAAACCAATTGCGATTTCCCTGCGCTCCTGTTGCGCAAACTCTAGTATTAAAAGCGTCTATTTCAGACAAAGTTCAAACAGTAAATATGACCAGACAAGACATAGAAACCGCTAATCTCATTACCAATCTAACAACACCAGTCGGACATGATTACCTTTCAAAGCAATAACACCAGGTTGCGGACAACCACAGGCACACACACCATGGATAAATACACGGTCAAAAGCACCGCGTTTTTTTGTACGGTTATATCTGGCATATACTCATGGTTATATATAAACGGGCTACGAGCATCTGACCGATGGAGTTTTTATAATTTTTCCCATTTTTAAATTTCAGCCAATTATAATTCTCGTTTGTCTGTGTTTTTGTGAACGCTCCACAGATATCAGGTTCGGTATACCCTGCTGAGATTGAAGGTAGTGACAGCTTGTCGCATAAAAATGACAATAACCCAACCGCCTTATAACCCAACCGCCTTATAACCCAACCGCCTTATCCGATTATAACAATAACTCAACTGCCTTATCCGATTATAACAATAACCCAACCGCCTTATCCGATTATAACAATAACCCAACCGCCTTATCCGATTATTACAATAACCCAACCGCCTTATCCGATTATTACAATAACCCAACCGCCTTATCCGATTATTACAATAACCCAACCGCCTTATCCGATTATTACAATAACCCAACCGCCTTATCCGATTATTACAATAACCCAACCGCCTTATCCGATTATTACAATAACCCAACCGCATTATCCGATTATTACAATAACCCAACCGCCTTATCACCACCGCCTTATCCGATTATTACAATAACCCAACCGCCTTATCCGATTATTACAATAACCCAACCGCCTTATCCGATTATAACCCAACCGCCTTATCCGATTATAACAATAACCCAACCGCCTTATCCGATTATTACAATAACCCAACCGCCTTATCCTATTATTACAATAACCCAACCGCCTTATCCTGTATGAGTTAATAAACAAATCAGTCCACACACCGCCTTATCCGATTATTACAATAACCCAACCGCCTTATCCGATTATTACAATAACCCAACCGCCTTATCCGATTATTACAATAACCCAACCGCCTTATCCGATTATTTTATTAAACAGTGTAAGGTTGTGGTGTGCTGATTTGTTTATTAACTTAAACATGGTAAGGTTGTGGTGTGCTGATTTGTTTATTAACTTAACCAGGGTAAGGTTGTGGTGTGCTGATTTGTTTATTAACTCATACAGGGTAAGGCGGTGTGTGGACTGATTTGTTTATTAACTCGTACAGGGTAAGGCGGTGAGTGGACCGATTTGTTTATTAACTCATACAGGGTAAGGCGGTGTGTGGACTGATTTGTTTATTAACTCATACAGGGTAAGGTGGTGGGTGGACTTATTTGTTTATTAACTCATACAGGGTAAGGCGGTGAGTTGACTGATTTGTTTATTAACTCGTACAGGGTCAGGCGGTGAGTGGACTGATTTGTTTATTAACACGTACAGGGTAAGGCGGTGAGTGGACTGATTTGTTTATTAACACGTACGGGGTCAGGCGGTGAGTGGACTGATTTGTTTATTAACACGTACAGGGTAAGGCGGTGAGTGGACTGATTTGTTTATTAACTCATACAGGGTAAGGTGGTGGGTGGACTTATTTGTTTATTAACTCATACAGGGTAAGGCGGTGAGTTGACTGATTTGTTTATTAACTCGTACAGGGTCAGGCGGTGAGTGGACTGATTTGTTTATTAACACGTACAGGGTAAGGCGGTGAGTGGACTGATTTGTTGATTAATTCGTAGAGGGTAAGGCGGTGAGTGCACTGAGTTGTTCATTAACTCTGAATGCAAGTACGGACGTGAATTGTGTGAGTGCTTGTTGTGACTATATTTACTGACCTCTGCAGGAATGGAATGACGAACGTCTCAGGTGGAACACGTCGGACTACAATGGGTTGAAAACGTTGCGGATTCCCTGTGAGAAGATATGGTTACCAGACATCGTGTTGTATAACAGGTTAGTACACCACATTGGCTCTGCTTTCGAGTAACCGCTACTTACATTTATTTTTTTATTTTTTATCGGAGCAAGTTTAGACCCTATTGTATACGTTGTTAATATCATGCGGATAATGTTTTTACTTACTCATTTTAACTGGCATTTTTTAGTTCAGATTGTGTTTCTTGAATATATTTATTGTTTTACCATACTTCATGTTGTATTATAATTACAAAAGAAATTATTATTATGTATTATTATTACATATATTGCGTGTGTGTCGGTAGCTATAGCTGCATTTCCAACTGCACCAACCCTCTTGAAGACCGAAATTCCAACTCGCAGAACTCCCATATAGATAGTTCCAACACGTGCCAATTTCAGTTTACACGTTTTGATTAAAAGTCAAAGGAAAATGTTAGAATATTGGTCTGAAACTGAAACATACTTATATTATACATTGGTTGGAAAATAAACAATCGTAACCTACTATCGGTTTGAGATTTCCAATTTGTGTTTACCGAATGTAAAGCGGGTGAGACATCCTCAAACCCCCACCGTCTATCGTCACACCCATAACAGGGCTGTTTGTGTCCGTAGACAGTTGGTTGTGCGACGAACGGACTATTTGTTCACATATATTGATTTTAGCGAAAGTAGCATTCGCGTGATTCCTTCAATTTCTATCTGATAGGTCACGATAAAGGTGGCCGAAATATAATGGGAAGTCTCCCAAGGATATGTAACGTAATCGGTTCTACAGAGAAACCGAACATGGGAGTCGATTTCATCGGGAAAACGTGTTTATAATTGACATATTGATCAATAAATTATCAGTCGCCTGCGGATATAACGACTTGGCCATATGGAATCTATTTCAAATAAGTTTCGACCAATTGGAGATATTCAATCCAACAGCTGGCACTTCTATGCCATATAATGCCGATATATTATGGCTTCAATGTTGTTCACGGTGAATTGTTCGAATGAGATTTGGGAAAGTATCGTTGTAAATGAGCTTGTGAAGCGCATTTAGTGTTTGGGTACAGAAGACAAATATAATGACATGCGATTGTAAATTTATTTAACTAAATTATTGTTACAATAGTGCATATATAAAATATTTGCAAGACATAAATATGTTCCGACAACGTGAGCTAACGAGGACTTATTCTGAAGGTCCACTTAATTTTCGATTCACCACATCTCTTTATATACAACATATTCCATATATAGTATATACCATTTGAAAGAGGAAGCTCCAAAACATTATATTATCAACTAATGCGGTCGAATAAACTGGGAACATATTGTTTTTGTCGAGGTATCGAGGTATGTTATGTGCTTAATTTTGATCCGGACTGCACTATAAAGTATATTATTCTCAATGGGAGGCGAATAACTATATCTCTTAGTTTGAATTACGATGCAATCTTTGTTGACAACGGTTGAAGTCTTTGAATGAATCTGAGAATATCACTCCTAGGCCACAGCTGTGCCGTATTATGGTGGAATAAATATATTTTTGGCTCCTCTTCCAAATTGTATATATTTTGGAATATGTTGTGTATAATGTTATCTGGGCATTCGAAAATTAAGTGGGCCTTTAAAGCTTCCGAACAATATAATTTCTTCCTGTTTGCACATCTTTCTGTCATAAGCTTGATATGCGTTGATGGACATCTCAATGTGCCATTCCAATCGTAGCATGGCCATTTCAATAAGGAATTATATTGCGTTCACTGGCATACGTATATGTGAAGAAATTGACACATCATGCTGAGTCAGTGCATGTCTCCACATTGTCTGATTAATCTACAATCGAAACTCCCACTCTTGAAAATTTCGGACATTTTCTTCTCTACTTGTATGCGACTGGTAGTTATTTGTTTATTCATTTGCGTCACTTTATAGTTTATACTATGTTATTAATATGTTCCAAACATTTACCAACTGTATACATCACCAACCGATAATGACTTTACATAAACTAACATTTGACATGCGGACTTCTTGTCTTGGCGTCACACAAGCTTGTTTTGAATGTACCATTATCTTCCTCCAGTGCAGACGATTATACAGCCGGATATATGCAGAGTAAGGCGATGGTTTCCAATGATGGTCAAGTATTCTGGGCTCCTCCTGCTAAGTTCAGAAGTTCCTGCAAGGTAGACATCACATACTTCCCGTTCGATGACCAGCTGTGCACGATGAAGTTCGGATCGTGGACGTATGATGGATTCCAGGTGGACATGGTCAATAGATCTTCATATGTGGAACTCTCCAACTATGTGTTTTCAGGAGAATGGCAACTGTTGGGTGTAGCTGTCGTTCGAAATCAAATTTACTATCCCTGCTGCATTGAACCGTTCCCGGACGTAACATTTACTATCATGATGAGGAGACGCACTTTATACTATCTTTTCAACATAATTTTTCCGTGCTTGTGGCTGACTATATTGAGTTTACTTGGGTTCTGGCTTCCTCCAGACTCAGGTGAAAAGATCACCCTTGGGATAACTGTGTTGTTGGCTTTCTCTGTATTCATGTTGCTCATAGCAGAAAGTATGCCAGCGACATCAGAGTTCGTCCCTCTAATAGGTAAGAGTTCCATTGATCAAAACTATTAATATATGGTAAACCAAACGTGTACGTATTATAAACTCAAGTGAACACTCTATGTAGCATAGGATATTGGTTCTTTGATAGCGGGTATATATACTTTGAACTTTAGCTGGTTTCCACACCATGTGCTGGTTGTCGCGATATGATTATACCCCCGCAACGAAGTTGCGGGGGTATACTGGAATCAGATTGAAGCCTTGTCCGTCCGTCCGTCGTCCGTGGACACAAATTTGTCCTGGGTTTTTTTCAGTTGTTTTTTTTATCATTTTCCGTGAAACTTGGCCCTGACATCGGCCACCATTGGAACCTGTGCACCTGCGATTATGACATCTGTCGGACTTTTTCTTGTGGAATTATCCCCCTTTTTCTACTTAGAAAAGTTTCGCAACATGTATAATTTTGTCCGAGCTTTTACTCCTACATTTTTAGGTCAATTTTTTAAAACTTAGTGCAGACATTTAGTACCATGTGAACATGTGCACCTGCGATTATGACGTCTGTCCGACTTTGTTTTGTGGAGTTATTCCCCTTTTTCAACTTAGAACATTTTCGCAACATGCAAAATTTTGTCCGAGCTTTTATTCCTACATTTTTCAGTCCATGGGTTCAGGATTAGGGTTAGGGCTTATAGGGTTATGCACCTGCAATGGGAATCTGTTGTTATATTAGTTTAACTAAATGTTTACTGACATGTGAAACATCCTTAGTGTTTTAAAAACACGGGTTGTATCCTTAGTCCCATTGGACAGTCACACCTCTAGTTGTGGTTCGGGAGGAAAAGATCACGATGTTGTTGAACTGGTCGAGTTTTATGTACGATACTATTAGTTACCTCGTGTGTGTTCACGTAGGCCGAATGGGATACGGCTGGCTGAGGGTAGCTAAAACCCGTACTAAACAACATGGGGTGATGGTTTTATCTATTGACCTTAACAGTCGATTCAAATCAACATATCCCTTCTTTTCCCCTCATAGAAATGGACAGGGAAATTTGAATCTAATATTTCTATATTTGTACAATTTGAACTATACATAAACTCAAATTCATGTACTGGTCGATATATTTAAACAACAGATTTTACCCTAGATAACTGAACACAATTTGAATTGTCACAAGTATTAACAAATGCTGATATCACACTCTTGACTCAAAGCATTCCGCTCCTTTGTTTGACATATACACAATATCGAAAAATTATGTATGGTTCCCAGAAATATCATGGGGCTCATGCACTTCCGCGTTGTGAAGTAAGCAAAAATATGATACTCCGGAATCGAGGCAGCTACACGATACGGAAACATTTCTGTGTGCTTACAAATACCACTCAAGTCAATATTTAACTGTGTATATATGTATGAATAAATAAATACATACGATACTATGCTACACATGTTGAGTCTGCATGGATATTGGATATTATAACTGCTTAATTGTATATGCCATGTAGAGCGCTGAAAATTGATTACATACACTGGTGTATAAAATAATTTTATTTTGTCGTTTGAAAAGATAAAAATCGCCCATGAAGTAATGCAGAACGCAGATATACCAGAGGATTTAATCCAATTGATACATTAGATTCTCTCAGGGAGAATTGCACATTCTCCATAATGTTGTTGAGAGGTATGGCCACTATATGGGGTCGTTCATCTAGATATTTTTTTATTCCATAATACATTTACAAGCGTTTTATATGTTGTCCGTATTTAGCTTAGAGTGTTCGAAAATGTATCAACTAAATCAATGAAAAGAAAATGTGTCAAATAAATCGACGAAACGGATCTCAATATGTGTATTCTAAAATTCACAATCCATTATAAAGTATTCATCGTTCTTTGTATATTTTAAGGCAGTGTTCTCATTCCACGTGCGCACATGCCTTAATAAAATTTAACAGAAGTAACATGTAATGATATCATAAAACATTAAGGTGATAGTTTGGTCATTAAATACTGTGAACCAGGATTACAGTTAATCTCTCGTGTATACGGATAAATATATTCCATATAACTGCTCATACCTGTATCCGTCGAACGGTTATCGCAAACTAATTATTACTGAGCTATTTCACCGGCAATCGATTTTCTATTCAGTTTTGGTAATCTGGTATCGATTCATTTCATAGGACCTATATATTGTTCTTATTTCACCCCCTGCTTTGCTAATATTACTATTTTCTGCCACTAAGTGTATCGATTTGTCAGACAATTTGCATATTCTCGCTATCTCAATACTGACATAATAATTTCTACAAAATCTTCCATCTTTTTGTCTAGGTGTTTACTTGACGGTTACCATGGCAATGACGTCACTCTCAATAATGCTCACTGTATTCGTCCTTCAGCTGCACCACGTGGGACCGCACCAGAAGCAGGTTCCGCGCTGGCTACGGATTCTGACTTTCGAGATTCTTTCGCGAATTGTGTGCCTCCATCATTCTGTGTCCGCATTAAAACACGCAGTTCCTCCAATTCTGAGTCACGGTGAGATCAATATGACCGCATACATACAAAGTATGGAAATGAATCGTTGTAACGGTAATTTGGCGGGACTGGGCTCGCATGGTGTGAGCATTAGCGGATTCAGCAGACACACTAACACCGTATCGTCATCCGTCTCAATCGATAAACAAGAAACAAAGGCCCATGAACAGACTCCGAAGGATAGAATCAACAGTCACTTGCGAATGCTCGTTGCCAAGCATGACTATGAGGAGACGCACCAAGTTATTGTGAACAATTGGCGTCTGGTCGCACAAATCATCGACCGAACTCTATTTTGGCTGTTCCTGACCGCTTCTGGGTTGTCTTCGATATACATACTAATTATCCAGCCGATGCGGAAACCAATCCCCGATCTCTGATTCTACACATCGAATGTTAGTTAATATAATATATAATGTCTCTATGCATGCATATAGCATACAATTCGCCCTCATGCTAGATAATGATGAAGGGTGAGGTTGTTTCTCAAGGTTATTTTTCGGTTAGGCTTAACCAAGTTCGCAAATATATACAAAATATAACAGTATAAAGTAAAACAGTCCAAATTATATAGTCCATATACAAAATATGCACCAGGATGTCGGATACAGTTTAATGGATGAATGATCCGTATTCCAAATTACGCACATTGGAACCATTATTTTACAGAGCATCGGTCAGTTTGAAGCATTTTCTATTTTATGATGACAGTTCCATAATGTGTAGCGTATACAATAAACAATGCGTTTTAAATGTCGAGTATGTTGCTATCAGTATGTGTAACAATACAGTACTTCAACCATAAAATTTAGGGACATATTTTTTTCCACAGATGATTGTACCATAAAATTACGGAACAAAGTTGTGTAAGATTACGGTTAATAGGTCCGTAAGTTTACGAGTAAAGTGCTGGCAAATATTTTGACAGCACTTTGCTCCATAAACTTACGGAGACATTTATAACAGTGTACCACATACAGCGAATTCAACAACAAAATCGTCAGCACATTCTTCTATTTGATTTTACAGCGGAATGTGAAATTTATGGAAATATACCCAATTTTAGGACCAGGTTTCTGATGTCCAGTAAGGGACTCTTCTCGAAAGTTAGCAACGACGATATACTGCGAGATATATTTAATGTATTCGAATCTGCCTCGTGATAGTTCGTAGACAGTGACTTATCAGGACCTATTGCATGAACACTGAGTACATTTCCACGAACACCCTTTAGCGACGCGGACCCCTTGATGAAAATCCCAAATATACCATTATATACTATATCAGAGACTGGTATATTATATATAGGTTTATTAACTAGATATGACATTTTTGTCCAGAATAGCATGTTATCGAACTAGGCTAATATCATCCTTAAACCGAGTAATATCGATTTGCAACATCTCCAATCCGAGTATTATGGATTTACGACATGCCGATAAAATTACGTGTAGATATCCATGTTTGCGACCTCACGCATATGAAAGAGTTGCCAGTTACTAAGAAGCGATATAATTAATAAATATATAGGATATTATTACTTGGTTGGTTTGATATTATTGCCCTGATATCAGGCCGAAGTAACCTCATATCAGCCTGTGACCGAATGTCTCAGGGTACTATGAGGTTACATCGGGGATGATATCGGGCCTAATATCAAACATACCAAGTAATGTCCTCTAAATATTTTGTATTTTCCCCATGCAGAGTCTGTGCCCGTGCGTTGGTTATCTCGTTTTCGGAAAGCGGAGAGTGAACATTTCAACCCGGAATATCACATCACGGCGTTCTTGTATTAATTGTTCTCGGTTTTCGAAGCATCGACTATACAGATCACGTCTTGGTGATCTAATCTTTGCGAAAGTTTAAGCTTTACACCAAGTACATGTATTGATCAATGTGAATTCCGTATGGAAGTTATAATTGGGCAGGGGTCCATGCTAATAAATATGTATACGATTGTCTATAAAGTAGTCTGTTTCTTGTCCACTCCTCCATTCTTTTACTAAGTACTCTTTGACGCGTTTATATAGTTCCCTTTGGCAAATGTTCAGATAATAATTCCAAGAAGCGACTAGGTCAGTTACATATATTATCTCAACATTTCCCACCAATTATAGTTGTAATCCTTCTGCTCATTTAAATTTTTCCGGACACCCCTCAAAATTAATGATATAGACCATTACAATATATACTTTTATAACTGAGTGGAAGAATCCATATAGTAAAGAAAGGGTTAAGGAATCACATATATGGCATTGCAGAATCATACTAGACTCTTATCACATTATATTGTTGCAAATTTCAACTACATTGGTTGCTCTGGTTTTTCGGGATTGTGAAGTACATCTATTGGTCGGACTATGACAATTCAGCCGTGTTGGTTCCTCGGCGTTGTGAGTATTGAAATGTGGTATGCGGTAAGAGGAAGTAATTCAATTAATTACCACTCATGTGAATCAACATCGGTGCGATGTATCCACGAAACCAGTTGTGGTGACAGCAAGGGCAAACCAGACGGAATGTGTGATTGGAAGTAATCGACTGGGCTAAACGAAGTTTAGCAGCAAGGAAATTGCTATTGTGCGTTCTATATATACGCAAATTCAACTGTTTTTTGCAGCGTTGAACATTTCTCATCGATGAATACACGTGCACTATATTAATGCATGTGCATACTCGTGTAAATTCATTCGCATTGTATATCATGTGCTATATAAAAATTGCAGTTGCCTCTATACTTGGATTCGAATATGTGTGCTTCTGGAGTTCACGCGACGAAATCCCTAAGATACACAATTTATTGTTATATCCTATTGCCACCCCCATCAATCTAGTAGTACACAAAACGGACAAACATGGGTTACCTAATAATGCAACGGCCAACATGTCAAAATATCCCTGTTCACCTCTCAACCTACGTTGTCCGCCTATAAAATTATACTTAAACACTTCCGCTTCGTATCGAAGTTTATTTTGTTCAACTTCCTCAGAGATAGTGGAATAGACATGATTACAAAAAAACGACTGCGATTTAAACAATCGATATACAGCCATGGATGTATAACCCTGGATATATACCTTCCACGTGTAGCCCTGAATACGTGGATACTTTCCACATAATGATAGCCGTTATAAAAATGTTCTCGTTCATAAATCTTGCGATGCAGCCATGAGACAGCTGTCAGCCAGTCGTGATGTAGTATGGTCATGTTATAGGGAAGGTTCATGTCGAGTGACAGCAACATCTTTACACATGGCAATTACCTGTTTGTCACCGAGCAACACATGCATAGTGTACTGAACTATTCCCACAATACAATCCGTGACATATACATACGCGTTTGTATGCTATACCCGAATGTGTGGTAATAATGTGGATATATACTACGTTAAGGTAAGTCCTTTGCTTCATTATAGTGAAGTGTAGAGTTATGAAGGTATACGGTCCATCTTTTCTTTCTTTTGAGAGTATGATATGCTGGTGCACTTTAATTCCTATCAAAATAGGAATACGGTCGACACACAAACCAATTCCGTTTCGATGGTTGAAACTTTCATGTACATGCTGTCCATACATTGTAACTTCAGCGTCTTTTTAAATTTGATAATAAGTTTAACAAACAAAAGTACATTTTTTATGGCATTTGTGATAACTTATTCCAGATAGTTTTTGAGAAATTTAATTTTGAATATGAAGCCCGTACGTTTTGTTATATTTTTATTACATGCGCTACGTTATAACATTCCTCCAAACTGCTAGTTTGTTATACAGTTCACTGCAATTTGTTCAAAAACACTTAGGCGCGGCAATATTTACATCCTACTGATTGATTTTCTCACAGAAAATGACAAATATCGACACATACGCCAAAATAAATATTCCCTTGTTTTATTCTGAAAAGATACAGGAGGGGGGGGGGGGGTCTGGAAAAAAATTCAGAACGAGGCTCAATGTACCCACCGCCCCCTACTTGTAACAAAATATTTTTTTCCTCGGCAAATTTGGGAACCCACTCCCCCCCCCCCCCTACTTAAAAATATAAAAGAAAACGTTAAGAAACCTTATGAAACTTATCTATTATACAGTTATCACTTGAATCATGCATCTTTCGCAGCCAAATATAACTTACTCAATAAAACCTTTGCTCTTACTGGCTCATATTTGAATTTTCATCTGCCCGACAATCTTCTCATGAATGCTACACGTTGTCACGAGCCCCATGCATATAAAGGTGCATGGCATGACTGTACTCGTATTATTATAATTAGGGTATATAAATATAATATATATTTTTTCGTATTCGTTGAGTCCAACGACTGATAACAACATACCTATCATATCGACACGAGCATGCCGACATAATATTGCTTTATAGCCCCATATAACAATTAGACCGTGTTCTTAAATGTACTCAATTCAATTAAACATCCCTAAACTCTTTGGCTTCGGGGGTAAAAAAAAATAATTCATTAGAGTCGAGGAACCTACCCATCAACGCTCAGAGTGATCAGATATCGATTTTTTAAGTTTGTTATTTCAATTATTTGTGGCCCAGAAACACGCCGTCAAAAGAATGGTATCGGTCAAAATTGCGGATGAAGATGGATATCTCTACTGCCGTTAAATTTCGTGAATACTCAAGTGATAAAACGACCATATTTCGTTGAACAAAATATTGATAAATAACACGTTTTGGGAAATATGATACCATAGTTGGCAGTGGTTAGAATTATTTTGTTGCAATTAATCGATTCTGATTACTAAAGTGTATTTTGAAGAGTTGTTGTTGTTGTTGCTGTTGTTGTTGTATCATGGTGATATGGGGACCCTCTGATCAGGGATGTGGCTAGAGGGGGGGTGTGGGGGGTGTCTGACCCCCCAGCAGAGAGCTATATTTTCAATAGTTGGAAATTTCATACCTGCCACAACGAAATTTCACACCAACAATAGGTTGAAAATGTTCTTGTAGTTTGATTATAAAACAATTTATTGGGGGGAATTTATTGTTTTTCGACCAATATTTGCATATGTTCCTATTTTTGGTCACCTTAAGGGGGGTGAAAGGTTGGAAATTTCCAACACTCGGAAAGCTTGTGTCCTGGTCCCTCCTTAAGAAAACAATATTGTCATACAATTGGTCAACATTGTCATTGGAATCATCAGTTGGAAATTTTCCAACCTAAGTGGGGGTGTAGGGTTTGAAATTTCCAACAGTAGGAAGGCTTGAGGCTAGTCTAGATGTTAGGATTTTGCGATTTTCTTGTTCAGATAGTTTAGCAAAACAATATTTTACTACATTTGGTCAAACTTGTAGACATAAATGGTCATCAGTTGAAGAATTTTCCAACCTGAGGGGGAGCATGAGGTTTGAAATTTCCAACACTAGGAAAGCTTCAGTTGAGGCCAGTCTAGATGCTAGGATTTGCGATTTTCTTGTATATAGTTTTCAAAATTTTCTCACACCGGGCCAAACAACCATGGTCGGCCTGGTGTTCCCTGGTCTGTTGTCGGTAGCTGTGTGCATTTGTCTGGAATTAGATCACTAGTTGTTTTTTTTTTGGGGGCAATTTTCAGGTTAAAATATCTTAATGTTCTCATACTGGGAAAATAGAAGCATGGCTTATGAATATATAGGAAATTAGGCCTGAGCATGAGGTACAAGGGGGGGAGTGCAAATGGAATTATGCAAAAAGTTGTGTTGGTGTGATTCCGACTCAAGGGGGGGGGGTGCAGTTGGAAATTCCCAAGGTGGACACCCCCCCCCCCCCCCCCCCCAGCGGAGACCCTCTAGCCACATCCCTGCCTCTGATCGGATTGAATACCTTTAACAGCTGTAGTACATTAACAAAATAATGCAAAAAATATAGTCGTTTTTGTTTCGGGAGAGTTGTACTCAGTTTTATAGGCAAACATACTTTATTTAGTGATTTATCAAACATAAACTTGGCTACTTCAAGTGATTTCTGCTGGAAAGCATGCATTTGAACCGGTATTGGAACCTCAAACCATATATAGACACCCTACATGGATCTAAATGTGTTCTAAATGATATATGTATGTGGGTAGTGGACAAACATGAGTAAATTTCAGTGTAGGAACAAATATGCATTACTCATTTTGTTCCAGCCCCTACATACCCACCCACCCCCGCCTTGTGTCTGGAAAATAATCTTCAGACTCACCCCCGCCCTGAAAAGATGCGAGAAATTTATGTATACACAACTTAATGATAACAATTTATTATAATGTAGGACAGAAGAACAATTTATTAGAAAAACTCTTTCTCTAAACGTCAAAATGCACTATAATGCAAAAACAGTCCGCCTGTTATTGATACGCGTTGAAACTTAATGTGATTCGCCGCTATAAATCGGAAGTGATCTCCGAGAGGGTAATAATATAGACAATAGTTAACTGTTCTGAGTAGCGTACGATTTTTCTCCTCGAGTGAGATGCGGAGGATTTTTTTTACGAGACGCTAGCCGAGTGAAAATAATCCTCACATCTCAAGAGAGGAAGCTACTCAGAACAGTTGACTGTTGTGTTTATTATTTTTTCTATACCAGTTTGTTACGACCCAGACCATTATTAAAGCTAATACGTTCTTAAAGCTACAATATCACCAGCCATTTATGTTCAAATAACGCGCAAGGATTGATCATTTGTAAAGACAACTTCATTTAAATAAATATAAATTGATCATTTGTAAAGACAACTTCATTTAACCTTGATTCGAGCCACGAAAGATCTGATTGCTGTCATTTATCACTCTTGTATTTCAAAATGCACCACAATGAAATTATAATCATGACCATTAAGTAAATAACACCAGTTATAACCTGTTCACATTCAAATTTATAATACTTCATTATAGAATTATACTAATGCCACTATATATGCATGGTTAACATTTTACAATCGATGATAGTTATTCAAGAAATTCTTGCAGTTACGTCAAAGCTACAATGAAGGTATAATTTTCTATATCTCCACTGCTAGCAGTGGATAACGATTTTTTTTTTCTTTCTATAATCTATAAATGTATAATAAATTGTGTTATCTATTGCCTCCGTCAGTGTTATCCATCGCCTCGGTCCATGCGATTGATATAACGTTATGTGCCACGACAATTTCCCACTGTTTAATGGGGAAGTATATTTTATTAACTACTTGCAGCTGGTCTTTATATATGCCACATGCAGACATATTTATTTCATTATTAATAGGATTTTTTTTAAAGCTCGGAACAACAAAGATCGTTCCATTTCAGTCTATTCTCCATTTGGTAACAAACAAGCGCGTTTGTCTCACTTATAAATTTGCGAGTGAAAACAGTAGAGACATTTTTTTCATTGTGTATATATAAAGTCCGTAAATAGGTAGTTCGTGTATTTATCGACATATTATACCCCTCATTACATAGATATAATTTTGAGGTTCAAATGAGCCGTGTCTGTTTAAAGAGCGATCATAATTTACAAGTTTCTGCTTATTTCAGTCTATCTGAAAGTTATGTGGTCTTCATGATAAAACACCGACAGACGTACTACGGGCGATTGCGAGTTTTGTTTTTGTGTTATTTTTAGACGATAGAAACGCCAACGAAAAGAACGCGGTTTGTCCTATTTGTCTCATTTTGGAACCTGTGCAAGACTTGTATGAGAATATTGACAATATTTACAATTACATTTCAATCATTTGTAAATCTATCAGGGATTTCATGAAAATGACATTTCACAGATCAACACGTTTTATTTGTTTTATAGCGGCCACGTGGAAATGCGCGTGCCCACTTAAGGTCAACCCACACCGGACTCGAGCGCGCGATTATAACGGCCGTTTTCTGTCGTCCGTGGCAGTTCAAAGCGCGCGATTTTTATATTCACGCCGCAAGCGACTGAATCGCTGACAACGAGGCTATCACAGCAGTGATTTTATGCTTCGTCGATTTCTCGATTTGTGGCAAACCAGCGGGATAATTGGGTCGCTGTCAAATAGGATATTTATACGGGCGCATTCCTCCTATTTGAAGGCGACACATTCATTCGTCGTCGCGATAACAAAGGTTGTGGAGGACTTCAGCGACATGCTGATAACTGAAGTGCAAAGATAAATGAGAAGAGAAAATGCTTGGCAATCTTTGAGCTTGACGTAATAACAGGATCGTCTGGTTAATTTTTGGTCCCAATCCATTCCAAGCTTGTGAAGTCAATTTGCCCACAATTTGCTACAATAGAATGAAAATCAATTAAACGCAATTGCTATGAGAATTTAGGAACCCCGTGCACCATTCCACTTGACATACTATATTTGGCAATTAAATGAGTTTGAAACAACTCTTACATGTATATGTTTAGCAACTTCTGAGTAAAGCGCATTCGGTGTAATTATAAAAGTCGCGCGATTTGAACCGCTATACAGACGACAGAAAACGGCCGTAAAAATCGCGCGCTTGCGCCCGGTGTGTATTGACCCTTAGTAATTCTCCCGAAGTCTGTCGGCGAATTCCGTGGTTTGTGTCATGGATAGTTTAGCGAGAAAATATGTTTGAAAATATTGCTTGATTATTGGAAATGAGTGGCGACTTTGATTCAAACATGCGATTGATTTGTGCAGATTAAGATTAAATATGTTGATGCTTGAAGATGTCTTGTACAATAGGTGGGGGTTTTTTATCGATAAATATTGAGTTTGATATATTTTCTCCTGTAGAAAAGTGGTATCCAGGTTGCTTTCAATTGTATTTATGTAATGATATTGTGATTATATATTGTGTCCATCGATGATACGGTCACTTGCGGAGACGTCAAATAAAAGCCATATTGGCTTACAGTCGAATCCACTCCATATTATACACAAAGAACCAACTCTATTTGATGTTCATGTTTATATTATATGAATGGGAATAAATATTATTAAACCAAATTTTGTAACTGATGACCATTCCATGCAGTCAAAATTTTTTTGCGGAAGTCAGGGGAGGGGGGTCGGAATTTTTTTTTAGACACGTATGTGGCGGTGGGTGGGTGTCCGAAGAGCCGAAATCAGTTTTTTCCACCAACATTTTTTTCCATGATGTTTTATGTAGTTCGGGGTCATAAAAGCTCAACAAATAATAGTTAAACCCTTTAAACTACATTTAGACATTCACTAGTGATATAATTATGTGGCACTTGTGGGACCCTCTGATATATTCACATTATTTCAAATTTGACTCGGCTACATCACACGTTCTTAATTCTTATTTCAACCGGCTCGTGTATAACCTGACATAACCCTAGTATGGAAGTGGTAGCCCAGTGGTTAGAGTGTCGGACTTGTACTGGTGTTACTGCATCGGCGTGAGTTCGCGCCCGGTCGGTTGACTATCGTCTCCACAATAGGGGCTTGGCCAGATTGAGCGGTGTGTGTGTTATACATAGCCACACGGGGACTAACTTTAACCCGGATTCCGGATCCGGATTTCGCCGAAAAAGTGCCTTTTCCCGGATTCCGGATTCGGAATTGCTTTTAAATCACTATTTTGTGACGTTTTCGCATTATATCACCGTTGCATATGGTATTATCAGCTAGATAGATGTTTCTAGCCACGAATCCGGGCTTCCCATGGGTTGCAAACAGACGACTGGCTCATACAAGTGAATTGTTCTCGCTTGTTAATCCCGCACTCTCTCTCTCTCTCTCTCTCTCTCCCTCCTCTATCTCTCTATCTATCTCTCTCTCTCTCTCTATATATATATAGTATATATATATATATATATATATATATATAGTATATACTATATACTAGAAGGTGACCCGACTTCGTCCGGGCTATTCAAAAACCAAATTCCAAGTCGATAGCTCCACCCCGTTTCCGAGATCTGGTCTGCGCATAGCGCGAAGCTGGCGTCGCACGGGCTCGGCGACCCGATAAAATTCGTATCCGGGGCAAGATACATTCACATACCAAATTTCAAGTCGATAGCTCCACCCGTTTCCGATATATATAGTCCAATGTCATTTGCGGATACCTCGGCCGGTGATGAGTTAACGCGACATCGACCGGTTAAGAGTTAACGCGATCACGTCACGATATGTTGATGGCGTAATATATTTACGCAATGTTTTTCGATGAGCGAAGCATGGTCCTGCGTTCTTCCCGATAATTAAGGTAGAAACGTTAAACGTACACAGGCGTGTGATACATCATTGGAAATTGGCAATTTATTATTCGCGCTATATCGAATCGATTTGTGAGCACGAACTGAAATATATTAGCGGCAAAACGGCGTAAAAACAGATTTGACCTCGGCACGTGAAAAGTTGACCTCGGATCTGAAAATCAATAGGCCTATGTTACTCCTGACCCGAAAATACCCCCCACATACCAAGTTTCATCGAAATCGGGTCGGCCGTTTTCGAGTTCATGTTACACACACACACACACACAAACAAACAAACAAACAAACAAACAGATCTTCCAAAATATATAATAGATATAGATATATATATATCAATTTTGATGGTATTTCGACGAAATTTTATACATAGGGTTACTTTTGTCCACTGGGTGTTTTGGACGGGTCAAATCGTGACCCCGACCTGACATTGACCTTCAAAATGATCAATTCAAGGTCAAATCGGGTAAAACCGGATGGATTTCGACGGGTACTTTTGTCGTGTACTTTTGTTCGGGCAGTGTTTTGGACGGGTCAAATCGTGACCCCACTTGACATTGGCCTTCAAAATAGACAATTCAAGGTCAAAGCCCGGACGAAGTCGTGTCACCCTTCTAGTCTCATATATATTTTGAAGACCTCTGTCTGTATGTTTGTCTGTATGTTTGTCTGTATGTTTGTCATTTATACAAATCTACGATTCTCGACCGATCGGGACGAAACTTGGTACTTGTGTATAGTTTGACCAGGCGGTGGGACGTTGTCGTATTGGCGAGTCCGTGCGGCGCCCGCTTCGCGCATGCGCAGAACGAGATCTCGGAAACGGGTGGAGCTATCGACTTGAAATTTGCTAAGTGAATGTATCTTGCCCCCGGATACGAATTTTATCGGGTCGCCGAGCCTGTGCGACGTCAGCTTCGCGGCATGCGCAGACCAGATCGCGGAAACGGGGTGGAGCTATCGACTTGAAATTTGGTATGTGAATGTATCTTGCCCCCGGATAAGAATTTTTATCGGGTCGCCGAGCCCGTGCGACGCCAGCTTCGCGCATGCGCTGACCAGATCTCGGAAACGGGTAGAGCTATCGACTTGAAATTTGGTTTTTGAATAGCCCGGACAACGTCGGGCTGGCTTTTGAATATCCCGGACAACGTCGGGCTCATCGGCTAGTCTATTATATATTTTGGAAGATCTGTCTGTGTGTGTGTCTGTCTGTAATCGATGGACTCGAAAACGGCCGAGCCGATTTCGATGAAACTTTGTATGTGGGGGGTATTTTCGGGGCAAGGAGTAACATAGGCCTATTAATTTTCAGATCCGAGGTCAACTTTTCACGTGCCGAGGTCAAATCTGTTTTTACGCTGTGTTACGGGACTTTCATTTGAGTTCGGTGCTTACAAATCGATTCGAAACAGCGCGAATAATAAAATGCCAGTCATAATAATGACACTGTGAGAATCTTTCGTGTTTCCTCTTTCCAACGATATATAATGCGTATGTATCTGTTTTAGTTATCTGCCTCAATTATCAAGAAGAAGTGGTACTATCTTCCATCAGGATAAAAACAATGCGTAACTTCTTGTTAGAGGTCATAACGTTAGATCACGTTAACGCTTAACCGGCCGATGCATTTGACTGTTTCAGACGTCTTGGCGATATCTACTCTATAACGGACGAAATTTGATGCATAGGGTATCTCGGTGTCCGCTGGGCCGATTTCCCGGTATCCGCTGGGCCGATTTCCACCATTTTTGGGGTGTTGGTGTTGGACCCCACCTGACCTTGACCTTCAAAATGGTCAATTCAAGGTCAAAGCCCGGACGAAGTCGGGTCACCTTCTAGTATATATAATATATATATATATATATATATATATGGCGTTCTCACTATCTGTTTCTTATTTCCTCTATCGCATTTCTCGTCCAGCCTTGTATTTCAAGGCCGTTTACTCTAAATAACTGTCATTTTATCGGGGTAGTTAGTTTGAAAATTAGTCAGATAATTATACAGATCAATCGACTTGTTTAAAATCCGGGAAGCGAATCCGGGTTATTCTCGATTGATAATCTGGAACCCTTGTATCTATCTCCCTCTGTCTGTCTGTATGTCTGTATTTCTGTCTCTCTCTCTCTCTCCTCTCTCTCTCTCTCTCTCTCTCTCTCTCTCTCTCTCTCTCTCTCTCCCTCTATCTGTCTGTTTCTCTCTCTCCATCTGTCTGTCTGTTTCTCTCTCATTTGTATCTCTCTCAATCGCCCCTATCTCTCTCTCTCTCTCTCTCTCTCACTCTCTCTCTCTCTCTCTCTCTCTCTCTCGTTCTTTCATTAGTACATGATCGCTGAGAGTGCAGATGTACATACAAATCGACTCGTCTCAGTTCGGGAATCGAATCCGGGTTATTTTCTGTTGCCTATTTGAAACTCGGGTCATTTAAGGACACTTGTCAATGTGTATTAATTAGTCTGTCGCGTAATTGAGATAAAGGGATTAGGGTGTGTGGACCTTATATAAACACCTATCAATAAACAATGACCCCCTCTCTCTCTCTCTCTCTCTCTCTCTCTGTAGTTCTCACTATCTCTTTCTTTCTTGAGAGAGAGAGAATGGGGGGTCCGAGACCCGAGTCCCAGATTATCAATTGAGAATAAGCCGGATTCGATTCCCGGATTCGAACCAAGTCGATTTGTGTGTACAGGGGACTGATGAAAAACAATAGGGAGATTGAGAGAGAGGGGGGATAGACAGACAGTTTGAGTGAGAGATATAGGAGCCGAGAGAGAGCAACGAGCTCACCCCAATATGCTATGTTCAACAATAAGTACCCTTGACATTAGATGACCCGAATCCAAGATTATCAATCGGTAATAACCCGGATTCGCTTCCCGGAACTGAACCAATGCGATTTGTTCGTACATCTGCACTCTGAACGATCGGGGGTTAATGAGCGAATGAGAGAGGGAGGGAGAGAGAGAGAGAGAGAAACAGACAGACAGACAGAGGGAGATAGAGTGGGAAAGAGACAGAGACACGAGTCCCAGATTATCAATCGAATTTGTGTGTACAGCTGCACTACGAACGATCAGGGGATAATGAAAGAATGAGAGTGAAGGAGACAGAGAGAGAGAGAGAGAGGGGGAGAATGGGAGAGAGACAGATCGAGACTCGAGAGCCAGATTATCAATCTAGAATAACCCGGATTCGATTCCCGGATTTGAACCAAATCAATTTGTATGTACAGGGACTTATGAAAGAACGAGGGAGAGAGGATGGGAGTCAGACAGACAGCTTCAGTGAGAGACAGAGGATGCGAGAGAGAGAGAGAGGATGGAGAGAGCAACGAGCTCACCTCCAATATCATATGATTCAACAATAAGTACCCTTGAGAGAGAGAGGGGGAGAGAGAGGGAGTCATTGTTTATTGATAGGTGTTTATATAAGAGCCAGACACCTTAATCCCTTTACCTCATAGCTCTTAATTACCAGACAAACTAATTAATCCACAATAATGAGTGTCCTTAGATGACCCGAGTTTCAAATATATAGTTAATCGAGAATAACACG